>JAKWJA010002491.1:17955340-18555340 GCA_027704765.1 Solanum habrochaites
ATGGATTGTGACCGAGTTCCCCTCCCTGCTCCGCGGGTGGGCTGGGGTATTGTTGGTTTTGCTGTGTTGGGTGGGTTATGGGGGGTTGGGCTGCATGGAGTGTGTGTTGTCCTTCCTTCAAAAATCACCACTGTCCGTAGGTAATGAAGGAATCATTTTTAGACACCATCTTGATCCTCTGAGGAATTGTTTGTTGCCCCCTTGTGCTAATTGTGAGTCAAAAACCCTTATCAACCTGTTTGTTGCAACTCAACAACAGCCAACAACCCCATGGAACTTGGTCAACTTTTATTGGGATGTATATCCATCTACACGATCCATGGTAAGCAGCTGGTATTTTCCAAACCCTTTGATGATGTTTAATTATGGCCTCTTCACCTGTAAGATAACACTGAAGCGCGATCAATATGTTCTTGTGTAGTAAGACTAGCATCATCATCGTCCATGAACTCTATCATAACATTTTTTTAGCATGTGACATGAACAACATTGGTTGTTTGTGTATCTTTATTGATCCATGCTGGCAAAGTTTTGATTTTTTTAGAAGGTGTAAAAAATCACATCGATGTGCTTAAACAAAATGAAAACAGAGTAAGAAATTCTTTACATCTAAACAATATAAGAAAAAGAAATATAATTATGTGGAAATAGTATTATCCTTTTGCAAATTAATATATGATACTTATAACAGAATGTTCACATTGCTAATTAAATAGTATGATACTTATACAGAATGTATCCTGATGTTATAATATAGTTATGAACGTGATCATATTTCAAATAGTTGTAATATTTTAACCTCATCAGGACCAACATTTGTTTGGCTGTGACATGGCATAAAACCAATTCTTGTTCATGGGAAAGCAACACAAAGTCCTCATCGTAAATCCAAAGAAGAAGATCGGGATCTTTATTTATCGTCGAGGGGGATACATACGTTTCAATGTATGTACATGCATCATAACACTTGACTATTTACGAGTTTTTATATAACACAGTATCATGAATTAGTTGTATATAAAAGGATTACGCCTAACACTGAGAAAAAAAAAATGTCATAAACTTACTTATTTTATGTTTTTAGAAGCCCCCCCCCCTCACAAACCAATTCATGTAATCCGCAATAATTTCGGCGAAACTTATCTTCAATGCCACAGGATCCTTCGAACGGGAAATGGAGTCGAGCCATATCCTTTTCAATTCTCTTTTCCCGTCTCCTCTCGCTTGACCCAAGAAGTACAATATGGAGATTGAATCCTTCTCGAAAGGCATTCTTTTCTTGCGCAGGAGTGACTGCAAGTGTTTAACACACTCTTCGTTATTGGATATCAGTGGGTATTGACTGTCGGGTCAAACAGTACTGGCTGCTAGTTAATATTCTGTGGATCGTAAGCATATATGTCTAAAAGCTTGGTAGCATCTTTAACCCCTACAAATCTTTGATAAGCGCATCGATTATTGCTGCGTGAGTTGATGGGCGATATTGTTTTGAAGGTTGAAAGAACTCCTTTATCATGATAGATTAATGCTTGTTATCAATCAATTTGTGTGTAATGAAATTGTGGTCATACTCCCCCTTGAAAAATGTACCGCTGAATGGCGTGTTATTTTTTCTGCACAACACAAAACAACAAAATGAGTGGATTGTTTTGATGACATTTGTCATCAAGCGGCTTGGTCCATTATATGTTCCTTAAATAACTCTTGGGTGGGGCGACTGATGTGGCGTCAGCCATCCTGATATGCAGTTTTGATAATAAAAACTGTTATATGATTTGGCCTGAGCCGTAACCATGATTCAATCACTGATACATAGTAATTGAGTCAATATGACTGATACCTACGAATATAAAAATGATTTAAAAAAATGATCATGATACAAAGCATTTACTATATGTGTCATGAACACACATACCCATGTATCATAAACATTACCTTTAGATTATCACTGACTATTTTTCCACCCTCATTTACAATACGTAAAAAAAAACAACCAACACTCGATCCATATCGGCATCCCCTGCATCGTCGACGATATGATGCTCACGCAGTTTCACCAGAAAACCCACCACCATCTCTCATCTCGACCACCCATACATCGAGATCAACTGGTATTGTTGCTGAGATGTTTTGTTTGTCAACGTGAAAATGGATTGTATCATCCGGAAATTGAATGTTCTCTTTGCTAATTATATTGCTCAAGCTGGGAGTGATTTGCTTTTAATCAAAATATCGTTCCTTCAACTTTTCTTTGTCACCCTAAAAATTGTAGATACATTTGGATAAATAAAAGTTTGTTTAAAATAACAAAATAATTTACTTACTTAAGTTTTTCAAATGTCCTTTCCAACTCTTCAATCTGAGGAATTATATTGTTTGAATTCTGTGGAATCTCTGGCATATGATCCATGAACATCAGCATGGCTGGGGTTTGAAAACGGCTGGAACCGACCATATACACTCATCATCCAGCCGAGTTCGGTGACACTTGTGGAACAGAACATATACAAATCATCACATTCAAGGTTGAGGAGACTGACATGGAACAATTTAACATCATCATCCGGTGTCGGAGACACATTTGCTTGATCAGGCATGTTTTTCTGTCTGAACACACGGACCGGGAATTACTGTTTTTTATACTACATGTCTATTGTTTTCTTCTTTTTGTTGGGTTTGGCGGGTGGTGAGGAGATGTATCAGACACGTCTACGAAATTTCCAAAAAGTCAATAACTTTCGGAGCGTTTTTTTGGAGAAAATCATCTAAATCATCATCCTCGTTTGGTTTCCTAATGGTATTGATGTGAGAATACATGTTCAATCTTGAGCACTATCAAAAGCTTCAATTTCATCTGCTCTTGGGACAATGTATTGAACTGCCATTCTACATTCATCATACAAACACATAAGAGATTTAACTGTTAGATACAGTAATCATTCATAATGTATCACAAAAAGACATAAACACGATATTCCATATACAAAAATAAAATTTACCCTCTTGGAAAATGGAGACATAAGCATTTCAAACTTTGCCTTTTCAGACACAACCTCTACCAATTGCATATTCTTGGGATGACATTGCGTCTCTCGTCACAGCTATTTCTGAATTTAAATTGATGCACATTCGTAGATCCAAAACAAGTTAGTGCTATGGCATCCCCTCTACTCGGTAACACACAACCGACAAAGCGTTGACTCACCAGAGATCCACTTTTTACTAACGCACATCATCCTGTCTAGTAAGTGAACCCATAGTTGGAAAATGCTAGCTTGACCCCAAGAAATGTTGATATCTACCATCTTCAACCATTGAAAGTCGACACATAGATTCGCTGGTTTATCAAGAGTACTAATAATGTAATGGATAAAGAACATATAGACAATTTTGGAGTGCATCCTGATTGCTCTCCTATTACCCATCTTAAAACCTTGAACTAGTTTGATGGCTTTATAACCTATTGGACTTCACCCGGGAAAATACTTTTTAAAAGCATACCATTAGTTTTGTTCTGGGTATTTGAAATCCATGGTATTTCTTTTGACCTTAATTTCCTGTTAATAATGCAAAATTCATCTATACCAAATTTAGGACACAAAGGACCCATTGGAGAATTCCTAATATGCAGACACATTAGGGTTGCTTGAATTTCAATTTCTAAAAGCAATAATCACTTAGTTATTTGTCCTAAAAATTACATTTAGAATTTCTAAAAAGGGTCCAAAATTGTATCCTAAACATTTGGATACCTTGTCCCCTAACGTATTTTTCAAGTCTTTAGGAAATTTGTTTAAAATTGACATAAAACAAACCTTATGGGATGTTTGTCATCTTTTTATCTTGTACGTCAGTGGCTGTAATTTGAAATAAACCGCAAATTAAAACGATAGGGGAAAGGGGAAAATAAGTAAATATAGAGGGGGGGAGTAGAACGGGGTTGACGAGAAAATTAGAAGGAGGGGGGAGGGGGGGGGAAAGGGGTGATGGCGGAGGTAAGCGGGTTCGGAGGAGCTACCTGTGTGGATAAGTCGTGAGCGTGGAATTTTTCTGAAGGGCAGCAGGAGCTTTTGAGGAAGGGTGGTCGGGGATGGGATTTAGGAGGGAGTAGGATAGGGAGATTGGGCGGGGGATAGCGGGGTAGGTTGTTGCAAAGAAGGGGTGATGGAAGGGAGAGGTTAGAGGGGAGGGGGGTTGATGAGGAGGGTGGGTGTTGTGTGGGGTGTCAAAGGAGAGTGTGTGGGTTAAAAGTTGGGGACTGGGCGGGGGGGGGGTGGGTAGGATGGGGGTAGGTGTGGGCGGGGGGGGGGGGAGAGTTTGGGGATTAGCGGGTGGGGGTTGAGTTAGATTGGGTGGGTGATTTGTATGGTTAAGAGGGGGAGAATGGGGCGGAGGGGTTAAGGAAGGGGGGGGGTGGCATGTAATGGTTTTATGGCTGGGGGTAGTAGAGAAGGGGGGATGGTTATGGGTGGTGAGTGGTGTGAGGGGTCGGGGATGGGGAAAGAGGGTAGGGGGAAGAGGTGTGTTTGGTAGTTTTGGAGGAGGATGGGGTTGGGGTAGAGTGTGTGAGGGGGAGGGGTGTGTGTGGGGGTTGGGGAGGGGCCGTTTATGACTGAGGGGGTGGGGGTGGTGGGGGGGGTTTGTAGGTGGTGAGGAGGGGGTGGTAATGGAGGGGTGTATGAGGGGGGTTGGCAGAGTGGTGGTGTATCTGGAGGAGAGGGATGTTGGTTAGTACTTGAAGGGGAGTGGAGGAGGGGGTGGGTAAGTGAATGGGCTGTGGGGAAGTCGGGGGTGGGGGTGGAAAAAGAGTGAAGGGGTTTATATATATAGGGGGTGTGGAGAGTGGAAAGGGGTGTTGGCGTGGTGGTTGGAAAGGGGTGTGTGAAAGAAGAGAGAGAGGGTGGCGGGGCTGGGGGAGGGGGTGGGTGAGGGGGTGAGGGGGGTGGATGGGGGATAGGGGAGCGGGGGTGATGGTGGGCGGGTTGTGGGGGGGGCAAGTCTGGAATGAAGGTTGTTGACGGGGGGGGAGGTGGGTCGGGGTGGTTTTTGCGATGGTTGTGAGTGGGGGGGAGAAGAGGGTGGTGTGAGGGGTGGGTGGGTGGGTGGGAGGGTGGGAAGGGGGTTGGACGGGGAACGGGAGTGGGGGAAGGTGGGAGGTGGTGGTGTGGTGGAGAGGAAGGCCCGGTGGGGGTTGGGACAGGGGTGTGTAGGGGCCGGGTGGTAAGTGAAGAGTGTGAGGTGCGTTGGTGATGGGTGGTTTTTAGGATTTATGTGAGGGTTTGCGGGGGGGAAGTGTTTGTGTTGGCTGAGTGGCGAAGAGGACGTATTTTACGGGGGGGTATAGTCCGCATAGGGGTGGGGGATGGGTAGATGAGGGTGGTTGGAGTAAGAGGGTATAGAGTTGGGCGGATCGGGGTTGGTTGGGGGGTGGAGGGTGTGGGGGTGGTGGGGGGGGGGGGTGAAGGTGGGGTGTTGGGTTGGGGTGTGAGAGGGCGAGGAGAGTACGTTTATTGGGGGCGATGCTTGGGTGAGTGGGGGTGGAGGTGGAGTGCATGGGAAGTGGTGTCTAGGTGGCGGGTGGGTGGTGGTGTGTGGGGGGGGAGTGGGGGTGGGGATTTGGTGGGTGGGTGTGGTGAAGTTTGAAGAGCGAGGGGGGGGGTAGGGGGGGGGACCATTGGGGACGGAGGGGGTTTTCTGCGGTGTTGGTGGGTAGGGTGGAGAACCAGGTGGGATGGTGGTGATGGTGTCGGGTAGGAGGGGCGGGTTAGAGGTGCGTGGGGTGATTGTTTAAAAGGGGGGTGGGGTGAGGTGGGTCAATGGGTTGGTGTTGGTAGTTGTGGGAGTTGGGGGAGTGGGGTTGGGGGTGAAGTGTGTGAGGGGGGGGTGCGCAATAGTTGCGGAGGGGGGGTTAAGAGAGGGAGGTGGAGGGTGTGAGTTGAGTGGGGGTGAATGGGGTGGCTGTGGTGGGTCGGTGGGAGGGGGGGTGTGGATAAGCTAGGTGGGGTTGGTTTGGTCAATTGGTTTGTAAGGGTGAGGGTGGCGAGTAGGGGGGGGGGGATAGGTTGTAGAAATGGTCGGGGTTATTGGTGTGGTATTGGGGAGGGGCGACGGTTGTCAAGTGGTGCGAAGATGAGGGGGTGTTTTAATGATTGGGGGGGGATGTAGTCAGGGTGTGTGGGGGTGTGGACGCGGAAGGAGAGAGTGGTCGGGGTGGGTATGGGGGAGTGTTGGGGTGTTGGTTGTGTGGTTAAGTAGGTAAGCGTGTTTTTATGTAGAGGTTGAAAGGGTGGATGAAGGGTAGAGGGGGGGCGTCAAACGGGAGAGTGGGGATGTGCCGGTGGGGTGGAGGGTTGTGTAAAAGGGTTAGGTATAAGGATTTGTGGTTTGTATTGGGCTGGGGGTGTGGTGAGTATGGTAGTAAGGTGATGGATATTGGTGGGAGAGTTGTAGAGTAAGGATGGAGGATGGTGGGTGTGGATGATAGGAGGGTGTGGGGGTGTGGGGTAGAAGGGTGGGGTGGGTGGAGGGCAAGCGGTGGGGGTGGGGGGATTATTATGTGTGTTGTTGTGAGATTTCTTGGGTGGAAGTAAAAAGGTTGGGGCGGGCTAGTCGTTTAAGGGATCGCGTCGGTTTCAACTCTCTTCCTCTTTCCTCTTTGTTCCTCACGCGCTGGTCGTTCGGCTTCGCGCGTTGTGTTGCCTTTTCTCCCATGGTTTCCAGTTTTCAGATTCTCATTACTACATGAAAGACTAGGTGATACAGATGCCTATAAACAGGTATCTATGTGATTAGAATAAAAACATTGATAACATGTGATACATGTTAATACATGTATCTACACAGCGACTCAGAAACGATACAACAAAGATCTAGAAGTATCATCAACTATATCTGATGAAGGCCTATTGTTAAACTTAGTGAATGATCTTTAATAACAAATTTCAAACATTAGTATCAGCTACATGGCAACTGAAACCAACTATTACCCTTACTGATACTTGATATCATTCCAGGAATTCATACTACACACCCATGCAAAACATCTTTACATAGCTGAACTGACATGTATGCATGATACATTGACTTAAAACAATGTACACACAGATTTCTTACATATATCATTCAAAGTACAATTTTATAACTTTACTACACGTATTGAATGATGACATTATACAAAATCTTTCAAAAACATGAATGATACATATAAACTATATGAAACACCAACAAATTCACGTGATCAGTTGACCATCTAAAACACTATACATCCCTTTTCAAATGTATGGCATCAGGCAGCACACATTGATTTCGCTTAAAAAAAAAATTTACTATATTTCAACAGACAACGAACCATTTTTAAGTAGAAACACATAAATAACTAACCACTGCGAAGATAAAGCTGTGGGCCTAACAAGCAGTGTTTGCTGCTTCTGTTTTTTCCTTTTTTTGTGTAATTATTACAACCTCTGAATAGGTTTCGCGTCATGGTCTTTGTTTGAATCTTTATTTGAAGATTCGATAGGATGGTCATGGGCATATAGACTTTTTCGTATTTCTTTGCCATTATCATCGTCGAATCAGAATCCTTCCTGTTACATTGCTAACAGTATCTCAAACAGTTACTTACGATGATTTATTATGATACGCTCCTTGCCCCATACCTCCCCTCTTAATTCATTATCGAATTGATGATGGATTATATAAAAAGGGTCTGGGTTCATATCGATTCAATATTGGAGAAATAGTCGAAGTATTATGGATTATATAATAATAATCAGAAAGAACATAGAAAAAATAGCTGGTTGAGAAGATTCAAAATTAAAGAAAGATTGGATATGAGACGATAAGGAAAAAAAGAAGTGATATTTGACAGTGTATAGACGAAAATGACGGTATGAAGGCACTTGAAGTTAACCCTGGCTTCCTGATTTTTGAATTTTAGAAATTCAAAAATTTCGAATTTTGTTCTTTATTCTTAATTGTAATAAATTTTAATAATTCAAAATCAAAAGCTGATTAACAGGTGAGTGTTAAAATGTATTAAATTTAAAATTAATAAACTGATTTAAGAGTTGAGTGTTTTCTAATGGATCACAATAGGCATTAAACTATTGGTAAATGTGTATTATAGGAGAGAGGAGTTGTAATGTATCTAAAATACTTACACTCAATAAATAAAAGAAAATATATAGGGAATTATGTAATATTTAAAACATAAGTCAGGGAAAATTGGAGAATATAAAATTATAGTTGTGTATTATAAGTTATTTTTTTTTACTTTTAATCGGCACTGGGGCAATGAGTATTGCTCGACCCTAAAATTTATCGTATTCTTAATAAAAGTGGTAGTGAGAGTTGCCACGCCTAAATTATCTTATCTTATCATCCTATTACAGATATAAATAAATGTTACAACCTGGCATGATACTGCTGGAAATAACTTTTGGCTTTAAATCACCTAAATTTCCCTTTGAAAAAAAATCACCTTTGACTTTTTATTTTTTTTATTTACTTTCTCCTTTACTAACTCATTTTATTTCATTTACTTTACTCTACAAATATGTTTAATTTCTTTTTTTACTTATTTATTTTATCTTTCATTCTAGAAAATGTTTGTTAATTTTCTGCATATTTGATTGGCATTAACATGGAATATTAGAAAATATTTTTGCAACTCAATTTATTTTTCTCAATTATAATGTTTTTTCCGCTTCCTACTTCACACTCTAAGCGCCAACCATCCTCCATCGATTCAAAAAAAAATTCAAATTTTCTTTTAAATAATGAATTTATTTTGATGTACTACGTCAAAACTAATAGCGCCCGTGTACTCCCCGACAAAGAAAAAAATTAACGACTTAAAAAATTTTATTTGAAGAAATAGTTCAAAATAGATGTTCTCTTCTCCTTTCTTTTGCTGTTGCTTCGATTGGGTTTTGAATCCCTCACTCCTGACTGTCAAACCCACACGCTGCTTTCTACAACGTCAAAAACAATTAAAATTTAAATTTGAAAAATAAACTTTCATTTTTTTTATCCACACCAGCTGAACGCCCACGCACATACCCCCGTACGCCCCGCCCCCCCCCCCACTCGACCACAACACCATCGCTGCAAAAAAATTAAATTTTGTTTTTTAAAATATTTTTATTTGTTCTTATATATATATATATATATATGGTTATGATTACAGGAGCCATGGAATGATGCTTAATAGTATGATTTATTTTTGTTATGGGTGGACGGGTTTTAGAGTTAAAGGGTGGTAATGGGTGCTTTTAACAGTAAATTATAATAATTAAATTGTAATCATAATGTTGAGTGGCGCATCTAATTAAAAGTTATTATTAATTATTTAATGGTGTCTTGGGGCATGTCTAATGAAGTGGATCTAAAGGCTGGAGCTTTAAAAGTCGAGGTCAAGAATATTTCGTGAGTTCGAATAGATTGGGTGGGAGGGTGAGGTATTTTAGCATAGGAGGTGGAGACGGACTGTGTGTGTAAACCAATTTTCATTCTATGAATTGAATATATGTTTAGAATGTAGTATGAAATATTTATATTCAAGCTAGTGCATATAAGAGGTCAATGTCAATAATTTGGACTTCATATGAACATGAATGTTCTTTTCATATGCTCATAGACTTTGATATGGCAAATGGTATATATGGAGCACCTTCCGAGGTGATTTTGAAACACCAATCTCTCTATGTCATTAGTTGAAACCAATATATTACTTTTTTTTGTTTTAAATGCTTATTATATTGAAAAAATTCATCATTTTGATACTCACTAGATTTTAATTTTATGTATTTTTGACTTTCGTGTTACGGATCTTGTACATACGTTTTTACTATTAGTTATTAAAGAAATGTTTATAAAAATGAGACAAATAGGAGTTATCAATAATTTTTAAGAGTAGAAGTTATAAAGAAGATAAGAGACATGAGTCATCATAACTTTGAATATATAATATTATTATGACATTAAGTACATTAATATTAGTGCATTGATTTTATCTATAAAAATAAATAACTGATTGAAAATATATGAGGTAAAAATTACAAAAATAAGAAGAAAAAAAATAAATAACTTGATTGCATAAATGATGTGGCATATAACAATATCATCAAAGATCGCAATTAATAATATATAGACATAGATTTTTATAATTATGGAGCTAAGACATAAAAATAATAATCTAAATTATTATATTCACAAACTAATAAAAATGAAAAGAAAACTTCTAAATGCATTTCAAGCAAGAAAAGGATAGTGACAAAAATAAATGTTTTCATATGCATAACAATAAACAATGATGTCATATAATAATTCATTTCATTTTGATTTTCTTTGAAAGAAAAATAAAATATAACTTGTTTTTATAGTCCTTTTGATTGAAATAAGATAGTTATATTTCTTATCTTTTAAAATAAAAACAGAATCATAGAGGACTAAATGAGTAATGTTGTCAATACGTGTACTTAAGTTATTATAACAAGTCAAAGTTAAAAAAAAAAAATCTCCACTAAAAGTATTTAAAAGTATTGCCACTACTAATGAAAAGGCCAAAAAGGAACCTAGAAAAGGATGCCCTCAAAAATAGGTCGATCAAGAAAGAGACCTCATGAGGATCGCGATTTGAATTAATATCTTTTAATTTTTTTAATGTAGGAGAGACCCGTGAGGTCAATTTAATGAATTTATTTTCCTCTACCTGACTTATTTTCAAATTTTAAATTTTTAATCTAATTCTCTAAATATTTAGATTACCTCACGAGGTCTGCATGAAAATTAAGTAAAATAATAATTTAATTTAATTAAAGAGTTAAAAAATGAGGAGAGACCTCATGGAGGTATCTTAAACAAAAAAAGTCCAGCCAAAAATAGCTATCTCTTTCTTCCCTCTCTCTTTCTCATCGTCCCTCTCTCTCTGTCATCGTTCCTCTCCGCCAGCATTCTCCATCTCCTCTCTCTGTCGTCGTCTTCTCCATCTCCATCTACGCCGTCCTCTTATCCATTCTCCATCTCCGCCGTCGTCTTCTCCATTCTCCATCTCCTCTCTCCGCCGCCAGCTCCATCTCTGTGCGCCATTTGCAGTCGGGCCTCAGCAGGTAGAGATCGCGCCGCCTCCATCTCCGCTGGGTCGTGCAGCAGCAGCAGTGGTCGACGTTCCCAACCCTTTGACTCCAGGTATATTTTTTGAACAAACTAGTTCTTTGAAAATAAGTTAGTTCTAGTGTTAACTTTTTTCTTGAGGGTAGAAAGACAAGTGGGATTGGGATTTTCTTGGTTGTGGAAGGACGAAGAAAAGGAAAGAAACATGAAAAGGCTTAAATCTTGTGGTTACAAGTATAATTATTAACAAGTTAACGTGTATAATGTCGCATGAGTATTTTTTGTGGTCTATGTAAGAACCTTGTTATTTTTTGCATATGCTTTGATTACTGGTTTAGTTATTTTCTATCTCATCGGTTTTGGACTGTAGTCTTTGTGGAAATTGGCAGAAGTTTTTCAAACATCTATTTCTACTACAGCTACATGGAGTTTCTCTCATTAACCTTAATGTGAAAAGCTTGTGGAAAATTTTCGAATGTGACTCACAAGTTTGAAAATTATCTTTGATGTTACATTACCTACTCCAACTAAAAGCAGGAGTATTGTTATTTTTTATTTTCTCCACTGTTGGGACTAGTCAAGTGTTTCAGAGGTTCATCAATGCGGAAATACAAAAGTGTCAGAAGGCTTCTTTTGGGTCCTGAGAGAGATGGTTCCGGCTCTGTGTTGAGTTTTCAATTGATTCCACATTTTGGTACGCCCCTTTTTGGGTTCTTGAGTTTGAAGGGACAATAAGTATTTATGAATTTGAGATTATGTTTTCAAGTGCATCTAATTTAGTGCAAAAATCTGTTTTTAAATAAAGAAACCAAACACTAGTTGATCCTTATTGATGGACAAAAGTGGATTTTTCCTTGAAAATTCAATTTATGGTCCGTCTAGTGTTGACATTAGCTTTAAATTTGGAAATAATTATTTTGTTTAAAGCTCAAGAGACAAATATATTGGAGTCAGGGTATGTTCAAATTATTTGTTTAAACACATCAAAATATTCTCTTCATTAATACCTATCAAATAAAATAATTTTAGCTTTGATGTCGACAAATTAATGTGCTGGCGTCCGGAACATGAGGCCCAAAAAATTGCTGCAACTTTAAAAGAAAGTACGCATACTCTGGCTAGTCAGTTTTAATAAAGCTCGTACGAGATTAATAACAAAATCTAGTTGTCGTCATCTACGGAGGATTGGGGCAAAATTACTATGCATTGGAAAATATGATCCAAGATTTAAGTAGATGAGTGAGATCGGTGAGGTAAAAAGGCAGATCATCATAACTAAGGTGGTGGTTCTTACTGTCACGACCAAAAACGTAGCGCGAGTGGCACACACATTTACTCTCCTCTGTGAGCGAACCAAACCAATCTCATCCAACATTCCAACGCATAAGAAAAAGAAAATAAATGCGGAAGAAGACTTAAAACTCATTAACGAAATCAATTAAAATAACTTCTAAAATTTATCAATACTATCCCCAAAACCTGGAAGTCATCACCACAAGCACTTCTATCCGCAATTACTAAATCTAAAGAGTTCTGGAAGCTAAAATAAATAAACAGCTAGTCCTGCCGGAACGTCCAAATGGCATCAAGGACATGAAGAAGAAGATCCGGCGTTCAACCCTAAAGCTAGGAAGCCCATAGCTCACCCTGAGATCGACTGTGATGAAGACTGGCTAGGAGTTGCGAGGTTGAGTTAAGACGATGGCAGTTTGTTGCCACTCCACCAATTAACAGAAAGAAAACATACAATTAGGGGTCATTACAAAACAAAATACATGAGCGAAGGATCATCGGTGCGGACAATCTCAAAATAGAAAACAGTATTATGAGGATCAAGAACATAAAATCAACTAATATTTTAACAGGTGACAACAACATTTACCATAACCCTTGGCCATACACACCAAGCACAAAGCTATAGGGAATAATGGCCTTCCCACCACCCTACTCATTTGGGAAACAGGTTTCTGTAGATGGTATATTTAAAAATATTACAAGATTTCATTCTCGTTCTATCCTGGTCGTCGGAAACGTGACACTACGGATCCAACTACGATCCTTGTGTCGGAAAGTGACACCGATCGTATTACTATCCTGGTGTCGGAAATGTGACACCCGATCCACTACTATCCTGGTGTCGGAACGTTGACCCCGATCACTACTATCCTCGGTGTCGGAACTTGACACGCCGATCCACTACTATCCCTGAGGTGTCGGGAACGTGACCCCGATTCGCCACACTATCCTGGCTGTCGGAAGTGACACCCGATCCACTACATCCTGTGGGTCGGAACATGACACCCGATCCACGACTATCCTGGTGTCGGAACGTGATCACACGATCCCACTATTAATCCTGTGTCGGAACGTGACACCCGATCCCAGTACCTATTCTTTTAGTTCATCAAGCCTTCGTTTTATGCCAAGACATCTCATTAACAAAGAGGTTTTTAAGGTTTTGAGATTGTCACACAGGGCCTCATCATGCTATTAATCACAATTATATATCACCTCATGCATGCACACAATTAAGCATATAGGGACGTTACAATACTACCCAACACATATCATTATTTGCTATTAAGAGTTTACGATGAAATATGCATAAACCATAACCTACCTCCACCGAAGAATTCGTTGATCCGCAAGCTACTCCTCCAAATCCTTTTGCTTTCCTCTTTGTTACTCTCTCTCACTGGTTCATTTCTATATTTTCTTATTCAAACCCTTTTCTTTACCTTAATTGTCTTATAATTTAAGTATAAAGATGATAATAAAAATAACCCACATATTTATTTCAAGGTTATCTCCTTTAACCCAAGTGATTGAATTATTAACATTAACCACTCTACTTTATAATTATAAGCAGGAATAGTCCAAAAAAGCTGCCCTTTAAAACATCTTAACAGAAATCCGACCCAGTCAAGGTACGCAGCTGTGACTTGTTGTTCGTCGTGCCTCCGATGGTCGTCCTGTAGAGTAGTCAGACAGGCTTCAGTAGGACTCAAATTCATTAAAGAGTCTGGACGGCCAGTCACGCTGCGACGTCCGTCCCTCCTGCCATCCCGTTCACGCCTGACGTACGTACGTCCTGCATCCGTCGGACGTTCAGAGAGTCGATTATCAGTAACCCCCCCCCCCAAATTTTAGATGTCTAAGTGTGTTGGAATGAGACACCCTCGACGGTTCCGTTCGCGCCCATTGACTGCGTCCGTAGTGGCATCCGCGACCCCCAGACATTATTACCAGAAATAACATCTACTGCTCAAACGATAACAGTCGTACAATAGCTAACCAATTTACCCATCGTTTCGTCCTCGAACAACACAAGAAGGGAAAACGTCAAGGGCAGACAAGGCAAGTAAGTACCTGAATCGTAAAACAGTGTGCGGGCATTTTGTCTGAATATCAGCCCACCTTCTCCCAAAGTGGATGGGGTCAACGGGTATTGATTCTTCCATTGCACTTTGATGGAGGCAATATCCCGTGATCTCAACTTACGGATTGCTTATTCCAGGATGGCAAAGGCTCTCCTAATAGGGCAAATTCTCATCAAGAAGCACGGAATCCCAACGACTAAGTAGTTTCCATCCCAATGGTACCTTTTCAGCATAGACAATGACAATACCGGGTGCACCCCTGATAGTCCCGTGGAGGTAAGGCTCAATTCATAAGCTACCTCTAATACTAGTTTAAGTACTTCAAAATGGTCCAATATTACTGGGGCTAGCTACCTCGATTAAACAAAACAGCATCAACCCCTTTAATGGGTGATGAAACCTTAAGTAAGACTTGTCACCCTCCATAAACTCCAAGTCTCTGAACCTTTCGATCTGCTGAGTTGGTATTCTTTCGCCTACTTGGAGACCGCTAAAAAGCTTTTCTTGAATGCATTTCACCTTCTCTAAGAATCCCATGATGAAAAGATCCGTACCCCAAGGTATACCTCAAAAGTGCATCCAAACCAACCATGGGGAGACCTACATATCCTCCCATACAATGCTTACGAATGGGGCCATATACAATACTTGAGTGATAGTATTCTTGTTAGGAGAACTATACTAAGGGTAAAAGTTATCCCAATGACCACCCAAATTCTATAACACATGCAAGAAGGTACTATCTTTCCAAAACTGACGTTCTCGCTAGAATGACCATCGGTCTGGGGTTGAAATGTCGTGGGTACTAAGATTCAAACCTAGTACCTAAATCGCATGCAATTGTTTCCAAAATATAGGAAGGATAAACTGCGTACCCTATCTGATATAATGGAAAGTGGGAAAACTCCATGGCAATCGAACCCAATTTCTAGTGTAAAGTTTGGCTAACTTTGTATCTGCATTATAAGTCACTGACCGGAATGAAATGAGCAGGACTTAGTTTACTTAGTTAATCTTGCAACCAATACCCCAAATGGAGTCATACTTACCCATTTCTTTGGAAGGACCAACCACGAAGTCCATTGCAATTTCTCTCCCATTTCCATGAAGGCATATGGGCATTCTCTGAAGTGTTCATCCAGGCCTCTGGTTGTTGTTCATAGGCTGTTACTTGCTGACAAATTCGGTCATTTGGCAACACAAAATCCACAATTGTCGCGCTACTTCAATCTTACTACACCAAAAATTAGGGTGCTTAGGTCACGATACATCTTGCGTGAACCAGGACGTTATAGAATATCCTGAAATCTATTGAGCTCTGTAAGAATGGTGTTGTGAATCAAATCATCGACGCGGGTACACATACCCTTCCCTTAATTCTCAAAACACCTTCTCATCGAGTTTGCTTCTGTGCCTCTCCTACGCAACACCTTATCTCAGATCCGGATCAGTTTCTCATCAGTAAACTGTTGTCCCTAATCTTGTCACGAAAGGCAAAGATCTTGCCTCCACACAGGCCAAACAATCATCCCTTCTCATTAATCTAGTCATAAAGTCATAGCCAGAGTCTGAACCTCTCTGCCAAGGGGCTAGAAACTTGCAAAGTGGCTAGACTTCCCATGCTTCAACCTTTCGCACTCTAAAGCAGTCTTTCCATAACATTAGCTTTTCCGGATGGTACAGGATAGTGGATTACCGTTGGTCCTTCCGTAGTTCCATCCACTCCTCTGTCTCAAAATGGTCAAATCGTTATAGAGTAAAGACATACGTTAAGTAAGCATGATCGTGACTAAGACTTTAGCAACTTAACCCAAATAGGATGTTGTCTCCATTTGTTTTAATTGCAAACACTACCGCAAGCCAACTCCAATCGTGGCGGTCGGATAATTGCGGTTCATGCACCTTAATTGCCTCGAGGGAATAAGCACTTACATTCTTCTCTATGCATTAAGCACTTGCACCCACCCAGATCGGAGGATCACAATAAACAATGAAATTCTTACTTCCACTGGCAGTCGGTTAGCATTGGTGCAGGTAGTTCAACAAGGATTGGTTGCTGAACTGAAAACTTCCTTCACATTCGTCCGACCATACAAATGAAACACTGCTTAGTCCAAATTTGTCCGTCGGGAAGCAACGGGAAGAAAATCCCTTGAACCAAATCGACCGGTAGTAGATAGCTAAAAACCAAACGAAGGCTCCTTACCTCTGTAAACAGTAGAAGGTCTTACAATTTCATCTTACTTCAAATCTTGGAAGGATGTCTCAACATCACTCCATCCTTAGAAAACCACTAGGCCCTAGGACACTGAATAGCCATAAAAACCACACTTAAGAATTTGGCATAAAGATTTTCCCCTCAATATTTCCATACCATTCTCACAATGTGCTCTTCATGTTTCTTCCTGCTCTATTGAGTATACCAGATATCATAAATGAATTTACAATGGGACAAAGAGATCCGTTGGCTAAAAAAATCCCTTCCTCAGACTCATTGAAAGCAGCGGGGTATTAGTAAGTTCCAAAAGCATTACTACGAATTCATAATGGCCCCATACCTGGTTCGAAAAGCAGGCCTTTGGCCCACATCTGTGCCCGATTTTCAATTGATGATAACCGATCTCAAGTCGATTTTTGAGAAGGTACAAGCACCTTGTACTGGTCGAACAACATCATTCTATGCGATGGAAGCGGAAATACTTGTTCTTAACAGTTACTTTATTCAGTTGCCTTGTAGTTATGCACATCCGAAAACCCCATCCTTCTTCTAACAAATAAAACCGGAGCCCCCAAAGGGGAGGCACTTGGTCTAACATAAAGTCTTTCCCTAAAAACTCTTCGAAGGTGGGCATTAACTCTATTAACTCAGCGGGAGCCATCCTATAAGGGGGTATGGAAATGGGGAGTACCGGCGCTTCCCAGATCAATGCAAAATCAATATCTCTATTCTGGCGGCATACAAGGAAGGTAGGCAGGAAACACATCCAGAAACCCACGGACACCGCAACCTACTCAATTGAAGGTAATTGGAGCGTATCATCCATAGGTGTGCCAGAAAGCTAAACACCCTTTACTAAACATTCTTAGCCGAAGAAAGGAGATGATAATGAATGGAGTGGAAGTGTCGTCACCCTCCCCCACACTACGGATTCTGTCCTCAGGGCTGAGCCAACGTTACAATTTTAGCATACAATCTAGATTGTTAAAAATTTGGAGAAAGCCAAGGTCTTCTATACCAGAATGTACATCGAAATAATCAAACCATTTCAAGATAACCAAGTCTTCGACATGAGTCATTTCTCCCCACAAAGTCACCAGACAAGACCTATATACCTTTTAACTATCAAAGACTCACCCACCGGAAGATAGAAAACACGAATAGGAGTCAAGCAATTCACAATTTAATTACGGCCAGTAGGCGCAAATGCGGAAGTATCCATGAATAATGTGGAGGTGCCAGGACAAATAATACAGCCGCACCATGAAATCACAAACCAATCAAAGATTACCGGTGATAACAGCATCTGATGTCTCCCACTTCCGACCGCCCAGGGGAGGAAGCGGAAACAATGCGGCCCTACAACTGTCTGCCCGTTGCCCATACCATGTTGCGTTGCAGTAGAGTAGGTACCATTGCCCGTCACCTCCGCCCGTTTTGGTGCCACCATTACCTAGGCCAACAAGTCCTCCATAAGGGCTGCCTCTCCTTCATGGACCCCTCTACCTTGGACTATTGGGGGTCTTTGGTCTTTAACCGTGTTTTGGACAAAACCTTCCTAATATGTTTGATCTCTCCACATCCATAACACTCTTAGATTCAAGCATAGGTACTTGTGAGAACGATGAAGTAGGGGATAACCTCCAGACTAGAGAAATGTTGACGGTGAGGTGGACCCCACCTACAGCCTGTGCAGTGAAGACTTGAATAGTGTCGGGGCTGGATAACCTCCTGAAACTCTGTCCTCTGGAGGAAGAAACCAATTATTAAACTCACCTCCCTACGAAACTTCTTAGTTGTTGCTGAAGGGTGGAAGTTAATCTGGATTCATCCCTCCACCTCCTATCACAAAGCTACCACTTCTGAAAGATTTTTGCCGTGAGCAAACTACCAGTAAGGATGAAAATCCGCAAAATCTTGGACTCAGACCCTTTCGATCAAAACGGCGAATCCGCTCTTGGGACTGAAGCCCAAGTGGGTGGCATACCTGGGATAATGCACGAAACGTAGCATCTTACGCTAGTGGATCGTCATCTACCTTGCCTAGGCTAAGAAAATCATCTCCTCTGCTCCTATCCCTCAAAGTCCGGGGGTATATATCTTCTCCATAACAAGATAGAGAATTGACGCCCATAGCATAGGTGGTGCCCCCCTGGGGTGTGCTGGTTGACACTCAACATATGGGACCGCACCACATTTTGGCTTTCCCTGAAACTGAAGGTTACAACTCCACCGCCAAGAATCGGTCTCTACTATGCCCTATTTATGTAGTAAATCATGACAATCAACAGAAAATCGTAGGCATCCTCAGATTCGCACACTTGAAGACTGGAGGAGGTTTCAATTCAAGAACTTACCTGAAAAGTTCAGCTAATCACCTTGTATTATAGGCCCTGTAGTCAATCGAGGAATACGGGTCTATTTCCAATGAGGCACCATGTGGGGAGCCACTAGTATGCTGCTATGTTGTACTCCGGAACCTAAGGTGTGGTGCAGGAAAAACACTGGATGGTGTCTGGCCCTATCAAGATTAAACCGATAATGCTAAGCAAAGAAACCATGATTAATCATCTCTGGGGTTAAGGTTGGGGGGATAATTCCTCATTGCACTGCTCAATTCTCCATTCCTCACCCTCTCTTACACTTCCTAAGTCGGTGAGAGGCACCGCCCTAGACTAGATGGGCCAGGTGCTGGGTTCCTCTTCCTTTAGAGAGCATCCCGCGGACCTCACCACGGCCTCTGCCACTATTCCGCTTGGAGAGCTACAGCGCCCAGTGGTTGGCTCACAAGCATCTGTCTTCTTTCGGTGCTGGTGTTGGCGCAGTTGTTGCTCTAGTTTCTAACCATCGGGAAAGAGAGAGAAGATGGTCAGATAACCAATTGTATCACCTAGATACCAATTGGATCCAGTAATAGGCACGAAAGAAAGGTAGAATGGAATTATTCCTAAAGTACTTATAGCATCGACAAGGAAAAGTAAGGCGTTTCCCCCTACCGTTTCCTCAAGATTACTAGTGCTCGTTTGTGTTTGTGGGGACCAACGAACCTAATGCTCTGATACCAAGTTTGGTCACGGACAAAAACGATGGTGTCTGGCGAGTAGAACCCCCATTTACTGCTCCTATGTGAGCGATCTTACCACCAATCTAATCCAAAACATTACAACCATAATAAACAGAAAATAATGCAAAAAAGGACTAAAAACTCATTACGAAATCAATTAAAGAACTTCTTAATATTTATCAATTTATATCCTGCCAAAGACATGGAAAGTCATCACCACAAGAAAATCTATCCTCAAATTACTAAATCTAAGAGTATCTAGGAAGCTAAAATAAATAACAGCTAGTCATGCAGGAACTTCAAGGGCATCAGGACATGAAGAGAAGTACTCCAGTCAAGCTAGAGCAATATAGCTCACCCTGAGATCTGATGTGATGAAGACTGGATAGATGTGCGGGAGTTGAAGACGATAGAACGTTTGCTTGCTGCCACACTCCACAATAACAAGAAAGAAACATACAATAGGGGTCAGTACAAAACAACAAGTATGAGTAGGTATCAATCGGGCCAACTCAAAAATAGAAAAACAATATAATTTCAGATAATAAATAAATCAACTAATATTCATTAACAGGTGACAACAACATTACCATAAACCCTTGGCCATAACACCAAGTACATCTTGAGGACTCAAGCCTTCCCAAACCATATCATTTGGAAAACATGTTCTTTAGATTGAGTATATTAACAGGTTACAAGATTCTATCGTTACGATCCTAGTGTCGGTAAAGTGACACTCCGATTCCAATCTATCCTGGTGTGTTCGGAACGTGACACCCGATCCAATTTACGATCCTGTGTCGGGAATGTGACACCGATCCACTTACTATCCTGGTGTCGGACACGGAACACCCGATTCCACTACTATCCTGGTGTCGAACGTGACACCCGAGCAACTACTATCCTGGTGTCGGAACGTGACCCCCGATCCACTACTATCCTCGGTGTCGGAACGTGGAACACCCAATTGAAATATATCCTTGTGTCGGAACGTGGAACACCGAGCCACTAATATCCGGGTGTCGGAACGTGGACACCCGATCCCCTACTATCCTGTGTCGCAACGTGACACCCGATCCATTAACACTCATTCTTTTTTAGTTCATCAAGTCCTCTGTTTATGCAGACATCATCATAACAAAGAGGTTTTTAAGGTTTGAGAGCAACAGCCTGCATCATTGCTAATTCATAAATAATATATAATCAATCTGCAGGCACACAATTAAGCATATAGAGACTTTACAATACTGTACTCATACATATAGTCATTTGCTATTAGAGGTTTACTATGAAATAGAATAAACCATTGAAACTACCTCCACCAAAGAATTCGTAATCACCGCAAGCTTATCCTCAAAATTATTGCTTTCCTTCTTCGGTGCTCTCTTCTCTACGGTTCATTTCTATTTTTCGTATTCAAAACCCTTTTTCTTTTACCCTTAATTGTCTCTATAATTAAGTATAAAAGATGATAAAAATAACCCACTATTAATTTCAAGGTTATCTCTGTAACCCCTAAGTGATTATAATTATTAACATTTAAACACTAACTTTATTAAATTTATAAGCAGGATAGTTTCCAAAACGCCCTTTAAAAAACAGTTAATAGAATCCGACCCAGTCAAGTTACAACAGCCCCTGTGACGGTCCGTGTGCTTACGAAGGACGTCCAGCAGAGTCGCGGCAGAGTTCAGAGACTGACAAAGTCATTAAAGAGTCTGTGAGGCCCGTCCACGCCTGCGACGGTCGTCCTACATCCCAGTCGTGGACGTTCAGAGAGTCGATTCTCAGTACCCAATATTTTTCAATTCTAAGTTGTTTTGGAACGAGACACCTCGACGGTCCGTCTGCGCGCCATGCGGTAGTCGGGCATCCGGTTGACCCAGACAGTTCTACCAAAAATAAAACTCTACTGCTCAAACAACGACTAACAGGCGTTTACAATCTACACACAAGTGTAGTTCTCAAAGGTCAGAGGAAGTGTGAGGAGTGGTGTTCAGGAAGGAAATGGGTTTGTGTATCATTTTTTCTTGTGTTAGATATTTTATGTATGAATATGTAATTACTCTTGAATTTTTTTATGTAGGAAGGAAAAGGAACTAGGCAAGACCGGTAACTCAAGCTGACGGCATTTAGTTAAGGCAACACACATTAGAAAGACGAAAAATCCCGAAGATCCAGACGTGTGTAGTTCGAACCGCGAGATGAATCTGAAGGAGCTGAAGTGACATATGTAAGCCTCTATTTTAAAAATAATTACTTATTTTATAAAATTGATATTCTCCATGTGATCACAGTCAATGTTAGAATCGATACTCTTCAAGACTTTGGAGAATTTCACAAAACTCTGCCAGAAGAAATCGAGGTATGCACTACTCAAGAACAGGATGAGTGAGAAGGTTTGGTTAGACTTGACTTTGGACCGAGTAGAGATGGGATGCATATGGAATGCCGCATTAAAACCGTTGTGAATTTCTTCAGAGTTGACTGTGCTCTGTAAATAGTTCAAACATGATGAGTCGATAAGAAAAATTTGGCTTGGAGAAAAAAGATTGTGGAGCTATTCTATCCAAGCCGAAGAATCACGGGCTAGGGAAAGGCGGTGGAATTACAGTTTGGCTGGGTGTAAGCTGAATTTCGGATGACATTACGTGCTTCATGAGGGATTCCCCTGTTCTAGTGAGTCCACTTTCCCTCCTCCACTCTGTATCTCAACCTATCTCAATATCCAATGTATGGTCAACAACGAAATATGACACATGTCTAGTAAGGATGTAAGAAGTGATGATTTGAGGGGCATAGACACTACCACATTAGTGTAGGTTTAGATGGTGATAGATAATCTAAGTTAACTTATGGATAATTTTGCTTAACTTTATAATTTGGTCGAGGGGAAATTATTTTTTGTTTGCGTAATAATGATAACGTGCAATGTAGTATATAACTTATGGATATCATTGATGTTTTTGTTTAATATATAATTATGTTGAAGTGAGATGCAATTGAAGTTTGATTAAGAAAATATTTAGTAAAATGTATTGCTTCAATTGTTTTTCGGAAGCTCTTGAGGCTTGATATTGGGGATGAATAAAAATGACAGGGGTGATGAGAAGCACGCAAAAAATATTAGCGGCCCATTTTTTTCAAGAGAAAAAGTGGAGACCTCATGAGGTCTTTTTTTGCATTAATTGTTTTCCAGATATCATATTATAGAGACCTCATGAGGTTTCTCCTATTGTAACTTTTCTATTTTATAAATGCCAGATAAAAAGACTCATAAGGTCTCTTTTTGTGCCTTAATTTTTAAAGATATTTCATTATAGAGACCTAGGAGGTATATTTTTTGATTATATTTTCCGGGTTAAATTATCTTATTAGAGGCCTCACGAGGTCGCTAAAAAATAAATGTAAAAGAGACCTCATGAGGTCTCTCCTTTTAAAATATTATTTTGTATTAAATTAAATTAAATAATATCTTATAGAGACCTAATGGAGGTCTCTTTATTTAAAAAAAGTATAAAAGAAATAATATATATACAAAGGTGTCCCATGAAGGTATCTAATAAAAAATTAAAATTAAATTAAATAAATATAATAGTTTGACCTCAATTAGGTCTGCTTTTGAAAAAACATAAATTCTGACAATTTGTTAGGTGACCTAGTGAGGTTCCGTTTTGGAGACCTCATGAGGTCGGGTGTTTAAAAAGTGGACCTGCATTTTTACTGGAAATGTTGCTACCGTAAGGTCTCCTTTTTAGTCTCTTTTTCCCGAAAAGAAACCTCGTGAGGTCTCTTTTCTTGGTCTCTTTTTGGCATTTTTTAATTATCGATGGAGAAGGGTTTTTATGTGGAATTATGGTGGATAAAGCCCTAATTTGGGTACCGGGGACAAGGGTTTGGTCTAAGGTAATTAGGGTTGTTATAATCCGGAATAAGAACTTTAATTGTTGATCCTTGCGTATATTAATTGTTTGTAGGCCAAGAACAAGAGGAAAGAATACGAAAAGGAGAGATTCAAGGGCCTTAGGGGATTCAAGCTTGGATTCGAGGTAGGTGATGGTTGTGATTTCCTATGTGTGATATGTGTTTTTTTTGCTTCATTTTGATGCAAATATGTGTGTGAATGTTGCATTATTGATCACACTAATTGTAAATGAGTATGAATGAATAAATATATGTCATGAATCACCTCTTGATGTATGATTGTGAACTATATATTGTAATTGTTGTATTTTGAACGGATTGGATTGCCACGTTTCTTCATAACTAACTTGGATCAGATTTCCACGTTCTAGCATAACTAACTTTGATTGGATTGCTATTCTCAATTATAACTAATTTGGATTTTATTTCCATAATTGGGCATAACTAACTTGGATCGAATTACCACATTCCGTCATAACTAACTTGGATCGGATTTTCACGTTCTGACATAAATATGGGATCGCCTGCCATGTTCCAACATAAATATTGAATCGTGTACCATATTTCGTGCTAGAAGTTCGATTTTGGGTTCATGAGAGAACCATTGAATTGGGTTCCATGAGAGGACCGAGTACTTGACATACTTGTGATAAATGTGAAATTATCGAAGCATGTGATATTCAATATTGTATATGTTCGATATATTGCATGAATATATTGTTGTAATTAGTTATACATGTTTCACTTAATAGGATAGCCATGTGATTTTACCAGTACACGGTGGTTGTGTATTAATACTATACTTGCGCTTATTTTTATTGAGTATAGGGCATCTTCTGGCGGCTATTGATAGACCTCAGTAGTGTGATTATTAAGCGTTAGTAGATTCGAGGGTGAACTAGTTCTTTCAGGATTTCTGGGATCTCTCTTATTTAGGTCCACACTCTTCGGACTTAGACTATTTTTTTAAGGTTGTTGTTTATTTTTTGGGTTTTATCCCGTGTTGTTAGACTTGTGGTGTTAGAGTTTTGGTACATTGACTTTCAGGTTGTAGGAGTTGTATTTTCGTATTTGTGTTAGTTCATTTGTTTTATTAAACTTTTAGAGTTTATGAGAACTCTTTAATGAATAATTTAGTCATTTAACCTGCTTTTGTACCCTTAAATGTCTTCGTTTTTTGTTTAGTCGTTCTTTGGATTGTAGTAGTGGTTCTCCCACTGTAGAGTTAGTGTGTGTTCCAATCACAACGGTTTGCATCTTGAAAAGGTTGGTATTAAAGTTCTAGGTTCGTTGATCTCATTGTACCAAAATGAGTATAGTAGAATCTTGCGAAACGTACGATGACATCAGTACTTTCCTTCGAGAGGCTATGGACTTTTAGAAAAACTCACTTTTTTGTACTCCTTCGTGCTATGACTTGACCAATTGGGATGGGGGGGAGATAAAAAGGGGCAATGCGGGGCGCGGGGCACGCATGGGAGGCGAGCGCGAGAGCAACAAAGGGGGGGAAAACCAGGGGGGATGGTGGGGGGGGGACGAAAGGAGGGAAGGGGGGGATGGGGGGGGTGGGCAGGAAGGGAGGATAAAAGGGGAAGGGGGGGGGGGGGGAGGTGTGGGGGGTGGAGGAGGGGGGGGGGGTGGGGGCAGGGGAGTGCAGGGCCGAGGAGGAAGGGAAAGGCGGGGAAGGGGGGGTGTGGAGGGGTGTGGGGGGGGGGGGGGGGGGGGGGGGGGGGGGGGGCGAGGGAAGGTGAGGGGAAGGGGTAGCGGAGGGGGGGGGGGGGGGGGAGGGTGGGGGGGGGGAGGGGGGAGGGCTGAATCAAGGAAGAGGGGGGCGGGGGGGGGGGGGGGGGTGGTGCGAAGGGTAGGTTTGTGTCCGGCTTGTTGGGGCCGGGGTCCTGTGTGTCGGGGGGGGCGGTCTGGGCGGCGAGGTGGGGGGCGGGGGAAGCGCGGTGGGGGGAGTGGGGGGACTTGTTTGAGGGAGGGGGGGGGGGAGAAGGTAAAGTGAGGGTTTGGCCGGGGGGGCAGTGTGGTGCGGCACGTGGATGTAGGAGTGGGGGTTTTCGTAGAGGAAGGAGGGGGGATTTTGGAGGGTGGCCTTGGAGGAGGCAGAGGGCGGCGTGTGTGGGTCCGTGCGGAGTCCAATGCGTGGGGTGGCGTACGGGGGGGGCTCAGCGGGGGAGGTCCGGGGTGGAAGAGGGCGGCTGTTGTGTAAAAAGTAGTAGTACGGTATGAGGTAATGGGGTAGTGTGGAGCTGGGGAGCGGTGTAAGAGAGGACTTGTATAATATTACCTGACATTTAGTTGTCATTCAAAGCAAGTAGACTTTTTGAACAGTTGCAAGGTGCATTGATTTTCTCTAACATTGATTTAAGACTTGGTTACAATCAGTTAAAGATTAAAGAGGTTAACAATTGGGTTCGACCAAGTTTTGTCATTCAAATTAGCAGTTTTGTGGGGCTCGCTAGCTACTATTGTCTCTTATGGTATGAGTTGAGTCCAATTTGTAACTCCTGATTCCATTTGGTATCTGAATGAAGTAAAGTAGATGCTATAGTAGCGGTTGGAGGGACATAAGCAAGTTAATTGGAATTGAGAAATTTCCAATTGGTATTTCGCTTTAGGAGTCGTATAAGGAATATATGAACAATAATTGTCATCTATAGAGAGAACTAATTAAATAAATTGGACTAGTCTACGAGTTGTAACTTGGAAAGGTGAATATGAAGGGTGTATTACTTGAATGTTTTGATATGATTTTGTGCGCAGTACAACTTGTCTGAATGTCGATATGTGCAATGTGTTGGCCTAAATGTCGAAATTGTACAAATTGTAACCGCTTGCATGTCGTGAAACTTGTAGTGAAAAGAAGGTCTCGACTATGTTCGATCCAATGGCCTAGATAATTTACCATGTGATTCGTAAGAAAGATCTAAACGTGTCTTGAGCTTGAGTATTAAACGTTTGAGTGTCTGCGTGTATCCTGGGATTTGTGGGTTATGGTTATGATTTAGTGAGAATGAGTTGCATTGTGTATCGTTGGATTGACTCAGGGTAGACAATGATAATTCTAGTTTGAGGATGATCCAAAATTACTCTGTAAATATGAAAATCATTGGGAGATACAGAAAAGAGAAAAAATGTAGAAAAATTCATTGTTTGGATTCTAATTTCGTCAGGACCGTTGGGGTGGGATTTTCCCCCCTTGATGAGACCGCTAGTGCAGGATTTCTCCCGCCAGAGAGGGACAAGCATAGATAGAACATCAACCATGTCTTCTCTGCTTTCCCCAGCCATAATTATAGACCTCGAATCGTATCGAACTGACTCATCCGATCTAATTTAGTGTTCAACAATCGAGTATAAATTATAAGTTTATTATAATTGTGGGAAACCTGCACATATAAGGATAAATCAGTGAGGTCGTGGAGGCCGGTAGAGTGGAAATGTGATGTACCGTGGTTTCACGGTGCTTTCGATGAATTTTTCTTAAGCGTTGTGTGTGTGTCTAAAGTGTTTTTGTGGTAGTTTTAACAAGGTTTATGTTTGGTTTTACAGGAAAGATGTCCAGGTTGAAAACGCATAAGGCAGCTGGAAAAAAGTGCAGAAGATGACCTACGAAGGTCATCGATGGTTCGTCGTTCAATCGACGGTCCGTAGGTGGTGACCGTCGATGGCAGTTCATGCTAAGGGAGAAGTTTGAGGAAATTTGACGAAGTGTGGAACCACGAGAGAAAACGACGGTCCATCGATTGACTATACTGGTGAACCTTCGGTTGGTTCAGAGAAGGTTCCAGTACCAGACTTCATCAAGATTCTAAGTGTGGAACGACAAAGGAGAATCGACGGGGCATAGATGGATCGACGGACCGTACTGCTGGTCCATCATTTAATTCAGAGAAGGTGCTATTCGCAGAAGAAAAAATAATTCCAAGTGTGGACTGATGGAAGTAGTCGACGGATCGTCGTTCCATCAACGGTCTGTCAATGAGGTCGTCGATTGAAGCGCGTTTCTGGATAGAACATTCCTTATTTCAATTTATTTTTCTCTAGGACAATGTTTTCTATAATTAGGGGATTACAAACTCGTTTTTGAGGTTATCTACTATTGTTATTATTCTATTTTGTGTTGGAGATTGTTGGTTGCAAACTTTGGGCAATTAATCAATTTCCGGATTCGATTTTTTGGATTATCTTGTAATTTCAAGTTGATTTTATGGGTTACTTTGTATTGTTGGTTGCATGGGTAACTAAACCCACAACTAGGGTTGTGGGAACTATGGATAATTAACAAAGTAATCCTAGTAACTATGCAATCATCAAATAGAGTTTTTTTTGCATGTATTGATAATTCTTTCGTTTAGAAGTCTCTTTTAATGGTGGATAATGTTAGAACTCATCTTATTGCTACTTTTCAGAACAAGGAGGTAGGAACAGGAACAGAATAATCAACATAGATTTAGTGGGATACTATCTAATGGGCTAGTGTCGATTGGTGCGAAGGTATAACTAAGTCACGACTTGAGATGATGTTTTTAATATAGGTAAGGGGTGTATGTATTAAACACACAGCCGAACCAAGGTTCAGGTGAATTCTCTAGATGTCGAAAAAACCAGGATTTTTAGAGATACATCACTGCCAACTTTTACATGCAAACACTAGGAATGATTTGAATAGTGTTAGGAAAGACGAACGTTATAAGAACCTGTGGTAAACACATATACCCTAGTTATTCTCACAACTTTTAAAACACAATATTACTTTCATCTACTTGTTAAACATAGATTTGTTTAATAAACTTATTGCATAAACCCCTCGTGAGATCGACCCCAATCTACTAATTGGGTTCTATACTTGATTACGACCTCTTATACTTCTTTAGGGAGGTATAATTTGAGCGTATCAAATTTTGGTGCCACTGTCGAATAATATGGATTTTAGATTAACTTCAATTACATTATTGAAATTTAGTTAACGATATTCTGATTTTACTTTTACTTTTTGTTTTTGTTTCTTTCAGGTCTAGCTCTAGTTTATGTCAAGTACACGGAGCCGAGGAGAATCACTCATTTCATTCGAATCCGAACTTAACCGCACATTGATAAGGATGGAAAATCAATAGAACCCAGCCAATCAAGGTGATGGGGAATTCTATCAGCCTCCATTACCAGTTGAAGCACTCAACAAAGTTTGTGTTGAGAATCAATTGGACAATGCTTTGAGGATGCAACCTCCAATCCCATGACCTCAGGATTATTATAAAAATAATGTGAACATCACTGATTCTTATGGACATCTTGCCCTACCCCTTCTACCCCATAGAATACATTTGTGATGACGAGTATCCTGACGTAGATGCTCACCCCAAGGGGCTTATTTGTAAGACTGCCATCAGATGAACCACATGCTGATACAGAAAAACTGAGGTCTGTGTGGAAGAGTTGTGTGGGTATACTGGACTTGGATATGAATGTCATTAGGTTGTGAGTGTTTCCTCTATCACTGACAGGAAATGCCTCTATATGGTTCATTGATCTTCCTTACGTATCCATTCTTACTTGGGATTAGTTGAGAAATGTGTTCTTCGTAAAGTACTATCCAGTGTCTAAGAAGCTTAACCAGAAAGATAAGGTTAATACTCTTTTCTTTTGTACTGACCCGGGAGAGTTCAAGTGGTAGCTCGTGTGACATTTTTCTCTGCCTTCGTGAGATGCATTCCCCCATTAAACCCAACCGCATCAATTAGGGAGTCTTGAAGTAGTACTTCAACAGAGTTTAATGACTATAGACCCAGCAGAGTTAGATCTATTGCGGTTGTCTCTCTCTTATAAGTATTACTTATGATTAGATTACTATGAAGTTGGAGAAGAATATTATGCGCAACTAGTTGGAGCACTAAAGTCAGAGACACTATGAGACACCCTTGCTCGATACAACTACAAACAACCATGCAGCAGCTGAGAAATCCTTAAGGAGTTGGAACAATGCCAGAACGGAGTTAGGGTTTTGTTTGAAACATTGGTGGAGGTGAAGAGACGTAATAATGCGGTGAATTAATTTGAATAATCCACCACCGCCTACATAAGCGTTCTATTAATGGAAGAGATTTGCTATGAAGATATGAATCATAAGGGTGTTTTCGACCAACCGCCCCAGGCTCCTCCTTAAGAGACTTGCAGCCAAGGTTAAGGAACCAAGATTCAAATTAATGGTAACGACAACCTAAGGGTCAATATGTATCAGATATGGGTATAAAACCAGACCAAAACTTCAACCTGAAATAACTATGGGTCAAAAATGATCAGGGTTGGGCCTTTTATGTTCACCCTCAAAATCAGAATTGTCTCCTAGGGGATGGGTGCAGGTAGTATGGGGCCGCGAGTTTAGGATATGAATGCAAAATATGATTGATGAGGTTTGATGCTAGTATAAGATGGCAAGGAGATAAGAGGTGCCTAGCCCAAACATTGGACAAAGGGTATGGCACCAGTGGTTTTGATTAAGCACCTTGAGTTACAAATGCTCAGTTAATCTACATGTGAAACCCCAACCGTCCAACCTGATAATACTCTTCTTCCTATAAACACTATCCATAAATCCTAAAAGACAAGTCAGGTCTATGACAGTCATTTACTACTCGGGAGGAAATAGACATTTGATCCACTTTGCCTTGGTAGTAGAAGGTACAGAGAAAAGACCAAGGGAGGAAAGATAGTGGGAGATTTTGGTGGACAACACTTGAAGAAGAAGGCAACTACTTAAAAGGTGGTTTTTTTTGTCCCTATTCCTAAACAAACTCCACCATCATCTCACTAGATTGTAAGCATAATAAATGAATTTGAAATACCAGTGGATTTTTTTTATCACTATGTTTGAAACACTTTCAATCCTGGTCCCTGTTGAAAAAAAATAAGAAAAAAAAGGCTTTGGGAAAACTGCCCAGTTATCTAAGTTTATGAAGGAATGGTGACAAGAAATAGATTTGGTGGGAGTTTTTGAGAGATGATGGACGAATGCAGTCAATGCAGCCCGGTATTTGCTATTGCTACCAGGTCTTCTTGTCAGAAGAAGAAGATCTGGGCGCCTTTTACTCATTTCCATTTACTGATGGGTGCACACTTTGCTAAGGCACCTCATGGTTTGGTTTGGTATTAGCATAAATTCTTATTGTCCCTCTTCCATTTATAAGAAGTTAGCTTGGGTAAGCCCAAAGCCTAAGACGATGGCGGTTACTAATGACCGATCGACTATAAAAAGTAGGCTCATACTTTGGTATACGTCCATGATGTTGCTATGAAGTTGTAGTCATTTATATTTCTGGCCAATTTTGTGATTGTTTTTGATTGTGGGTTGATTTGAGTTTTCCCCATAAATATAATGGAGGTCACTCCTTGCCACGCGCCCCGGGAGGGCATCGCACGGTTGATATAAGAAAAGACAAACGAAATAGTAGGTTTAACAATGAAGAAGCAATTTTTCACCCTAGGATCTGTCCCTTAAAGTGATAGGTGGTGAGCTCAAATTAGTATCTGCTATAATCCTACAGGGTTGATGAGTATTCTGAGGTGGCAAATTGAAGAGAAGACTAGGTGTCGAGAGCCACTAGCGACAGTTATCATATTTTTGACAGTGATCGATGTTGAAGAGTATGGTTGTTTGGCATCAGGCACCAAGCACTTGAGCAAAATGAATTTCGGTCAAAGAAGCCAAAGAAATTAAGAGTTGTATATGAACATGTGTAATCTCCGCCACGAAACCATCTATTGAGAGGCCCCAAAATTAGAGCTTAAGGCTCTAAACCCAACCCAACGCGCCCTCACCTAAGGTATGTGTTCTTGTATAGATGATACTTATGCTGATGTAATTGGCATCAGATTTTATGACCACAGTAGAGTATTTTAGTTGCAATATTGAGTTTCAAACGAGCCATTGCTTGGACTATTTGCTGACATTTTGGGATCCCCTCAACGGTAATTTTTTTTCCCACAAAATTTCAACTCACCTGATCACAAACCAAGTATTGAGCCATACCAAAGAAGGTTGACTCACCATCAAGAGGTAGTCGAATAATAATCATCCAAGTGGTTGGATTCGGTGTCATTTACCCCAATTGTGACAATAGTTGCGGTGTGTCCTGATTTACTCTGTGTACCTAAAAAACAGGCGGGATGACATGTTAGGATTCGAATTCAAACTCACACACACTTGCATGAATGACGAACACAGAACTTTCAAGATAAAAAAGGGAAAGCTAGATTCTAGAGGAAAAGAATAGAAAACCCCAATTTGTCGTGGTAACAGACCCCTTTGAGTAACTTCCACACCCAACAATTCTCCCACTTGGAGACGTACTCTTCCATCCAAAAAATACATTCTCAAAAAAAAAATCTCTGCATCATCACACATCTTTACCACAACCCGCAGACATTTGTAGCAACAACTACATAAGAGAACCAACCAAGGTTTTTAGCTACCCCATTTCCGCAACCTCAACACATGTCGTCAACATGTCCTGCCGGTTTCTTTGGAACCCTCTAATCTATCTTCTCCAAGCACATTTCAATTCACCCATCCTCCACTTCCCTATTAGAAATGGTATCGGCCTTCTTGATGTGATTGTCCTTCGAATGATAGACTGGATTTTGTCACAAACTGTATGCACTCTGGCTATCTTGAGTAAAGAACTTCTTATTTTGCTTCGTTGCCCAATTCCTCCAGATAATTACCAGCCAATCATCTCTTTCCTAGTTCAGATATGGCGTAAAATAGTTTACATATTTCAGTCTCCACAATTCTACATATAATAATGGTAACCTGTAAAAAGAGGACCAGGATCTAGTTCCGATGTAGCTGGATAGTTTTTGCATGACTAACCGACGCTTAATGCTTGTGGGATTGAGAAGGCCATGTCCCATGGTGGGTGCCTTTATATGAGATTTTATAATATAATCGTAAGAAAGGGTGTTTATTGTTTCCTTGATGTCTATTTTTTCCGAGCTACAAGATCTCTATCGGCTCAATCGCTCCAGAAAACCCAAGAAAAGACCACCTTGCACTTGCCCCTATTGACTTGACATTCAAAGGATTTTCCATGGGTTATGTATTGCATCGGTGAAACTTCCAACGATGTAAAATGATTCAATATTCCTATATGTGAGGACACTAATATGAGTGTCCCTGTGTGTTTTGATATCTTTGTTTGAGTATTTTTGGCTGATGGTCTTCAGAGTGTAAAGATTGATATTTTGGTGGCTACATTGGAGAGTGTCCACTTTATGGTGAAATAAGGCATATTTTGGTCACGAATCTCTGAGAAGGGGCAGAGGTGGGATCGAGCTCAATGGAAATTATAGAGAAGAGCTTTCCTCCTCACCCATCCTCTGTCAAGGGCAAATGAGAAATTTTCTTCCTTGGGCACACGTTGTTTTATAGTAGGTTAATTGAGGATTTTTTTGAACTTGCACATCTTTTTGTGCAAAAAACTACTCAAGAAGGATGTAAGTTTCTAATTTCAAGAATCATGTTTGGAGAGGCATTTGAGAGTTGAAGGAGAAGTTGGTGTACCCTGCAACCCATTATTATTTCAAATTAATTTCACCAGATTGAAGTGAGCCTTTGCGAGGTGAAATACATTGCAATCTAAGATGCACTTTGGTGTGGTATTAAGGACAAAGAAGGGGAAAAATTATTCACCATTATCTATTATCTATTAAATTTTAATGAAGCTCAGAAGAACTACATGTAACTGAACCCCAACTTCTTGGGCGGTAGTGGTTTGCCATTTGAAAATTTTCGCTCTATTTTCTTGGCACAAGTTCATAGTGGCATTCTGATATCCTGCTTGAATGTACTTTGATGCAAAAGACATACTGCAAACCAAGGTTTGAAATTAACAGTCTATTTGCTGCATGATTTAATTTTTTTGAGGTAAAGATATAAGGGGCTGAGAATTCAATTGCCCGATCATTTATCTAGGTTAGAGGATGAAGCTTTGCGCGAGTTGGTAGAAAAGGTGGAAATTGATGATGCATTCCCAGATGAACATATATTGGACGTTTGGCAAGATGAGATACCATGGTTCGTTATTGATCGAATTATCTGGAAAGTGATATAGTGCCATCAAACTTTACCTTTCACTAGAGGAACTAGTTCATGCATGATGTGAAAAAATTCATTTGGGAAGAACCTTACTTATACCAAAGTTTTACGGATGGGATGATTCGTCGTTGTGTACCGGAGGTCGAGATGTTGAGTATTTTGGAGGCATGTCACTCCTCGCCTGTGGGTGGGAAGTATAGTGGTATCCGGACTTCACATAAGATCTTGCAGTATGGGTACTATTGTCCAACAATTCACCAAGATTCTCATGATTTCGCCAAATCATGTGATCGGTGCCAACAAAATGGAAGAATTTCTAAGAGCCAAGAACTTCCCATGAATCCAATTTTGGTGATTGAGCTATTTGATGTATGGGGATTGACTTTATGGGCCTGCTTGAGAGTTCTCATTAGATAAAGTATATACTTGTGGCAATCGACTATGTGTCAAAATGGGTGGAAGCAATTGCACCTCCTAACAATAAAGTAAAGAGTGTCACCGCAAACTTGAAAAAGAACATCTTCTCTAGATTTGGCACACTTAGGGCCATCATTACTAATGGTCGATCTCACTTTTGTAATAAATTGTTCAGAGGTCTCTTAGAGAAATATAGTGTTTGCCAACATGTTGCTAATCCTTGCCATCACAGACGAGCGGGCAAATTGAGATGTTCAATTTTGAGATCAAGCGAATTTTGGAAAAAATGGTGAATGCTAGTAGAACAGATTGATCAAGGAAGCTTGATGATGATCTTTAGTCCTACCAGACTGCATACAAGACTCTCATACGTATGTCTCCATACCAACTTGTATATGGGAAGGCTTGTCACTTGTCGGTTGAGCTAGAGGACAAGGCGATGTGTGCAATGAAGAAGTTAAAATTAGATTGGTCTGAAGCGGCAGACAATTACTAAATGGATCGAATGATCTTGATGATTTTCACCTGAATCCTATGAAAGTTAATCCATATACAAAGAGAAGATGAAGAAGTATCACAACCAAAGGATTGAAAAGCAAAAAAATTTCGGTTGGTGATTTGGTGTTGTAATTCAACTCTAGGCTACGCTTGTTTATGGGAAAACTCAAGTCCAAGTGTACAGGGTAATTCCTTATCACTAAAGTGCTTTCACATGGAGCGGTTGAGATGGAGAATAAGGAAGAAGCAAAGTTCACGGTCAATGGGCAAAGGATAAAGATCTACCTAGTATATGTTGAGATTGTTCATGAAGTGGTTGAGGCCTTCCATCTTGATGAAGTCTGACTAATCAAGGGACCTATGTCATGCCACGACGTTAAATCAAGAACTTCTTGGGAGGCAACCCAAGGTGTATCCTCTAGCCAACAATAGGATTTGATATCCTTGTCGCAATAGTTGTAGTTTTGTTTTGTCCTTGTTTTTTATTCTTATATCGTTCTTGCTTGTGTACTAGAGTTGAATAAAGATTAGTATAGGGTCCCCGTCTAAAAAGTGTCCAGAAAAACACAAAAAGAATGTCCTAATGGGTGTTACATGTGCAGGGAGCAAAAGCAAAAATCTACAAAAAATGGTCTGGTGTAGAGGTCTACGGACCCCATCTACGGCCGTCATTCGATTGATGGACCATCGATGGTGTCCATAGATCCCAGGTATGCTTCCTATTTTTTCTCTAAGTCTAGAAGTAATTGAAGGTCTCGATCGATGGACCGTTAATGGGTTTCATTGGTCCAAAGTGACAATGACCCGACCTGATTCGGCCAGTAATATTAAAAGTCATAAGGGTTCTAATTCATTCCCTCATTCAAATTCTTTTAAAATTCCCTTCTGTAACCATTTTTCTTCGTTTATTTCATTCCTATATTGCCAAAACTCAACCCATCCAAATCCCATATCACTCCCAAATAAGAACCCTTCCATTCACAAACACTCTCTTCCCAAAACTCTTTTTTCTCCGTTGTTTCTTCGACCGGTGATCGTGTTCGGGCGCGCGTGGGCTACTCCTTGAAAGTTTGCAAGTGCACACAATCACTCCACTTCTCATAAAGGTATTTCGATTTTTATGAAAACTTTGAATTCTCGTTCATAGTTGAAATTAGGAATCTGGAAGTGAATCTTGACCTTGGGACTTCATTTGATAAAATTGCATGCTAATAATTTGTAGTTATATCCCTCGGAATGATAGTGTGATTGTGTACCCTTGTAATATGTACAAAATGTGGGTATTTATGTAGTTCTAGCACTTCCAATTTAGGGTTCCTCGTTGTATCTGAGTTGGAATACTATTTGTCTGAAATCGGAGCCCTAGGAATGACGAAATCTTCTTTAGTATGTCAAAATTGCATGTCTAAAACTTGATTGTGTAATATGGTGTCTAATAATAGGAACTTGCATAAAGACCTAAAATTTGTATCAGGCCAATAGTGTGAGACCCCTTCTATGGACCGTCGATGGGGTCCGTCGACTGCATCGCCCTTCAAAATGTCCAAGTCTAAAACAACAAAAGTGGACTACGGTCCATCGATTGATCGAAGGACCGTTCTTCACTTCCATCGTTTCCATCGGAGAACCTATTTTAAACCAACTTCTAAAATAAATCTAAGTGTTACATGATGGAAATGGACTATGGTCCGTTGCTTGATCGATGGATTGTTCTTTACATCCGTCATTTCTATCAGAGAAGTGTACTTTCCACCCCATATTGAATAATTCTAAGTGTCGGACAACGGACCCCTTCGATGGACTGTGGTAACGCTGATCTGAATCTGTAGAACATAACTGTGTTGTTTATTTCTCAAGTTTTTCTTCGCTCTATTGTTTCGAGTGTGTAGTAACACTGAGTTGAGACTAAAAACTACTCTAAAGGTATCAATGTCTCCCAACCAGGATATCGTCTACCAAAAAAGGGCAAACCCAAGTCGGTTGCCTGTCTCGTTTGATGATTGTAGACTCCGACAATGAGTAAGATCGAGCCTACGACCGTCCGGGTGCCGCAACCCCAATTGCAGTTGCACGAGTCACAAGTGGAACCCCCCGGAAAGCAAAAACAATAAAAGGGGGGTTTTGATTTCTAAATGAATGAAAATTACTAACTAAACTGAAGAGAACATTACAACTTTGTAATTTTTTGGAGTTTAATCAATTAATCAAAGTAACTAAGGGTTTAACGTTTCCCCATAGGTTCATAACTTGAGAATTCTAACTATAACAAATTCTTTCCTAAATCTTGCATGCAAAGTATAAGTTATGTAATTTCTAAATCCTTGGTCCGGCACTCTTCTTAGAAAGATCTCACTCTCTCCGCACCCTTGGTCCGACTACGTGTGTTGCTGTCCTAAACCCTTATCTATGACCTTACCTCATTTAATCAAATCGTATTCGATATTTTGACTTAGTTATTACCTCGTACCAATCATACTAGCCCTTATATGAGTTACACTAAATCTATGTTGAATATCTTCTCCTATTATCTACCCTCCTTTTGGGTCCGACAAAGTAGTATTAAAGGCGAGTTTTAACGTTGTCCATCTGCTAAAGACTTTCTAAAGACGAAAGAATTCATCAATACATGCCCAAGACACTATTCTAGAAATGGTTTATTTTTAGTTAGTTTTGAACCCTCATTATTTAAAGCCTATTGTTTCCCAACACCCCTAGTTTAATGGATTTTAGTTACCCATAGTCCATCTCACAATATTCAAATATAATGATATAAGAATTCATGTATTTACTCATGAGAAATGAGTAAAATCCGAAAGTTGCTTGATTAATCACAACAAAAAATCACCAACACGAAATTCAAAGAATCTCCAGAATTCTTAACAATATTCAAAGGGCTAAATTTGATCCAATATTCTAACTAAAAATCGAAAGTCTACTAATAGCTCAAATCTAACTAATAATCAAGCTCTCCCCTCCAAAAATGAGGTTTTTTCGAACTATTTTATAGCAAATAAAACCAATTTAGACCAGGACTCTTATTTGCTGGAAATCTGTCAAGAACGCGGCTGGGCGAGTCGGCCCCTCGCGACGGATTTGTCTGGTCACGACGGCTCAATGATTTCCGTCGTCCCTACTTTGGTTCAATGTTCTTCTATTGCTTTCTTCATTGACCCTCGACGCCGCAGGGTATGACGGATCGTTACGAGTACAACGGCCTGTCGAGGCTCTTCATTCAAAAATACTAAACTCTTGAATATGGGTATTGGGCGACTCTCTGATCGTCCTGACGAACCTGCAGGACGGGCCCGTCATGGCTACGACTGTCCAATCAACGTTTTTTCCGTAACCCCCACACTGTCGAGCTTCTCCATCTTCCTTCAGCAGCTGCACTAGCGGCACCTACGAACCGCCACAACTCCGTAGGTGTCTCTTTCTGCATTTCTTCCTTTTGCTAAAAAACCCCGATTCATCTTTGGACAGATTTCCTGCAAATAGGAGAACTATATAAAATTAGCACAAAAAGACGTTTTTGACACACTAATAAGGAAAAATGTATTAATAATACCCGTGAAACCACGGTATATCAGTAGTCACTGCCTCCCAATTTGATGAGGAGCGCACACTGATCGTCTCACCAACCTAGGTTGGTTTTGATTCTGAAGGGGACTCAGCATCTGGGTCCGAGTCTTTTTTCGCCTCAGGGTCAGCCCAATCTTCTGGGTTAAAGGCGGCTAGCACCTCCGGTTCTACTTCTCAATGAGACACTATGTCGATGACAAAACCCAGCAAGCCTTGTCTGATGAGGCTACCAGTTTAGAGTCTGCACCTGTACCCCGAGCTAATTACCCCTCACCTGTTACACATGAACCAAACTGGTGGTGCGTCAAGGTTCAATACCAGGTGTACAGAGACTATAAAATGTTGAATGACAAGGTGGTGATGATTCGGCTAGTCACAGTAGAGCTTCGGATCCTCACAAGAAGTTTACACACAGTCCCAAAAGTGCACAGGCTATTCAATCTGCACAAATTCGACTGGATGGCGCAGGATTTAGGCTCATATAATAAGGATATAGTCTGGGACTTTCAAGCTTTCTTACATAGTACCTCTGAGTTCTCTCGACATCGTGACGTGGAGGGAAGGGTAGTAGAGGGGATAGGTGGCAAAAGGTTAGATCTGGTTATGTAGGTTGGTGGGAAGCCGAATTCGTGGGGGGGGGGAGGAGCGACAGTAAGAGAAAAGGTGGTCTGGGGGGCTGTGGCACCGACTTCAAATAGGATCCTCTCACTTATACACTATGTCTTGACGTGCCGGGTTGAATCATATTGCTTCTACCCTCTAACCGTTTCTCTTATAATTAAGACCGCGTGTCCATGCTTAACACATACATTACATTAGGTGTCACGTTCTGGCATATTAAATAGTTTGGGTATGGGTTCCATGAAAGGACCATTTATGATAATTGTGTTATCTTTAATTGTCATTGAAGTTGGGAAATTGTATGTTGCTTCTAAAATGATGACTAAACCATCTTATGTATATGCATGCTTATTATGTTGTGATTGCTTGCCTATGTTTCACTTATTAGAGTAGTTGTGTGATCTGTGGTTGTGAACTGATATTGTACTTGCTCGTTCTTTGGTGAGTATAGTGTACTTGTTGGTTCTTTGTTGAGTATAGGTCTTCTTCAGGCGGTTACTGATAGACCTCAACTAGGAGATAACTGATCAAGACCGGATTTAAGGGTGAGCTAGTTTTTTCAGGCTCCCATGAGCCCTCTTTTGTTTAGTCCATTCTCAAACTAGTGTTTTAGACATTTCTTATGTTTGGTTGGATTTATACCCCTTTTTTCCTTAGGCTTGTTGAAATTAGAGTTTTGGTACAATGACTTTCAGGTTCTAGGAGTACGAGAAGGAGGTTGGACCATAGCAGGAGGTACAGGCTAAGACTACAAGTGTACCTCCCTTAGACTCAGTGGTAACTCAACATATTATGACTTCTCTAAAAGGACCGGTCGGCCCTAGAGTCCTCCCCATAGTGCAAGCGACTCAAACCCAAGACAATTCCCTCATTATTGTTACAGTTCCCAACGTGGGAGGAGTCTTAGGCACCAATTCCATCTTTCGTCCTTTATTAGGTCCAATGATGATTGGTAATGAGCATGAGATGTTGACTAAGTTTTTGAATTTGAAGTCGCCTATATTCCATGGTTCTGAGAGTGAGGACGCCTATGATTTTATTTTGGATTTCTATGAGAGGGTTTATTAGTTGGGTATTGTCTATCATCATGAAGTAGAGTTTGTGACCTTCCAGCTTCAGGGTGAGGCTAAGCAATGGTGGTGAGCTTATATGGAGTGCAGATAGCCAGACTTGCCCACTCACTTGGACACAGTTCCGTGCTCTATTTTTGCAAAAGTATATGCCCCGTACTTTGACGGATCGCAAGAAGGATGAATTTATAGATTTGGAGCAGGGTGATATATGTGTAACTACTTATGAGGCTAAGTTTCATGTTTTGTCTAGATATGCTACACAATTAGTAACTATGGAGGAGAAGGGGATTTGGCTAGTCGTCAACGGATTAAACTCTGAGCTACAGATATTGTCTGTTCATATGACCACTTCAAGTAAAAATTTTAAGGAAGTAACCGACTTTGTAAAGAAACTAGAAGAAGTTCGACGTGATTGTATGGGCAAGGTTTTGGATAAGAAGCCCAAAAACACAGCTAACTTTCATGTTTCCTACTCTAGGGGTTCAAGTAGGTCGACCCTTGCAGCCTGACCAATTCAGTCAGCCATGCCCGCTTCTACAATTGGTTACTCGGGAACTCCACAGGATAACTTTATCCAGGATAGTTAGGGAACCGCACCTTCGGCCAGCAGCAGACCATCTTTTAGCCGCACTTGTTATAACAGTGGAGAACCTGGGCATATGTGGAGAGATTGTTCTCACCCGTACTTGGATTACCTCGCGCAGAAACAAACTAGAGTAGTGGTACCAGCAGATAGTGGTAATAATGGCAGAGGTATCCACAAAAGGGTCGATGTAGGAATCACCGAGGTCGTGGGGGCCGGGTAAATGGTAATATAGGTAGAAGAGCAGTAAAACCAAGAAAGGAGACCGCCCGTCATGATGACTAGGCTCAATGTTATACCTTTTCGTACAAGACAGAAGTTGAGACATCTAACGTAGTGATCGTAGGTACTATTCTTGTCTATGATTGGACGTCTACTGTCTTATTTGATTCGGTTTCTACTTATTCATATGTGACAGTTCAATTTGCCTTGGGATTTGATATGGTTTGTGATTTACTTAATGACCTTATCTATGTTTCTACCCGAGTTGAAGAGTCTGTCATAGTCACCTACATCTATCGTACTTATCCTGTTTTGTTTATGGGTATCCAGACTTGATTTGATTTGGTTATTATTGTAACACCTCAGAATATTTTTGAGCTAAGACTCGAACCCTTCGTATTGAGTGATATTTCACCAAAGGAATTAAAAATTTCTTAAGTATTAAATTTAGGTGACAAGATTTAGCATCTTGAGTACCAAAAAGAACTTAATTGAAATACAAAAATATGAAATTTGGAGAGTTAAGCTCAGTATGAGTTTTAGGTCAAGTTCAAACGATCATAACTCCTAGTACATTATGAGTTAGGTGTTCTACAAGATATTATAAGAAAAATCTTTGAATTATCTTTCCAACGCCGCCAAGTTTGCTAATTTTTGAGTTCGTTTGAGTGAGATTGAACTTTTGAAGTTAGGTTGTCCAGTTAAGGAAAGTTAGCCGAAAATAATAAGGGGTATTTTGGTCCTTTCCTTAACAAATCTGATTTAATTCGTTTTTAGTAATATTTTAGGGGTCTAATTCTTTTAGGTTCAATTTTATAATCCAAATATATGCCAAGGGTTTTAGTTGAGAGTTCAAGAAGAGACAAGAAGAGAAAATAGGAGAAAAGAGGAAACGATGAAGGCTTTCGTTGACATTCTTGAGTTTAATTGAAAATTTTCACCATGGGTTTTATCCTAAGAGGTATGTAAGCTTCCATAGTGTTCGGTGAGTTCACCCACACTCCAAACATATTATTTTCAACGTAATTTCATTCTCAAAAAGTTGTAGGATTTAAGTTCTTGGTAGATGTTCTTGAGGTTCATTGTAGATTTTGTCTTGTTGGAGTTTGATGGTTTCTTGAGATGAACTTGATACTTTGAAGTTTTTATGTGTATTAGTACTTAAGTTGGGTAATTGAATCTAAGGAAAAGTTGAGAATATAAATCGATTAAACGCGATTTGGGGTCAGAAAATGAGAGGCAAAATTTTCCCAGAGCTTGCATGGGGAGGGGCTGGCGCGGCGTGCCCCAGAAACGCCCAGTGTGCTGGGGCGGCGCGCCTACAGTGCGCCCAAATTCAGCCTCTGATGTTAGAGGCTGGCATCCTATGCCCGAAAAGCGCTAGGGTCACTTGCCCCCACTTCTTTTTCATCGGTTGTCCCGTTTGAGCTCATTTAAAGTGTATCTTTACTCCTTTTAATTCTAAAAATATTAAACTACTTATAAACACTTAGAAATCATTCATAACATTGAATTAATAATTTAAATTCAAGGTAAAGTTAAGATTAAGTTTTGAGAGTTCTTCCAAACCTTTTGAAAGAGTCCCTTCGAGTCCTTTTGAAGAGTCTTTACAACTTGTATTAACTTGTTTCAAGACTCGAGCAAGTGAGTATGAGGAAGAAGATAATTTATTTATGAGTTTACCTTGTTATCATTCTATTTTCCATGTCATAAACCAAAACTCTTGAATTCATAATTCACATTCAAGAGAGATTTAAGAGAAGAGTTCAAGAAAGCCCTTTTGAGTTCAATTGTGAATCCTTTGAGGTAAACTATTAATTTGAACTATGTTTTGAGGTAGTAAGTAAGAGAACGCGGAGATTTTTATACACGGGTTCCATCTATTTACTTAGACCTTCGAGGCGAGTTGTTCATGCCGATAACTTTCACATGAACTCTATAAATAGAGTATCATTTGGAGTATTAGTATCTCCAAGTTCCAAGTCTTGAGTATTGAGTTCCTTATTCCTTTTGAGATTATATTCCTAATCATGGGACTATCACATGTTACCATGAAATCCTTGAGATGAGTAGTACATGCCCATAATTTTGCATGAAACCTATAAGTCAAAAAATCTTGAGATAAGAAGTGTCTTTGAGTCCTTGAGTTGAGTAGTTCATACTCATAATTCCGCATGAAACCTCCAAGTTGAACTTCATGAAATCATCCATAACTATGATATTATGAACCTTGAATCCATAATCAAATTCAAGGAAACTTAATATCAAAGTCAAAGGAGTTAAGAGTTAAGTCTAGAAGTTAAGAAGCAAGTAAAAGTAAAGTTTCTTAAAGTTTTCAAGTTTTTACTAAACATTTTAACTATATTTTAAGGATCAAATTTCAATTCAAGTAAAGAGCAAAGAGTTGAAGATCTTCCTTCAAAGTAATATAAGGGAACTAAGTATTTCCTAAGACTTGAGTTCATTTCTCAAAAGTTATAAGGGAAATAAGTATTCCCTAAAGTTTATAAATGTTTTTCACATTTAAGTTAAGAGGAAACTAAGATTTACAAAAGAGCTTTGAGCAAGAAAAGGGAACAATGATTCCAAGAGAGCTTTTTAAAGCTAAAAAGTTGAGCAAATTATCTCAACCCAATGAATAAAAGTTATTTTAAAAGCATGAGCTAAAGTATATATTGGGAGTAGTATTGAGCACCGATGTGGGGATAAGAGTTCATATTAACTCGAGTCTCCATGTAAACCATGTAGCCATCATGCATCCACTAAGTTAAGGAATTTTATGTGCCGCCAAAGCATAGGACAGTTCTAGCAGCGCGGGAAAGACGATGTATCGCCACTTAGGCTCATAGTGGTGGTTATCGGTTAGAGAATCTCTCACAAAAATTACACTCACTCATGGCGCGTCTGAGGCTTATTTAACCTATGACTATATTTGATTTTATTTTCTATTCTTCTTCCTCATTTTCAGCTAGTACATCTTCTTACTTTTTCTCTCTCAAAATTTTCCGAAAAATCCATCAAAGACTTCTTTCAAAATTCTATTGATATAAGAAAGGAATAGAAATATCCCCTGGCATAATCAGATATATTACTTTCTTATATAAGTAAAGTTGAGTTTGTTATTTTGTTTTCTATAATGAACTAAGTTGTTTTTACTGTTTTATAATGCTTGTTATATATAGCATGTGTGTTATTGATTTATATTTAGTTGAGTATCCATAGTCGAATATCATATCTTTGAGTTCAATATTTAATATATGAGTTAAGTATCTTATCCTTGAGTATGCTGAGTTGAGTAAGTTAAGTAATTTGAGTATTCCTTGAGTTTCAAGTTTTAGAAGAGGTAAGTATGTTTCCATTTTTTTTTATCAAGTATCAAGCTTATGTTATGCTTTAGAATTCCTCTTACATGCTAGTACATTCCATGTACTGAGTCATTTGGCCTACACCTTCTCACAATTCAAATACAAGTATTCGGGATCATTAATGGGAGCTTCGTTGATACATCCGAGAGTTTGAGTTAGCTATGGTGAGTCTCCTTGCTTTCGGAGGATTTCATTTACTTTTCAGTTTAGTCAGAATGTCGTGAGTCTTGTCCCGACTTACATCTTTATTAGTTAGATGTTTCATAAATAGTCAGTATAGTTGAGGAGTCTGTATTATCATTTATTTTATTAAATATTTTAAAGAATAAAGTTGTTTTTTATGGCGAGTTGTATATATTTAATTATACAGAGTTTTCGTTGGACTTAAATTTGTATTTAAGTTTTCTGAACTTTTATTTCAGTTTTAAGCTTTGTATGTTTAAGTTAGTCTTTCTCTTGTAGTAAGCCAAGATGAGAGTTGGCTTGGGGACCAGCAATGGTTTTTGAGTGTCGGCCACGTCCAGGGTGTAGACTCAAGTCATGAAAATTTTAGATATGACAAACTTCGATATATCTTAGGCATGACTTGGTTATCCCTCTATTATGTTGTGATTAATTATAATGCTAAGTTTGAGACTCTAGAGATCCAGGTAAGGAAAAGTTAGAGTGGGAAGAGGTATACAAGCCTAATCGAGCTAAGGTTATGCCCTTCATTCGGTCTAGGAAACTAGAAAGATAGGGGTGTTAAGCATATTTTGCTCATATTCGGGATGTTGAGGTTGAGTCTCCCTCTATTGAGTCTATTACTGTAGTGTCTGAATTCATAGAAATGTTTCCTACCAATTTTTCTGGTATGCCTACAGATAGAGATATAGATTTTTGCATTTACTTGGAATCGAGCACTCACTCCATTTCCATCACTCTGTATCGTATGATCCAGTAAAACTGAAAGAGATTAAGGCTCAAATCTAGAAACTTCTTGATAAAGGGTTCATTCGTCCTAGTGCTTCCCCGTGGAGTGTTATTATCTTGTTTGTTAAGAAAAAAATAGTGGTACGAGGATGTGCATATAGACTATGGACAGTTAAATAAGTTAATCATTCAAAATAAGTATTTGTTGCCTCGGATAGATGATCTTTTTGACCAATTGCAAGGTGCGTAAGTTTTCTCTAAGATTGATCTAAGGTTTGATTACCATCAATTAAAGATTATGTATGTTGATGTATCCAAAACGACATTTAGAACCTTGTTATGGGCACTACGAGTTTCTAGTGATGTTGTTTGGATTAACAAATGCGCCAACAACTATCATGAGTTTGATGAATGGTCTGTTCAAACCATTTCTATATTCTTTTTTTATCGTCTTTATTGATAACATTTTGGTGTATTCAAAGATTAAGGAAGAGCATGCTCACCATCTTCACATTGATTTAAGTGTCCTTGGTAAATAAAAGTTGTATGCCAAAATTTTCAAGTGTGAATTCTGGTTGGGTTCAATTTCTTTTTTGGGGCATGTAGTTTCAACGGAAGGGGTAATGGTAGATATCCAAAATATTGAAGCGGCTACGAATTGGGTTTGGCCCAACATACTAAAGTTAGGAGTTTTGTGGGGTTCGTTAGCTACTATCGTCGATTTGTGAAGAGTTTTGCTTCCATCGCTACGCATCTAACAAGGCTGACCGAAAATGAGGTTCCTTTCGAATGTCCCGAAAAAAGTAAAGAGATCTTTCAAAATATCAAGACTTTCGGACCACAACACTTATTTTGACACTACATGTGAAAGATAAATATTTCATTATTTATTGTGATGCTTCACATTCGAATATGGGTGTTGTGTTGATGCAAGATAAAAATGCCATAGCTTATGCATCATGGCAATTTATGAACCCTAGGTTAAGTAATTTACAACATTCGAAAAAGAAGTGATACTGAACACTCAACTAAATAAAATTGGGGAGATTTGTGAGTGAATTTAAGAGAAAAAGTGTAAACTTTGTCGAAACTAGAACCCTTTGCTTGGACCCGTAGTGCTTCAGTAGTTCTGTGTGAATGAGGTGATATTGTCGATTGAATTGATTTTGGAAGGAGATGAATTTGATTTCGGGGGGGGGGAGGGGGGTCATCTATGAGGTAGTTGTAACGATCAAATTTTATCACCATTTCGCAAAACTACATTTTACGACACCATTCACGATCCATTTAAGACTACCCGGGTTATGGACTGGTTTCATGGACTGAGTCCTGAAATAAAAATGATTTAAAAACATAGATGAGACCTACGAACACTTTCTATTGACTGTGATTGTTTCTACGGCTCAAAAGATAATTTGTAGATCTAAATCTGCTGTTGTTCATTATGCATTGTTTTTACGAACAACATTTACGTCCCGAAACGTCACTATGACTCATAAATAGGTCTCTTAGAAAAGGCGTGCATGTTAATTTTTTATCAGAGTTCTAACAAGTGGTATTCATGATCCATGGAGAGAACCACAACCTTTAAACCCTACACACAGAAACTCACTTACCTTTGATATTTTTTAGATTCTCTCTCATCACTTGCACACTTCACATCCATTAGTTTTTTTAGCTATTCTTTTACTTTTCTTGAATTATCTCGCTTGATATAACTTTGTGGCACGGCGTAGGTTATTTGGTTACTCACACTTTATCATGATAGTAACCTTTTCATACTAGGATTTGTAGGGTTTTTCCACCTTAGTTAACCCTTGTGTGGAGAACTTAGACATCGTATCTTCACTTGTAAAAACATTACTTCATTATCAAACTCTAATAAAAGCAAAAATTCATGATCTTCTGATTATTTTGACTCTTGCTTATTCTGATTTCTACCCTTGTTCTTATTTTGTTCTTTAGTATAATCTATACTCTCTTGTTTATTTTTGTTCAAATGATAAAAAAGAAAGGAGATGTATCTTATTGTGTGTTTAACAACATTTTTATTAATTTTACTATTGTTGCAAACACTATTCAACCATCTTAATTGAAGCATGTACGACTCTAATCTCAACATAGCATAACGTGAGAACTCTCAAAGATTCTCAAACTAGTTTTTCTTGAATTAAGGTCATATAATCTGGTAATATGCATATGTGCTTTGCAAGTGCTAATATTCAACTTTGTTGAAAATATATCTCAGCATATTACATAAATAAAATAGTTAGCTACTTTTAGAATTTTCAAATTATATTATTAGAGTCTTATGTGACTTGAATTTAGGAGTTAATTCTTTTTATTTGTTATTTGAATTTTACTGATAAGTTAGATATATATTTTTCTATTTTTAGTTAGGAATTATATCTATAAATGAAAGTCTCTGAATTATCAATAAAATAAATCTCTTTGACAATAGTTCAGTATTTTTTCCCTCAAAATTTCCTATTTTTTTCCAAATTCTTTTATTATAAAATCAACAAGTGGTATTTATAATCTTCTTCTTGAAGGACATGTGAGTACAAAAATGAATTTCGAAAATAATTTTGCACGGATGGCTCCTCTTATTTTTTTATGGTGAAAATTATCAATTATGGACTATGAGAATAGAAACCTAGCTGGAGGCTCTTGATATTTGGAAAGATGTGGAAGAGGATTATAAAATTAATGAAATGTCAAATAATTTCATTGTGACCTAAATCAAGAGTCACGAGGAAAAGAAAATCATTCAGTCCAAGGCAAAAGTAACTTTGTTTGTTGCTATTTTGACAATTGTTTTCATGAAAATCATGGCTCTCACTCCAAAAGAAATTTGAAATTATTTGAAGAAAGAATATGTTGAACATGAAAGAATACGATAAAATAAAGGTATTAAATTCAATGAAGGAATTCAAATTGCATAGAATGAAAGAGTTAGAAATAGACAAGGAATATTTTGACAGATTATTTGGTATTGTCAATAAAGTAAGATTGCTAGGTACTGAATTTAAGGATACAAGAGTTGTTCAAAAAAAAATTCTTATTACAGTTCCCGAAAGGAATTAAGCATGTATGAGAAAAGATATGTCCAAAATTATCTTGAAAGAATTGTTAAATTCTTTATAGGCACAAGAACAAAGGAGAATTATGAGACAAGATGACATGGTTGAAGGGGCAATAGTAGTCAGCCACAAAGCACAACGAAAGGGTAATATTTTGAAAATCATCCACTTTGTTAGCACTGTGAAAAAAATGAACATCCTCCATATAAATGTTGAAAAGAATAGATGCATAGTGAAAAAACTGCAAATAACTTGGTCATGAAGTCGTGATTTGCAAATTCAAATTTCAAAAAGATGAAACAGTTGTCCAACTCACTATTAAATAAAAAGAAAATCAAACCACTTATTTGTGGCAACTTGTTTTTCAACCAAAAAAATCTAATTTTGGACGATTGATGGTGATTGAATAAACCACATGACACATTAAAGATTTTTTTTAAAAAAAAGAGTTCATTCCTATGACAATATGAAAGTCGAAATTCAAGATGGTGATTGTATTCTTGCAAAAGGAAAATGATATGTTGCAACGAAAATAAATTCAGGTGCAAAAATAAATCCAGGTACAAAAATAATTACAGATGTTCTTTATGTGTCTAATATTGATGAAAGATTGTTAGTGTTGGTCAATTAATAAAAAAATTATTTAAATTATTTAAGGACAAATATTATCGAATCTTTAATTCCACTAAGCAAGAAATTTACAAGTTGATATGGGAGGTAAGAGCTTCTCATTTAGTCCAACAGAAGATGCACACAAGTCTTGCAAGACAAAAGATGAATTGACAGATTTGTTCACAAGCTCATAATCTATGATCCAAGGAGGAGGATTGAAAATATGTCTGAGGATATTCAAAATAAAACAGTTAGCTACTTTTAGGATTTTAATTATATTATTAGAATCTATGTGACTTGAGTATGAGAGTTAATTCTTTCATTTGTTATTTGAATTTTACTGATAACTTAGTAATATATTTTCCTATTTTTAGGAACTATATCTATAAATGTAAGTCTCTAAATTATTAATATAAATCTCTTTGACAATACTTCAATATTTTTTTTCTTATTTCTTATTTTCTTTATAAAATACCAACAAAGCTCATGAATAATTTATTATATTTTGATTAGATCAAATAAAGTTCCTATGTCATACCACTTCTTTTCAACTTTTAAAACTTTTCCTTGAAAGATATATAAGTAAGAGAAGGAGAAATTAATCAATGAATCCTTTCTCCACTTCTCGTTTTGCATGAATGTAAAATGATATGGGAACAAATACCATTAAAGAAAAACTATACATCTCAACTTCAAGCATTTTGTGAATCACTATTAGGTTCAGCTTCTACAAAGTACTTCTTCACTCTCTGCTGAGCAATTAATACCTACAAGAGACATTTTGTTGAATAAAAAATAATTAGTATCCTTCGTTTTTATTTATATGTCATTTTTATTAAAAATAAATATTTATTAATATTTATTATTTCACAAAATCAACATATAAATGATATTATTCTTTCTATTTTATCCTTGAGAGTTGTTAGCGTTGAAAGTGTGAACTTGACCAATTTAGTAATTTTTCTTGGTTTCATACTCGATTCTAGAATCCACTCTGAAGCGCTGACTAAATCTAGATTGTGCTCTACATGACTCATTCGAGAGACACTCCCAACATGATTTTTTTTCATACCCAGGGCTAAAATATGATACCTCTGGTTAAGGGTGAAACAATATCACCATTACACCACAACTCATGTTGGTGAAAACTAAGTAATTAATTCATATTCATCAGTCAAATTAATTAATTCAAATAAAGTAATTTTATGTTCATTTATTAAAAACTCGATTTCAATAAAATACTAAATAAAGATACAATAATAAAGTTACCTAATTTCTTAAAGGATATGAAATTTAAAAGGAATAATTGTATATAATAGCAAACTAATAATCTAAAATAAATGGAGTAGCTACTGTTTGATTTAATTGTGCCCCATAGCAAACGTTTTTCAGTCGTCTCTCTCCCTAAACTCTCGCTCGCCACTCTCCTATTTTCACTCGCTACTCTCCCTCTGCTCGCCTCTCTCGCTTTATACAACAGAAATGTATAAATTGTGTTTCGATTTTTGTATAAAGTGAGATAAAATTATATATACAAATGCAAAAACATATATCTTAGTGCTATACACTTAATTATACAATTTACAAACATTTTACTTCGATTCAATTGTATACAAATGCAAATTTAATACAAATATTGCAGCGAAAAAAGCCAACAAATTATACAATTGCAGTGAAATACAATTCTCTCGCTTTATACAACAGAATTGAATAAATTGTGTTTCTGTTTTTGTATAAAGCGAGAGAAAAACATATATCTTCTTCCTATACACTTATAATAATACAATATACAAACATTTTACTTCGATTCAATTGTATACAAAGCAAATTTTATACAGATATTGCAGCGAAATAGACCAGTGAATTATACAATTTAGGCCAACGAATTATACAATTGTATATGTATAGCGAATTATACAGTTATATGTTTGCTATGGAGCGCAACTATGCAAACTTTGTTATAGCATACTAATATGAATTTTTTGTTTTGTTATATGTGAAAGTGTCCAACTTAAAATGGTGACAATTAAAATAAGAACAAGAGTATTTAGTAGGTAACTTTAGCATTAATTAGTAACTTAAAATGAAGAAATACCTGTTTGTCCCAATCAGTTTTGAGAGTGATGACAAGTAACACCACAGTTTGTGCCAAAACACCAAAGAGCATTCCAATCCAAACACCCTAAATATGATATTGACAAATAACCCTCAGTCAAAAGTAGAAAACCATAAAAAGAAAAAAAAAAGAGAGAGAAATGAGCAACTTACTCTAACTTGCAGTTTGAAAACATAACCAAGTACAACTCCAACTGGAATGCCAACCAAGTAGTAACATCCAATGTTAACATATGCTACTATACTCTGCCATCCAGCTCCAACAGCAACACCTGTAGCAAGTTGTGACATCAATCTTCTATGTTTACATATCATATTATATAGAATCAAGTTACGAATCAAACAAGTTACCAGAGAGAACTGGTTGAACACTGTTCAAAAGTATAGAAAATGCTAATAAAGGAGATAAGCGGTCAACTTCTTCAGCCACGTCTTCACTTTCTGTGAATATATAGGCCAAGCGTCCACGCAAGAAAAGGAAGAAGAGAAACAGGATGAAGCCAATAACAAATGAGGTCATCACTATTGTCAAGATTGAAAACCTTGCTGCTTTTGCACTCCCTCTTCCCAGCTCGTTTGATACACGTACACTAAAAAATAGTTTCGTGAACATGAATGACAATGAAAAAGAAAAATAATCTAAAGAAGTAGAGAGGTGGTTATGAATAGTAGTACCATACTGCAGCTAAGAAACCAAGTGAAATCATCATTTCCCAACCATTGATGTTAAGACTGAGAAAGTGAATAAGATGAGCGATGTAAAACGTAAAGGAATGTGTTAATAAAATTAGAGAGGTTGAGTAGCTAGTTACCATATAGCAAGAGCGACAACTCTTAACCATAAGCATTGTTTGAGTTTCGCTGTAAGAAGAATGAGTTATAGTGGTTGTAACCAATGGTCTAGCTGTTCCTACAAAAGAAACATTTTAATCAAATAGAAAACAAACGGACACGATATGGAATGGATATGGAATTGAAGGTGACATGTCTCTCACAATACATGGCCCGAAGAAAAGAAAGCTGATAAGCTAGGCCATAGATCCTTAACCGGCCAAAGCTTAACCCTTCCATCCTCCTTCCTTTAACAGCTCGCAGTATAGTCCCCGATTACACGTCATATCGAAGTCTGACCTCACAATATTATGAAGCCTAATACTGCTCACCGAGTGTAACTCATATGCACCATTACAACATTCCAAACTTGAATTTGACCGTTAAAAGCCAACAGAGGAAGATATGAATGGCAAGACATTCCCATGCGTGCTACCGTAAGTAAGAATCATGTTCACCTATTTTGTGCTTCTCTCATCCATGACACATTTGGCCATTCTTAAAGTGATTGCACAATGAAGGCATAATCACAGTTATCTACAACCAGACACGCACAATACTTTAGACTCCCCTACCCTCTTGAGATATAGCTTCTTCCTGTCCTAAAGCTCTTAAAATAGGAGTTGTGAAAATGAAGATTGGTAAAAGCAGAGTTCCTGTTATAGTCAAGACAATCCATGATCTTTGAAGATATATGCCTAACATGTGATACTGTTTAGCACCATATGCTTGTCCACAAAGTGTTTCCAATCCACTTGCCATTCCTAAGATAATGCCATTCCCAAATCTGAGGAGAACAGTGATGACAAGGTGTAGGGCATTGCAAGTATCAATCGACCCAATGTCGTGCTGCTACCCGCATGAGTATGTGCTCTGGCTAAACCTCATTACTCCAAACCCGTTCGAGAATCTGTAAACAAATGGCAGGAGCCAGCTATCACCCAACATATTGTTCTTCCACCTTCTATCAGATCTGCTCCTCATAATCTTCCATTTCATTCCTCCACTTGAACTCTTACTCACACTTCTCACTAACGCAATCAATAATCAACCCATTCCATCCCTTATCCTCTGCAACAGGTCATATATGAAAAACAACATCCTTAAATGGCATTTCATAACACCAAACTAACGTAGAGAATTCTTTCACAACTTTCGTACTAGACAAAATCAGGATTGAATTGTGTCTACCCATCTGAATACGTCCCCATCCCTCCCGTTCACTTTTGTGGTTATTATTCACAAACTATTTAATGTTGTAGCTGAAGTTGGACATTCACTCAATCTCTTACATCTTCTAAAATTTACTATACTCTTGAATATTTCTAGAAAACCCACGTAAAAGACAGGTATTACTTATTCGTCTAAATTCGTTTACCAATATCACCAATATATTAAACAAGATATTAGAGAATTTCATGACATCCGAAAAATCTTCACATGTCTCTCCCATATACTTTACTGCTGTTCTCAATAACTACCCCTGTCTGTATTTACCTACAACTATCGTCATAACCTCTCTTTACACCCGCTCTTTTTAACTAAAATACATCTATTACCTTCTTCGACGAAGCTTTATACTATTAATATAACTCTAAAACTTGACCTGATTACGAATTTTATATCAACATTACCCGTACTTCCATCTATTACAACACTAATTATAGAAAAGAAACAATATAATAAACTTCTGTTATATCTTCTCTGATAACTGCTAAACACATCAAAATGAACTATACTTTGTTTCTATTGGGTGTCGACACAGTTTGAATACGCACAATGAAATCAAAGAGGAAATAACACCATCGAAGAGAGTATAATTCCTATTTTTCTTGTTAATTATTTAAGTTTTCACAAACGTAAGTGAAATCTATATAAATATTGAACTACTCCGCATTTCAAGAGGCGTTTGCATAAATGATTTCAGCGAGCGACCACTCTAGTTAGGCCCCTTCAGTCCCCCTCACCACCGAGCTTGAATCGGTAGGCGGCATCTACTTCCTCGTCTCTCTTTCCTTTTATAGACATGTATTTAGTCGCCCGCAATAGATATATTTATATAGAATCGATAGAGATTATATATATAGCTATATTATAAGATATATTAATTATTGGTTTGCTCAATTGTCAACAAAAACTCATATAAAAAATTTTTCAGAACTATGCTGCAACTAGTCAAAAGTGGTGCTTTATTATGAAAAATATCTTACAGTTTTAAAAATCGTTATATAAATCATATGTGATTGTGGTTGCAAACGTTAGCCACTCTCTCTGTTACCCTTCCCCTCTCCTCCCTTACCCCTCCTCCCTTCCTCTCACTACCTCCCCCCCCTCCCCCCCTTCTCTCTCTATATATAGTATTCTCTCATGTCCAATAAGAAGAAATTTCTTCAAATGTTCCACGTATTAATTGTATTCAATCAAATATATGTGTGAGTTTTGTATTTTTATTTTAATTGTATTCGAAAAATTGTATTTTGTATTTTTATATGAATTATATTCGTATTTGTACAAATAAAATATGCATTTATCCTCTTTGTCAAATGTATTTGTATTAAATCAAAGAGAGGATGAATACGGTTGTATTCGTTGTACTTCGAATACAGTTGATACAAAATAAATAAAAAATATAATGCAAAATAAATACAAAATATAATTGTTATATTTCAAATATAATTGATACAAAATACAATTCTATTTTCTCTCTCTCCTCTAAATATGTATTCATTTTGAATACAAATCAGTTTATATTTGTATTATTTTTCTCCAAAATTAGCAAAAAAAAAAAAAGGTATACTCTCTCATCTTTCTCCTAGATCTCTCGCTTGCTTCTCTCCTCTCTCCTCCTCTAATATTTTGCTATTATTCATATATAATTAAGCAAATTATAGCTATAGAATATCTAATGTTTGCTATTTTTAAAAGTTTCCCGTAATTCTATATATGAATAACTTATTTCCTAATAAGTTATAAAAAAATAAATACATGAATAGCTTGTATTTCTTTAGCTACCAAAAGGGAATTATCCTTGGTTAACGAAGGAATTGAGATTAGCTTTGCTCAATTATATCTCTATTACTAACTAGGTTAAAAATATCATTATCTTATACGAAATTTAACGGAAAGCATATTTAGACCTATATGCATGCATCAAAGGCATATGTAGTTGTTAAGTGCAATTATGCTACAATTTGTGAAGTACTATAGTGAATTTTTTCACCAATTTAAGACATCATATACACACTTTTTAAGCCCATTTCAAAGCAATCTAACAAGTTATTTTATACGATTTGAATTATATGTTATAGATACAACAATAATATATCATAATATAAAGGAAATAATTCATTACTACACTTTAAACACCAAAATACCTTAACATTCCATAAAATCAGCAAATGACATCAAATAAACAAATACAGTTACATTGCATTAAAATAACATAATTAAACCCCTTGCTTCAAATCACGTCGTTACATTCCACCAAACCACGTAATGTCATTATATTCCATCAATTCCGAACATTTAATTAGTCTTTTTTAATTAAAGAAAATTTTTTATTAACTTTAATCAAGGATGATTAGACTTGAATTTTTAAAAGGACTATTTTTTAAAGAAAAATATTATATGAAATATTGTGCAATATTAATGTCATATAAGTTCAATCAATCAGTTGAGTAAGTGATGAAAGTAAAAGTCTCAAACCTGATAAACGATATCAATCAAATCTCTAGGGTCATATTTGTTAGTTTTCTTGTATTTTTGTATTTGAACTTACTCAGTAGGAGTGATAAATTATGCTGATATTAATTCAGAGATAATGCATAAGTATTCTTCAATCTACGTCCGTCAAAAAAGAATAGAAAATTACTTATAAAATAAGTTATAGACTGAGGGAGCACTTATGTATTTTCCCTTTAATTTATGCAATCCTATTCAATTTGATGATATCTTTTAACCACTCATAAATTAAAAAAAAATTAAAATGAAATGTTTTCTAAAAAAATAAATATAAAAGGAGATATAATTTGGATAAGCTTAGAACAGAAACGTGTGTTGTCATGAGAAAGGGAAGAAAACAAATTAGAGATATAAAATGGAGATAGCACGTGGATTCTTTACTTCCACAGATCTAACAAAAATCAAGTTATCTACTCCTCCCAAACATTCCGATAGAATCGATACAGACAAAATTAACATGATTTCTATACGAAGATGACAAACACAAATCAATAAACAAAGTTTAAATTTTTATAAGAACAATACATATATAAATGATAAAGTATGTAATTCATGGAAACAAACATGATGAATGAGAAAAGGTAATTAAGAGAAGAAAGAAAGAAAGAAGAAGAAGCAAAGAAAGAGAAAAGCTACAGTACTTACGGTTAATTTAGGAGAGTTTTTCCGTTTCTCAACCTTTTTCCACCTTATGCCTAAACTATTAAATAAAAGTCATACAAAAGCAATGTTGACATATAAGTATATTTTGAGACAAATTTGATAAGGTTGTGTCGGTGTCAATAAATTCGACCAACAAAAAATATTACATTCGTTTCCTTTTATTTGTTATACTTTAATTTAATATATATATTAAAAAAATAATTAATAATATAAATATTTTACTAAATTATTTCCTTTCAAATGATATCTTAGAAATTGATTTTAAAAAATAAATCTTTAATACTTAAGATAAATAATAAAATTTATTTTATTATTTTAAAAATAAATGATAAATTAAAAAAGAACAGAAGAAAAAAAAACATGCATCCTAAGCAGGTAAGGTGGGACGAATATATCAAATGGTATTTGGCTTTTCTATATTCGTTCTTTATATTACAGCATTCTAGATTCTCTGTTTCTACTGAAAATTGACAAGCTACATCGCTTTTTAATTTCCACTTATTGTATATTACTCTTTTTGCTTTAAAAACAATTTTTTTATTTCTTTTTTAATTGTTTTACAAAGGATATTTTTTTTATTTTTGATAACACTTTAATTTTAATTTTTTATATGGTATATTTAAAATCATAAAATTAAAAATTATTTTAATACATTTGACATACCATTAATTTACAATCACAAAATAATTTTTTTTTCTTTTCTTAAACTTCCTTCCAAATTAAACTTCTCTTTTAAACGAAGAAAAATAAAAAATATCAACAAGCCAAAATCTCGTTATCATAAAAACAGAGACACTATACTCAGACTCCATTCTTTATTATAATTTCCCACTTCAATTGACCTACATCTTTTATTCATTAAAAATATCATTATAATATTTTCATAGCAAACTATTTAGTTGCAAACTTTTCACACGTCTTTTTCTTTATTTCTTTAATTTCAATTCTTTTACTTAATTTTATTAATTTAAAATTAAATAATTTAATAATTTTATTAAAGAGTGTTAAAGTCTTTATCATAGAATTAAGTGTATTAAACATCTCGAAAAGCTGTAGGACTATACAAATAATGACAATTACCGCTAAAATTATATATTTACACAAATAAAAATTAACTAACACTAATGTCATGTGGTCACCGACCCAAAACCCGGTCCGCGACTGGCAACCCCTCCCCCCATTTACCCTCCTATTTAGCGAACCAACCAATCTGAACCTTATCATTTCAAATTTAATAATCAACATAAAGCAATGCGGAGACTTTAACTCATAAATACCAGACAATTCATAACTTCTAAATTCAACATCTATTATTCCCAAATCTGGAGTCATCACCACAAGAACATCTATGAGCAATTTACTAAACTTAAAGTATTCTAAGATCTAAAATAAACAATAAAATCTAGTCTTATGCCGAACTTCAAGGCATATCAAGACATAGGAAGGAGAATCCAGTCCAAGCGAGAAAGCAATTAGCTTCACCCGAGATCCGGTGTGAACGAGACTGGTCTTGACCTACTGTTTGAGTCGTTAGATGCGGCACTTTTGTACTGCACTCACAAATAAAAAAAGGAAAACATAAGTAGGGGGGTCAGTACACCACATGTCTCGAGTAGGTATCAAGTCGCCAACTCAAAATCGTAAACAATATATCTCAGATAACATCATAAAATCAACTAATATCTTGACTGTGATAGCACAAGTACAAACATCATTTATAATATCACCGATCTATTATGAGGACTCAACCTCCATGCCATACTATTTTGGGATACATTTCTTTAGATTGATATATTAGGTAATCTTTCAAGATTCATTATCTTTATTCCTCTTTGTGTCGGTACGTGACACTCCGATTCCCCTACTACTAGTTCGGAACGTGAACTCCATCCCCTAATTCAATGTGCGGTACTTGACCCTCCGATCCCCTACAAAGCTACGTGTCTGGTTCGTGACACCCTTCCCAACTAATTCTATGTGTCGGTACGTGGACATCCGACCCCTACTCTAACGTGTCGGTTCTTGACAACCCTCCCACTAATACTTCTAGGACATTTTTCGAGAAAATGTGACAAAGCAGGGAAAGAAGACGTCCTTTCTCGACTGATTAAACTGGTACAAGGGGAAGAACAAAGAGGGAAGGAAGGGGATAGAGGATTGTTGGGAAAGGCAGCGGAGGAGGGAGAGAAAGAAAAACAGAGAGGCAGATAGGGGGGGAAAGAGGACAGAGCAAAGGGGACAGATTGGGAACGGATGAACGGGATGGAAACCGGCCCGTAAAAAGGGGGGAAAGAACCAATCCTGAAAGAAAGGACGCGAAGAAAGGGGAGAAAGAAAAAGAGGAAACAACATTCATAGTGGAGAATGTAGAAGAGAGTAGAGTCGGGAAAGAAACAAAGAGATTACGGAACAGGTCCGTAATAGGAGGACAAACCTAGGCAAGGACCGGGGTTATCGGACGGCGTCCGTAGAGAAGAAAGAGAAAAAATCACAGTGGTAGCACTAGAGCGGGTCGCGGAAGTAGGATCAGGTCAGAGAACCAGCAAGACAGCCTAAGCAAAATATAAGGAGAAATGTAAAGAGTAAAAGGTGGGGGAAGCAAATATAAGAACAGAAAAGAGCAGGAGAAGTCTACGTAGAGACAATAGACATAGCGGAGATGAAGCACTGGGCGGCAAGCAAACGCGAAGAGATCGGGGAAGGGCAGAGAGACAAGTGGAGAACCAAAAATACCTCGAGGCTAAAACAGAAGTAAAATGGAAAATGTAGACGGAAAAGGAGTAGAAAATGAATTTAGCCAGCTGGAGGGGGGGAAGAATGGGAGAACACAGAAAAAGATGTGAAGAGAGTAGGGTTCAACGGGCTGGACAATACCGACGACGATGAGAATAGAATATAGTAGGGTAATGAAAAAGAGGGAAGCTAAGGGGAGGAGAGGGCTCCTTAAATCGAAGAGGTAAGAGAAGTTAACAGAGAGCAAAGAGATAGAGGTAAAGAAGAATAAGGAAGGGAAAGGGAGCCAAGAGAAGGAGGACGAAGGGAAAGAGGGATGACACAACAAGAAGTCAACAGGGTAATAGCGATGTGGAACCGAGCCTGAGCAAAGAAGAATAAGGGCGAGCCGACTATAATTGCCCATAAGGAAGGATGAGAAAGAGCTAGAATACGGTAAAAAAGGAGAGGGAAATATCCAGGTAACCGTAAAGCGATAGAGGCAAGAAAGCGAGAAAATAGCAAGTCTGGGAAAGCATTAGGCGATCGTGATACATGGAAAAATAGGCTAACAGAATAAGAGTGCACGAAGCACGTCCAAGGCGTAGATCGGAACCATAGAAGGAAGGGCCCGTGCTCCGCTCCCCTACATCTACGTGTTGGTTCGTGACACCCGTCCCACTATTCTATGTTGTCGGTTACGTGACATCTTGGACTCCGATCCCCTAATCTCATCATATTAATTCATCAAATCCTTCTTTATACCAAGCGTCAATCATCTCAAGAGATTAGGTTTTATAATCAAGATTTGGGATTTAATAAGCTTCATCATGCTTTTCATCACATCAGATATAGAAAATCACATCATGCATCACCATTAAAGCATAAAGAAGCTCTAAGTAATACTACCTAAACCCAACACATATCATTCGCTATGAAGTTTACTCTACGAAAGTGTAAAAACGATAACCTACCTCCCCGAAGGAAAATTGCGATCAACAAGCTATCTTCATCAAAATCCTTGCCTATCCTCTTCGTTTCTCTCTCTCTCTACCTACCTTTCTCTCTCTTTTTCTGTCTCTCTTTTTTCTTTCTATTTTTCTTTATTCAAACCCTCTTTCTTTTCCTAATTTAGTATAATAATTAAGAATAAAAGATGGCACATAATACCCACTAATTAACTTAAGGTTCCTCTTTTAACCCCCAGTAATTAGACTTATTAACATTAACCCTCTAACTTTATATTAAACAGGAATAGTCAAAAACGTCTCTAGAACTGTATAAAAATCCACCGCGAACTGGATTTCGTAGCCCGTGAACGGGCCGTCGCGCCTGCGACGGGCCGTCCTCTGTCCGTCGCATGCTCACAAAGAGATCTTTTTTAATGGATTTGCCTGTGACGGCCATCGACCTGTCGACGGTCCGTCCTGCCACTCCGTCACACTCAGATAGTCAGTTTCCAGTGCCCAATTTCCAGATTTTCTAAGTGTTATTTGAAACGAACCTACACGAGGTCCGTCGTGCCCTGTGACGTCCGTCGTGGACTTTGTCCACCCTCTGTGCCAGTTTTCCAGAAGAAAATTTTGTTGCATCAAAACGACTAACAGGTCGTTACAATAGATCCAATTTACCCCATCGTTGTCGTTCCCAACGTCACACAGAAGGAAAACAATGGCGAAAATGAATACCTGAATCTGTAACAGATGTGTGTATCTTTCTCGCATATCTCTATCTCGGTTGCCTCCGTCTCGCCCAAGTGGGCTTCTTCAGGGGTCGATCTTCCAATTGTCATCCTTGATGGAATCAATCTCTCTTGGACCTCAACGTGCGAACTTCTCTATCGAACATAGCAAACAGTCTCCTCCTCCTCATAAGACAAGTTCTCATCAAGCAAAACTGAATAAAAATCCCCAACGGATATTTATTTCCATCCCCATGGTATCTTTTCAAACATCGACACACCCATGAAATCACCGGATGTATCCGGACACCCCTGGAGGCAAGTCTAACCGTAAGGCCACCTCCCTACTCCTCGCTTAAGTTAACTTCAAATGGACCGATATACCGTGGAGCTAAGCTTGCCTCTGTTACCAAAACCGCATCACCCCTTTCATTGCGAAACGTTTCCAAGCAATACTTTTTTCACCCTCCATGACTCTAAGTCCTCTAAAACCTTTCGATCTGCATATTTCCTTTTGTCTACTATTGCCCGCAAACTTTTCTTGAATAGATTTCACTTTTTCTTATCGATCCTCAAGCGTCATACCACCAAGGTCTAACCTCGAATGCATCAAACCAACCAATGGGGGACCTACAAATCTCCTACAATAACAAGCTTCAGACAAGGGAGCCCATCGATGCTTGCGTGATCGCTATTATTTGTATGAAAAAACTCCGCTAGGTTAAAATTATCCCCATGGCCACCGAAATTCTAATCACACAGTGCACGAAGCATATCCTCCAAACTTGAGATGTCGCTCAGACTGACCGTCGGGTCTTAGGATGGAACGCAGTACTAAGATCCACCTATTACCCCCATTCCGCATTGCAATGTTTTCCAAAACTTAGAAGTAAAAAAAACTGCGGTACCTCTACTGATATGATGGATAGTGGGAACCCATGCAACGAACATCTCTAGCATGTAAATTTGGCTACCTTTCTCTGCCTTGTAAGTCACCTTAACGGACTGAAATGAAAGCAGACTGTTTAATCTGTCCCAAAGTCACCCAATAGAGTCGTAGCTTACCCATCGTCTTGGAAGAGACACCACGAATTCCATTGCAATTCCTCTCGGTCCCATTTCCATGTCCGGATGGGCATTCTCTGAAGTGTTCCTCCGGGCCTTTGGTGGTTCACATACTTACTTGTTGACAATTTGGGACATTTGTCAATAAATCAACATTCACGCTTCATTCTTCTCCAACAAAAGTGTTTGCTTAGGTCACGGTACATCTTGGTTGTCACCCGCACACCCCACCCGGATGTACGAAATACCTTGACCTATTAGCCTCTGTCAGTATAGTGTTGATCAATTGCGCCGTCGGGGGTACACATAACCCTTCCCTAATCTCAAAAACACTTTATCATCGATTTCGCTTCTTTGCCTCTCCGTGCAACACTTTATCTCGGATCCGGATCAAGTTTTCAATCAATTAAACTGCTATTCTCCCTTAATCTTTGTCAAGGCAGGAAAGATCTTGCCTCCACAAAGCTAAAACTCCTCCTTCTCATTTACTTCTAATCTCGTAAGGGTGTCGTTGCCCAAATCTGAACCGCCCCTAGCTATGGGCGTCTAGAAGCTTGCAAGTGAGCTAGACTTCCATGCTTCCCCGCCTTTCTAACTTAAAGCATCCGCTACAAAAACATTCTTCGCCTTCCCCGGATGATATACAAAATAGTATGTCGTAGTCCTTCAGTAGTTCCAAGCCTCTCCTCTGTCTACATTCAAATCTCTCTGAGTTAAGCATACTGTAGACCTACGATGATCCGTATAAGACCTCACACTTAACCCCCCATATAAATAGTGTCTCCATTGCTTTAATGTCAAACCACTCTGCAGCAACTCTAATCATGGGTCGGATAATACGTTCATGCACTTTAATTGTCTTGGAAGCATAAGCAATCCACATTCTTCTCTTGCATTAGCACTGCACTGCACCCAATCCCAATAATGATGCATCACAATACAACAATAAATTTCTTGCCTTCCACTGGCAAGGTGAGAATTTGTGCAGTAGTCCAAACAGGGTCCTTGAGCTTCTGAAAGCTTTCCCTCACACTCGTCCTACATACAATGGAACATTTTTCTTAGTCAAGTTTCGTCAGTTGGGAAGCAATAGGAAGAGAATCCCTTTACCAATCGCGGTAGTAGCTAGCTAACCCAACAACGCTGCTCCTTATTTCGACACATAGTAGGTTCTTAGGTTACCCAATTCCTTCACTACTTTCGATCTTAGAAGGGATCCCCCATCACTCCATCCTTAAAACCCGTGTCCCAAGAAACACGGCATCTAAGATCCAAATAAAACTCACATTCTGAGACTTGGCATAAAGCTTTTTCTCCTCACATTTTCCAATACCGATTCTCAAGCTCCTCAGTTCCTTCTACCTTGGAGTAATATCAGTATGTCTCAATACATACGATCACAAGATACTCCCATATGGCTTAAAATCCCATTCATCAAACTCACATGAACGCAGGCAGTGGCATTCGTAAGAGCCCAAAAGACCTCACTCCAAATTCTAAGGCCCCGACCTGGTTTCTAAAGCAGTCTTTTGGCACAATCCGTTGCCCGTATTTTTTCAATTGATGATAACCGATCTCAAGGTCAATCTGATAGAAGACACAAGCACCGTTGTAACTGATCGACCAAAGTCGCAATGCGAGGAAGAGATACTTTTTTCTTATATATGTCACCTTGTTCAACTTCCGGTAGTCTATTCACATCCGAAACTCGCCTCTTTCTTCTTTCTTCTTTACAAACAAAACCGAACCGGAGCACCCCAAGATATGCACTTGGTCTAATAAAGCCTTTGCTCAACATTCTTGAATTGGGCCTTTTAATTCTCTTAACTTCCGCGGGGGCCATTCTATAAGGGGGTATATAAATGGTTGCGTTTACCCGTTCAAATCATACAGCAGTCAATATCCCTATCTGGGGCATACCCGAGATCGCAGGAAACCTCAAGAAACTCACGGACCACCGAACCGCTCAATCGCAGGTACTTGGGTAGTGTCATCCTTGAGATTGCCAAGAAAGCTAAACAACCTTTACTAACCATTTTCTAGGCACGAGAGACAGGAGATGAACGCACCGGATGGAAGTGTAGTCACACCCCCCTTCTACGTATCTGTCCGCAGGCTTGGCTAACGTCACACCGTTTTAAGCCTTACAATCCAAATCGCGAATTGGGCGGAGAAAGCCAAGGTCTATCCAAATTACATCCAAATCAACCATCTTCTAAGATACCAAATCACTACATCCGTGTTTCCTCCCCACAAAGTTCACCAAACAATTACCTATATACCTTTCATTCAACTACCACAGACCACCCACCGGAGTAAGAAACGAAAACAACGAATAGGCTTATCAAGTATTCCACATGTAAATTTTATAGACCATTAGCAAAGAGGAATATACATAAGAAAATGTGGATCCAGATCAAACAATAACGGAAGCCATGCATCACACACCAGAAGATTACCTGTGATTGACACAATCAGCGGTCTCCCGCTCGCCCCCAGCCTCTGATCTCCCAGGGAACAGCATAACATTGGCCCTTTGCTTTTGTTTTGTTCCTTTGCCCCTACCATGTTGTGATGGTAGTGGCCCATTTTGTGCCCATCATCCCTGTCCGTTTTGGTGACTTACCCATTCCCTCGACCACCACGTCCTCCGGAATAACGGCCTCTACCATGACACCTCTGCCTCAGCTATTGGGGGTCATAACTCTGTTTTTGGACACTCCTTTCTAATATTCATCTCTCTCGTCTCACCCACATCCATAACACTCTCGGAGTCGGCATTGGGTCTCTCAGAGAAGTTTTTACCCGGTCTGAGTGGACCCCCCCCCACATCTGTAGTGAAGACTAATGGGGTCCGAGACTGAGTAAACCTCCGGAGACCCTGTCCTCTAGAGTAATAAACCATTAACCTCACCTCCCTTTTCTGAAACCAATCTCTGTTGTGTCGACGCCGTGGTGAATTCAATCTATCTGGCTTCACTCCTTCCACCATCTAACACGAAATCTAAATACATACCATCTTGGTAAGGATTTTGCCGTACTCGCTACCTTTCAAGGCTGAAATTCGCAACTCTGATCTCAACCCCTTCACAAACGGCGAATCGCTCTTGTGACGGAAACATAGTTTGGGTGGCATTCTGGATAAGATTTGTGCACTAAACTTTAGCTCATATGCAGTGAGCCGACACATCCTAACCTTGCTCTAGGCTCAAAACTCATCCCTTTCCTATCTCTCAAAGTACGGGGGATCACTTTTTCTCCATAAAACAACTAGAGAATGAGGTGCAAGTCATAGGTGGGTTGCTCTGTTTGTTGACATTCAACATGTGACCGCCACCACATTTTGGCGTTCCCTTGACACTGATAACTCCCTACTCCACACCAAACCATTTCTACTATAATACACCCTCTTTGTAGTAGCTCATTACATCGTCAACCGAAAATCGTAAGCAATCCCACGATTATATGCACCCTAAGACTGGAGGTTTCAAGTTTCACGAACTTACTACAAAGTTCATGCTGTTCATTCGTCTTATAGGCCCAGTAGTCAGACGTGGAAACGTGCCTATTATCGCCAGTGCGGCTCCATACGAGGAAGCATAGTTGCTGCATGTTGTACCTCCTGAAAAACCGGAGGTGTTGGTTTGTCAGAAAAAACATTGGGGGTGCCGACCACTGATCCGACAACCCACTAAGATAGCGAGAACCTGATTGATCATCTCTGGGGTAGGTTGGGGTGGCATTTTCCTCGTTCTAAATACTTGTTTTCATTTCCCCATCCTCCCCTTCTCTGATTTACTTCTCTCTACTTCTTCAGTCGGTGTAGGCAGTCACCGCCCGAGTACCAGATGGGCCTAGGTGTTTCGTCCTCTTCCCCTAGAGACCTCACTCCCACGACCTCTCCGCGGCCTCTTTGCCACTGTTCCACTTTAGCTACAATCCCCATGGCTGGCTCAGATGCATCTTGTCTTGCTGATGTTGATGTTGGCGTATTACGTTGCTCTAGTTCTAACCATGCTGCGAAATAGGAGTGAAGATGGTCAGATACCAATTTGTATCACCTATATACCATTGGATCCAAGTAATAGCACGAAAGACAGAGAAAGAATGGAATTTCCTGAAGTCTTCTATCCTCTCAAAGACAAGTAAGGCGTCCCCTAACCGTTCCTAAACTCTACTAGACAGAACCTTGTGTCTTGTGTGATAGACAACGAACCTAATGCTCTGATACCAGTTGTCAACGACCTACAAAACCGCCGCTACGCACCCTAATTTATACCACCCTCCTATTTGAGCGAACCAACACAATCGAACTTATCATTTCATTTAATATCAACTAAAGCAATCGGACGCTAAACTCATAAATAAAAGACAATTCAATACTCTTCTAAATTCACATCTATTAATTTCCTCCCAATCTGAAGCTCACCACAATAAAAATCTCATGAACAATTTACTAAACTAAGGATATTCTAAAAGCTAAAATAAATAAAAGCTCGTCTAATGCCCGACACTCCATGCCCTCATAAGACATGAGGAAAGAGATCCAGTCCAAGCTAGAACATTAGCTCACCCTAAGATCCGGTGGTGGGACGAAGACTGGCTTTAACTACTGTTGAGATTCGACGATGACCTGCAACTTTTGCTGGCACGTCCACAAATAAACAAAAGGAAAACCAAAAAGTAGGGTGGGGGTCAGTACAACCAACAAGTACTGATGTATGTCTCACATCGGCCGATCAAAATAGAAAACAATATTCATCATATAACTCATAAAATCAACTAATAATTCTTGACATGGTGATGCAACAAGTACGGACCAGCATTTATAATATCACCGATCATATCTATGAGGACCCAGGCCTCCATGCCCAATACTTATTTGGGATACATGTTCTTTATATTTAGTATCTTAGTAATATTTCAAGTTCATTATCTTTATTCCTCTTGTGTCCCGGTACGGGACACTCCTATCCCCTAACTACTATGTGTCGGCACGTGACACTTACTCTCTCCCGATCCCCTAATTCCAATGTTTCTTTACTGACACTCCGATCCCCTACCTCCACGATTTCGTTCGTGACACCTCCGTCCCACTAATTCTATGTGTCGGTACGCGACACTCCCGATCCCCTACTCTACTGTCGGTTCGTGACACCCGTCCCCACTACTTCTATGTGTCGTCACTTGACCTCCGATCCCCTACATCTACGTGTCGGTTCTCCGTGACAACCCTCCCACTAATTCTATGTTTCGGTACGTGACACTCCGATCCCCGAAGTCTCATTCTATTAATTCATCAAGCCTTCTTTTATAACAGCGTCATCACTCAAGAGATTAGGTTTATAATCAAGATTTGGATTCAATCAGCTTTCATCATGCTTGTTTCACAAGTCACAAGCATATATATAATCACAGTCATGCATACACACATTTAAACTAAAGAAATACTCTAATAATACTAACCCAACACATATCATTCGATATTAAGATTTTACCTACGAAATAAGTGAAAACCATAACCGACCTCCACCTAAGAATTGCTTCACAAGCTATAATTCTCAAATCCTTGACTATCCTCTCGTTTCTCTACCTTCGTCTCATACTTCTCTACTTTCGTTCTCTTCTCTCTCATTCTTCTTTTTTTCCTGTGCTCTCTTTGTTCTTTCTATTTTCTTTTCAACTCCGCTTTCTTTTTACCACTAATGGTTCTATAATTAAGAAATGAAAGATGACAATAATACCTTCACTAATTAACTTAAGTTTTACCTCTTTTAACCCCCATTATTAGACTATTAACATTAACCCTCTAACTTTGTAATTAAAAGCATGAATGTCCAAACGGTCCCTTAGAACGTATAAAGAAATCGACCACCGAACTGTGATTGCGTAGCCCTTGACTGGGCCGTCGTCCTGCGACGGTCCGTCCTGCTGTCCCGTACCACGCATGCTACAAGAACTCGTTTTTAAGTGGATGCCTGTGACGGTCCCGTCGATCCTGCGACGGTCTCCTGCCACGTCCGTCACACGTTCAGAATCATTTTCATGCCCAATTTCAGATTTTCTAAGTGTTTTGAAACGACACCGATCCACGACGGTCCCGTCGTGCCCGTGACGGTCCGTCGTGGCCTTCCGTCAACCTCTGCCCACAGTTTTCAGAATAAAATCTTGCCAAACGACTAAACAGGGTCTTACAATCAATTTTTAATTGAAGTATGCTTGATTATTTGAACCGATTAGTTTTATTTTAGTATTAAATTAGAGATAAAACTTTTATTGATTTAAGATTTTCTTTATATATTTTCATAACTAATTCTTCTTCAAACAAAAAGATTGTTAATATTCTTTCATTAATATTTTTCCAATGTTACAGCGAAACCAAACTTGCAATCCATGAAACACTGGGTAGAATCATTAATATTATGTTTATTAATCCACTAAAAATAGCACGATACACTATTATTAATCTACTACAAATAGACCTTCATCTATTATGAATTTCTTCATTGTTGTTTTTACGAAGATATATGCACTAAAACTGAACTGATACAGTCCAAAATTTTCAGATACACAAGCCCCATAAGATGGTGTTATAATTATTTATCTATAAAAATGCAAGATCTATGCAGAAAAAACAAATCAATATACTTTATGGATCTATCTTACAATCTCAAAAAAAATTAAATTTTGAGGTATAACAAGTACCATGGCATATATTTGATATAGCTATTTTAATTTTTTTTTTTTTTGTATCTAATATATAGCAATGTTAATTATCAAATACATGTATATCTAAGAAGTATCGATATTTGTGTTATATCATATACATGTAAATTACATATGTTCTATAGTGTATCAGAATTACTTACATAACTTGTGTCTCACCTAATATTAACAATAAGGTTCGTGTCATACTTATTAGTTTAATGTATCTTAATTATCTCGTATCAGAATTACTTACATAACTTGTATCTGACCTAATATTAACAATAAGGTTTGTGTCATACTTATTAGTTTAATGTATCTTAATTATATCATATAGAGTTTAAAGAAAATATGTTAAATAATGTATCTGACATAGTTAGACTAAATTATATATGATATAATAGAAAAAAAATTATATCTGAACTACCTTATATCATAATGTATCATAAACAAGTTAGAAAATGTATCTAAAGATGTTAGGCAGCGTATCTGTAATAGTTTCTTATTCATACTATGTATTTGAACTACAATCGACTATGTATCTGGATTTAGATATTATTAGAAATAAATGTTGTGACATATATCAATAAAATAATGATATTGACCATTTGAACAAAAAATGTCGAAATTATTCAAGGAGAAGAAGAAGTGTAAAATCTTCTGAAACTCAAAAACAAAATTTTTAATTATTTTTCAAAGTTGCGATATGTCAGAATATTCCATAATTGTTATAACTGTGAATTCCTTCTTAATTTATGGTCGTCAGTTACCATCCTTAATTAGATAAACTAAATTATATGTATCTGACTAACATAGATCTTTGATACATATATCTATACACGATAGCTACATGTATCTGCGGTGAAAAAATATGATAGAATTTGTAATTATGCAAACCGCAAGGGAAGAGAGGTAAGTAGATACTAAATTAGTTTTTGGGGATTTTTGTGTTATTTACCCCCCCAAAAACAAATCACAACAAACATTATAAATAAATATAATATATATATCTATATCTATATATATATATATATAATATATAATTATATATATATATATATATAATATATAGTATATATATATATATATATATTTTTTTATGCTTTTCTTCTATTGTTAGGGGAAAAGGGTCTAAAAATATTTTATATTTAGTCGAAATTGTTGTTACGATATCAAACTTTATGGAGGACCTGTTACCCCCTACACTATTTAATAATGTATTTTAAAAGTATATATGTGCCCACGTGGACACGTTACTATTTATAATGATGCAACGTGTATGATGTCTACGTGGACACATATATACCTTTTAAATACACTATTAAATATTGCATGGGGATAAAAGGTCCTTTCAAAATTCGATATTCTCACAACAATTTCGATCAAAGTTCAGATATATTGCAGACATTTTTCCCTTGATTTATTATTAAGTATTGAAATGTAATTATCTTTTAGATAATTTAATTTATTAATCTTTAACTTTTTTTTTGGTTTATATTTATTTGAAGATATAAAAGTTAATAGGAAAAGTTTTGTTCTCTCTTCAAATTGAAAACCATGTACCTCTTCTTCTTCAAATATCAACATCCCTCGTCAAGCGTCCCGTTGCTGCTGCTTTCTTCGTTTAGATTTGACTTATCAACTCAATAATTCAGAATTCATATGTGAGGTGGTCATGTTTTTCGATTTGCAAAGTATTTGTGATTTGTACCTCTTCTTCTTCAAATATCAACATCCCTCGTCAAGCACCCCATTGCTGCTGCTTTCTTCGTCTAGATTTGACTTATCAATTCGATAATTCAGAATTCATATGTGAGGTGATAATTCAAGTTTTTCGATTTGCAAAGTATTTGTGATTTGATAAAGGCACTTATTGAGCCAAATTTTGTGAAAACTTATTCACTTGTTTGTTTACTTGTGAAGTTGATTCTAATTTTACATGTTGATACGAAAACTCTGAAGAGATCATTTTTAATTTCGAAGCACATAAAAAATGAAGTGTGAAATATCATTAGTGATCAATATTTAAATGATTGTTAAATATGTTGCATAGAGCGTAATTTATTTGTAAATGTAAGTAGTGATGATTGATGTCATCATTGTCCGCTTTGAGAATATGAAACTCGTCGATACAATTGTAAGTGAATAATGAATATTTTGTGATATTAGTAATATTATTGATATTTTGAGCTTTATTCACTTCAACATCTTAGTCAAATGTGGAGTGCAAATTTGTGTTTGTATATATAAATTATCATATTATTACTGTTTGTATTTTATTGTTGGGTTTGTCATGTAGACCAGAAAGATGAGTAATTTGATTCAACGCCTAATTGATTCAATTGATGAATTTACTTGACACCCACAGACTCTAAGTTCTAGATCCGCCACTAGCTATTACATCCCAGTTTGTACATGAGATTTTAAAGCTTTGAAAATCTTATCAATAGCTTTTCAACGATATGTAGATTATAATTTTTGGAATAAAATAATTTGTGAGTTATTGAAATTTAAATTATAGGATTTTATTTTTACAAATTTAATCCCAAAAATTCAGTAATTTGTGGTTCATGCAATTTTTTGAGATAATTGAGTTGTATAATCTCTTACTCATATATTTGTGAACAAAATGGTACAATGAATAATGATTATAATCGAAAAATTGGTTATAATTTAGAGGATAACTCCGTTAGAATTTCTTTAGAAGAAGCTCATCATTTTTTTTAATCAAGTGGATCGATCATTGAATGTTTTACTTTTATTTGATGGTTTATTCGAAGGGAAAATTACATGGAAAAACAAACTTATAAATCAATCCATGTACTTAAAAACACTGTTTTGCTTTATTTACCATCCGCCACTTATTTTTAATCATTAATATGGTTGTGTCACTATCCACCGAGGCCGCGGTGGCACCCACCTTCTCTTACTAGTTGAAGCGAAACCAACAATCTAAAACACAACCAACTTTTACCAATATTTTCAACCATAGTGAAAACAGAAATATAATCGTAAGACGTTCCAAACTCATTAACGAAATCAATATTAAATAACTTCTAAAACTCAAAATACTTATCGTCCTGAAAATCGGAGTCATCACACACACTCAAGAACATTACATCTAATCCTCAAATTTCCTAAGTCTAAGAGTATTTACGAACTAAATAAGTAGAAAGATGGTCCATGTCCAACTTCAAGACTCAAACGTGAAGAAGAGATCGCAGCCTGCGCTAGGACTAAATTTTCATCATTCACCCTGAAATCTGCGTGCTGAAGCTGGCTAATTTGAAGGGGACGATCGAATCCATGGTATGCACTTGCTTGTCTGCTGCACATCACAACAAAACAACAAGAAGGAAATAAAATAGGTTTCAGTACAAGGAAAACGACGGTACTGAGTAGTATCATCGTCCAACTCAAATGAAAGTCAATTTACTGAACAATAATATAAAATCAACAACTATACTACTTAGAAGGTAGCATCAACAGTACAAGAACCATTGGCAAACACACCACGCACACGCTATGAGGACTTAAGCTTCCAACAACAACACCATACTCATTGGGACTAGGTTCTTCTAAATTGATTATATTAAAAACATTGATTCGAGATTACTTCTCTTTATTCTTATCGTGTCGGAACGTGACATCACTCCGATCCCCTAATCTACGTGTCGGAACGTTACACCGATCCCCTAATACTACGTGTCGGAACGTGACACCGATCCCCTAATACTACGTGTCGGAACGTGACACCACCCTATCCCCTAATACTACGTGTCGGAACGTGATCACCGATCCCACTAATCTCATTAATTTTATTTCATCAGTCTTCGGTATGCCGAGGCGTCCATCTTAACAGAGAGAATTCAAGATTAAGATTCAACATTATACATTCTAATCCAGCAAAAATTTCACATACAACCTACAACCCACAATCAAGCAATATAGAAGACTTTACAATACCACCCAACATATCAATATCGCTATTAATATTTTACTATAAAAGCATAAACCATAACCTCACCTCCACCGAAGAATCGCGATCAAGCAAGTTACTTCTCAATGCCTTTGCTTTCCTCCTCTTCGCTTCTCTTTCCTTTTCTCTCGCTCGTGCTCCCCTCTCTTCTTTCTTTTATTTTTCCTCTTCAAATTCTTTGTTCTTTTACCCTAGATTATCATATATCAATTATAAACTATGGATAAAATTAACGCCCCTATGTTTTCAGGTGTTACTTTTTTAAAACCCCAAGTAAAGAACTTATTAGAACCTTAACCCCACTAATTTCATAAAGTTTGTCATGAATGGTCCCTAAAACACCGCCTTAACAAATTTTTAGCAGAAATCCGGACACCCCAGTCGAGGTTACGCAACCGGTGACGGCCCGTCGTGTCTATGACTGTCCGTCCTCAGGTCCTTCACAAAGTTCAGAGAGTTACATCTTCAGTGAAAGGGTTTTGTGACGGTCCGTCGGTATTCCGACTGGCCGTGTTGCATAGCTCCGTCGCGGATTTTTAGAGAGTCCTCCCAGTACCCAGATTTTTTAGGTTTGAAGTGTTTTGGAACGGATGCCCCCTCGACGGTCCCCCCGTCTGACCATGACTGTACGGTCCGCCTGATCCTTCAGCTCCAGTCCATTTTTTCAAAATAATTTTACTTTTACTTACACTACTAACTTGCTCAGAACCGGACTACACAGTCGTTACCATATATCCAATTTTAACCCATTGTTCGTCACCCCGAACGATCCGGATGAACAGGGAGAGAAGATCTCTGAATCTTTAAAAAGATTGGATAATCTTTCCTTGCAATATATGCCTCATTCTCCAGCCAAGTGGACTCTTCAACTGGCCGATTCTTCACTGAACCTTGATGGATCCAAATCTCCTTTGATCTCAACTTGCGTACTTCCTATCTAAAATACAACAGCTTCCTCTATAAGACCAATTCTCATCCCTGAGGACTGAATCCCCAACGAATAATGTTGTTTCCATCTCCATGGTATTTTTTTCAGCATAGATACGTGAAGAATACCGGTGCACTCCTGCGAGTCCCCTAGAGGCAATGCCCAATTCATAGCCCCTGTCCCCCCACGCGCTTCCGGACTTCAAATGGACGCTTATACCTTGGTCTAAGCTTCCCATCGCTTACCAAACCCAAGCCGCAATCAATCAAACTCACACCCCTTTCATGGGCGAAACCTTAGCAAGACTTCTCACCCTCCATAAAATCCAAGTCCCTAACCTTTCGATCCTTGCATATCTTTCTCTTCTTCCTTTCTGCTGTTTTTTAGCTGCTAGAAGCTTCTCCTTAATGAATTTTATTTTAGCTAAACGATTCCTCCAAGATCGGTACCCCCATGTTTCCCCCCTCATAATGCATCAACCACCCAATGGAAATTACCTACTCTCCTCGCCATACATGCCTCAATGGGGGCCATATCAAATAACTTGAGTGATAGCTATTATTGTATGAAAACTAACTCGCTAAGGGCAGACGTTATCCCAATGACCACCAAATCTATTCACATGCACGACGATATCCTCCCCCAAAACACCATGCATCGTTCGCTCAGACTGACCAGTCGGTCTGAGGGTGGAAATGCGTACTAAGATCCACCTAGTCAACCCTAATAATTCAGCATGCAATGTTCTCCAAAACTTAGAAGTAAATTGCGTACCCCTATCTGATATGATGGAAAGTGGGACTCCATCAATCGCTACAATTTCTCAATTTCTGAGATATAGAGTTTGGCTAACTTCTCTTCATTGTAAGTCCATCTTGACCGAAATGAAGTTAGTCAGAACTTAGTTAACCGATCAACAGATTACCCAAATGGAGTCATACTTCGCCAATTTCTTTGGAAGACCACTACAAAATCCATTGCAATTCTATCCCCATTTCCATTCAGGAATGGGCATTTTCGGAAGTGTTCCTCCTCCGTGCCCCCTGGTGCTCATACTTTACCAAAAACCCTGGCTGACTTCGGGCATTGGGCAACAAATCAACAATGTCACGCTTCATCCTACCCACACAAAAATGTTGCTTTAGTCACGATACAATCGTGGTTTGCAACCAGGATGTATACGATACCTTGAAAAATATAGCCTCCTGTAAGAATACGTGTGAATCAAATTAGCAACCGCGGGGCACCACAGTCTTCCCTTGAATTCTCAAAATTCCTTCCTCTCAATTAATTTGCCTCTGTTAAAATAACCTCTCCCTCTGTAATACCATATACTCGAATTCGTCTCAGCTTCTTTCTCCTCAGTAACTGTTTTCCCTAATCTTGTGACGAAAAGATATCTTTGCCGTCTCCACATAGGCCAAAATCTCCTTTTTTCTCCAGTTCTTTCTTCCAACCTCATACAGTCATTAGCCAGAGTCCTGAACCGTCTCTAGCCAATGGGCAGTGCCAGAAACCTGCAATGACTAGACTTCCCATGCTCCCTGCCTTTCTCCTTTAAAAACATATCTGCCACACACAACATTTAGCTTTTCATGGGTGATTTTACAAGAAATGTAATATCACAGTCCTTTCATAGGTCAGCCACTCCTCTGTCTCAAAATTCACAATCTTCTGATAAAGACAATACTCGTAAACTATGGTGATCTGTATAGACTAGTTTTACTACTTCACCCCAGATAGATAAGTCTCCATTGCCTTTAATGCAAACACTACTGACTGCAGGCCAACTCCAAATCATATCGGTTCCGATGTTTGGCGTTCATATCACCTTTATTTTCCCTCGAAGCAATAAGCCATTACATTCTTCTCCTGCACTTCTAAACACTGCAAAAATAACAACAGCTGTGCACCCAAACCCGAATAATATGCATCATCACAATCAAACACCAATGAATTTCTATCATCTAACCTTTCCACTGGCAAGTCAGATTGGTGCAGTATTCAACAAGTGCCTATGATGTTCTGAAAACTTTCTTCACATTCATAAACACCATAACATGGAACATTCTGCTGTATTCAGTTTGGTTAGCTGCAAAGCAATATAGTGACATTCCCTTGACACATCGCGATAATTTTCAATTAGTTTTTAAAAATTAATTGTGTAGTAGCTAGCTAAACCCAACAAGCTCCTTACGTCTGTAACATTAGTAGGTCTTGCCCACTCTTTCAACCGTTTCCATCTAGAAGGATCCACATCACTCCACCTTATAAACTACTTGCCCCAGAATTACAACTGAATCTAGCCAAACTCACATTTGGAGCAATTGGCATAAAGCTTTTCTCTCCTCAACACTTCCAATAGCATTCTCAAATTCTCCTCATGTTCTTTTTCTGCTCTTTGGTCTTCAGTCATATCATCATTGAATACAATAACAAAGAGTCCAGATATGGCTTAAATCCCGTTAATTCAACCATGAAAGCAGCAGATGGAATTATTAGCCCAAAGACATTACTGCAGATTCGTAATGCCCCTACCTGGTTACGAAAAAGCAGTCTTTTGGCACATCTGCTCCCGTATTTATTCAATTGATGATAACCGGGATCTCAAGGTCCAATTTGAGAGAGACCCAATTACCTTGTAACTGATCGACAAATCATCATTCGAGAATGGATACTTGTTCTTAATAGTTAACCTTATTCCGCTGCCTGTGTGCTAATTGCACAAATTCCGAAGGCTTTCCATCCATCCTTCTTTTTCACCAATAAAACAGGAGCGCCCCAAGGGGATGCCACTGCCTAATAAAAACCTTTTACCTACAACTCCTGAATTTGGGCCTATTACCTCCGCTTAATTCAGCTGGAGCCATCCTATCCGTTGGGGTGTAAATGGGCTAGTACCCGTCTCACAGATCAATCAAAAATCAATATCCCTCATCCGTGGTACATATCCAGGGAAGGTCTGTCAGGAAACACATCCAGAAACTCACAGACTATCGAAACACGAAACAGACTCCATGCAGGTACTTTGGAATATCATCCTGTAGGTGTGCCAATAAGGCTACGACAACCTTTACTAACCATCCTCTTAGCGCGAAGAAAAGAGATAATACGGACTGGGGTTGAATGTAGAGTTCACCACCCCCACTAGCGGATTTGTCTCAGTCTTGACCAATGTCACGTTTTTAGATTACCATCTAATATTCGCAAATTTGGGGAAAGCCAAGTCATAACCCAGAATTAACATCAAAAATCAACCATTTCAGGATAATCAAATCTACAATCTACATTAGAGTTATTGCTCCTACAAAAGTCACAAGGCAAGACCTATACACCTTCTCAAACTAGCAGAGACTCATCATGCATCACCCTCACCCACATAGTAGAGACACTACTAGGCATGCCCAGGCAAATCGCAATGGTTAAATCAAGACCATAGCAAATGAGAATATACTATGAACTGTGTATCCACCAAGGATTCATATAAATACCGAAGCCTTCAAATCACAGACCAAAAGATTACCTGTTGATAAACAATAGCAGATGTCTCTGCTTTGCAGAACCGTCCCCCGGGGAAAGCATAACAAGTGGCCCTACACCTTCTGTCACATTGCCCCTATCATTTGCGAGGGCAGCAGTTCCAGCTTGTCCCGCCACCCACCCCGTTGATTGGGTGACCCACCATTACCTTGGCTCCCCGAACGTACTCCAGAATGGAGGCATCTCCCATGACCCCCGACCACCTCTACCTCTGACTTTTTGGGGTCCTGTAACTCTGTATTGGGACAATTACCTCTAATATGTCCATTCTCTCCCCACATCCATAACATTCCCTGTATGGTTCAGCATATGTGGTCTTTTTTGAAAAGTGCCGAAGTGCGGGATAACCATCCAAAACTCAGAAAAAGGGCTGACTTGCGCTTGGGTTGGGGCGATGGACCCTCGCACCCCAGCTAAAGCCCCATGCAAAGGTCATACTGAATAGGCGGTTTTTGGTACCACTCCGTAACTCTGCCTCTGGAGTCAAGAACCACACTAAAATTCACCTCCCGTAAGGAGACTCTTAGATGTCAGAAACGCCATGTCCGACGCCATTGGAAGGTTGTCTGGCTTCACCCCCTCTACCCTCTATCACAACAACAAATTTCAAAAAAAAAACCACTTCCGCTGTCCTGAAAGATTTTGATGCATCACTACTTGTAAGCGTAATCTGCAAATCTGACCTCAATCCTTTTACAAGCGGCGAATCCGCTCTTGTGGACTGAACAAGCTGGGGGTTGGCATACATGGTATGTGCACAAATTTAGCCTCATAAGCAGTAAAACATCCTTGCCTTGCTCTAGACTAGACTCAGTAACTCAATCTCTCCTCTTTCCCTCAAGTCCGGGGTATATACTACTTCGCTTTCTCCATAAACAATCTAGAGAATGAATGGCCCAATTCATAGCTGGTGCTGTGCTGGTTGAGACACTCACGTAACGGACCGCCACCACATTTTGGCATTTCCTTGAAACTGATAGGTCCAAACTCAAACCCCGATCGTTCTACTATGACATGTCCATCTTGTGAGCAGCTCATGACAAATCACAAGAAAAAATAGGCAAACGGCAAACAAAAAAAACCCTCAGATTCAGCACCCTTGAAGACTGGAGGTTTTCAACTTCCAAGAGATTTAGTGAAAATTTCATGCTTATCACACTCGTCACTTATAGTGCCCTGTAGTTAAATAAATCGAGGAAACATGCCTAACTATTCCAATGAGTCTCCATGCGGGAGCCACAGGGCTGCATGTCATATCTCCCTTAAACCTAGGTGTTGGTGCAAAAACACTGGAGGTGTCTGGCCCGGATCCTATAACCCGCGTAGATAGTAAGAACCCTGGTTAATCATCTCTGGGGTATGGCTGGGGGGGTGGTATTTTCCTCATGCTTGAGATCCTTGCTCATTTTCCCCCTTCTTCACCCCCGCTTACTACCCCTTCTTCACCCCCTCTTACTACTTTTCATCAGTCTTCGTGGAGGAGTCACCTCCACCGCGCTAATCATAGTTGGACCATGTGTTCGTCCTCTATAACCTCCTAGAGGGCTCCTCCTGGCGACCTCTACCACACGACCTTTTTGCCACTCTTCTGTTCCTCCTCGACCTACTGCCCAATGGTTTGGCCTGTCCTGCCGGTGCTGTGTTACACAGTTGTTGCTCTAGTTTTCACGCATCCTGCGAGATAGGGGGATGTCATACCAATTTGTTCACCTAGATCCCAATTGGAACCGCAAGTAATAGCACAAAGTAAGAAGAATGGCAGTTTTTCCTTTCACTAAAGGCCTATAGCCCTCAAAGAAAGTAAGGGCCCGTTTGTTCCCTTAGCCGTTTCCTCAAACACTCTACTAGACTCGTTCTTGTGTGATGAGACCAGCGAACATAAAGCTTAAAGCTCATTATAAAACCCAATTTTGCACACGTCACGACCAAAACGAGCCTGCGAGTGGCACCCCACACTTATCTTACTAAGTGAGCAAACCAACAATCTAAACACCAACGTTTACCAATATTCATTCAAGCATAGTGGACAAAATATAATGCGGAAAGACCTCAAAAACCTCATATATTTAAAACGAAAATAAATAATAACTTTCTACAACGCAATCCTTAAGCGGTTTTTCCAAAATCTAGAAGTCAGCCACACTCAAAGAACATCTATCCTCAATTTTCTAAGTCGAAAGTGGTTTAAGAAATAAATAAGTAGAAAGAATGGTCCCATGGTCCAAACCTCAAAGACACATCATACTTGAAAGAGAAAGCCAACCTCCACCAATCCCACAATCCCCAACATTCCATTCCAAATCCAGCGCGCGAGCTAAACTAATAGCTCACCCTGAAATTGCTGCTGAAGACTTTGGGATAGAGTTGAGGACGATTCCGAAGTCAATGGTGCACTTGCTGCATCACCTCAACAAAACAACAAGAATGAAATAAATTAGTGGGTCAGTACCAAGGAACACTTACTGAGTAGGTATCCAATCGCAAATCGCCAACTCAAAATAGAAAGCAATATATATTAACAATAATTATAAAATCAACCATAATACTTAGCAAGTAGCAATCAACAAGTACAAGAACCATTGGCAACAACAACCACGCACACCTATGATGACTCAAGCCTCCACACACCATACTCATTTGGGACACTAGGTTCTTCGACATTAGTATTAAGAATGATTCAAGAAGAGTTACTTTCTTTATTTTTATTCTTATCGTGTCCGGAAACGGTGACCCCCTACCTCTGATCCCCTAATACTACGTGTCGGAACGTGACAACACGATCCCCTAATACTGCGTGGTCGAACGTGAGGACAACCGCGACTCCCCTTAATACGACTGTCAGAACGTGACACCCGATCCCCCTAATACTACGTGTCATAACGTGACCGCCCGATCCACTAATCATCAATTAATTTATTTCATCAAGTCTTCTTTATGCCGAGGCGTCCTCTTAACAGAGAGAATTCAAGATTAAAGATTCTCAAACCAGTATCAAATCAAATTCTAATCCAACCACAATTTCACAATTACACACATACAAACCCACAATCAAGATTAGACACTTTACAGATACCCCCCCCAATACATATCAAATCGCAGTATGAAGATTTAACTCTGAAATATCATAACATAACCCTAACCCTCCCCCGAAAATCGCGATCAAGCAGTTACTTCTCATGCCTTTGCTTTCCTCTCCGTCTTCGGTTTTTCGCGTTTCTTTTCTTTTTCTCCCCTTTTCTCGCTCGTTTTCTCCCTCTCTGGCGCTTCTCTTCCTGTTCTTTTTTATTTTTTTCCTCTCCAAATGCTTTTTCTTTTACCTTAATTATCATATAATCAATTATAAAAGATGGAATAAAGTTAACCCACTATTTATTTCAAGTGACTTGTCATTTTAACCCCAAGTAATAACTTATTTATTAACTATTCTCCACTCATTTCATAAAGTTTGTCATGAATGGTCCAAAACCCCCTTAAATTTTGGCAGAAGAATTCCTCCCCAGATCGAGGTTACGCAACCTGTGACGGCCCTCGTGTCATGACTGTCCCCGTCCCTGCAGTTCCGTCACAAAGTTCAGAGAGTTTAAATTCAGTAAATGGTTTTGTGACTGCCTTCGTATCTCTACGCGGTTCCGCTGCAGCTCTGTCGCAGAGTTCAAGAGTGCCTCCAGTACCCGCCAGATATTTTAGAGTTGAATGTTTTGAACTGGCCCCTCGAAACTCTCCTCGTGACATGACGGTACGTCGCCTATCCGTCGAACCCAGTCAGTTAGTTCAAAATAATTTTACTTACTTTACTGACCTTACTTAGACTGCTTTCGATAACCGACTAAACATTGTTACCGGTTGTCACTATAAAGCTTGTCTTTCGCCCCCTTTTTTTAAAAACCCTAGTTCAACATGATCTTTGTGCGGTCTCTTCTCTGCAAAAAAAAGTTTTTTTTAACCTTTCACTTCACACCACCTTAAATTCAAAATTTCAACCCGTCTCCCATCTCATTTTGTTTTCTCTCCTCTCAGATTTTTTCATGTAATTGTTTTTTTTGATTTCATTGCTTAATTTCTTATTTGTATTGTATCTACTGCAATTTTTTTGATCCTTTTCACAGTTTTTTTTGATTTTTATAACATTTCAAATTCATGATGGAGATAAGCAATACCTCTAAGATAATCACTAGAGGTATAACAACCGAATCAAAAACATTTTGTGTGATTTGTTTCATCTTTTTCTTTGGTTAACCTCACAGGATTCTAAAGAAAACTTTCATGATCCTTTTTAAAAATTTTGAATTAATCAACCAGAGAGTATGTCGAAGTCTGGTAATTCCCCCATTGAAATGCAAGAAGTCATGCATGTTGCACAAAATCAAAAGGGAAATACGCAGAAAGTGGAAAACAGAAAGACGACAAATTTGTTCATGTTTTTGAATCTTCAAAGAATAAGCGTAAAGTCAAATAGAACTGCATCTACAAGTAATAAACAGAACAAATCCGTTGAAGTTTTAATTTTAAAGAAGAAGTGTAAAGTCAAACATATTGGCATTTAATCAATATAAGAAATGCTCAATCTGATTCATTTGCGACAAACTACATTATTTGAAAAAACTGAGGGTAATTTGTATTATGTTTTTGAAAAGTTCATATCTAAAGTTTTGGATGCATACTTTAACTGTTTGAATATATTTTGTTATCTTAAAATATAACAAAAAAATTTAATTTTTTGTATTCAACTCATTGTTGTTTATAAAACTAAATTATTTTGGTTACAATGTGTTCTACTTATTTTCCAAATTTTATCATAATGTCTTTTTGGTTTCAATTCAAGTTGTATTCATATTTGTATAATTGTATTGTATATAGATAATATGCCACTTTTAGTCATTTTAATATAGATATTCACTTCATATAACTTTGTATTTGTATATAGATATTCATTTTGTATAATTTGTATTTGTATATAGATATTCGCGTTGTATAACTTTGCATTTGTGTATAGATATTGATTTTGTATAAGTCCATATTTGTATATAGATACTCACTTTGTATAAGTCCGTATTTGTATATAGATATTCACTTTGTACTGTATGTTTATATTATTTTTGCTATCTGTCTTGTATAATTATACATTTAAAATTGTATAATACTTTTACATTATTTATTAGGGAGTACAATTTCTTCTCAAAGAAGATCCACTTTACACACCACACATGCAATGCTATATCAATATTGGGGGTAATGAATCAATTGTGTTATAATCAAGCTAGGGCGATTAGTGACAATGAGGCACCAGACAAGCCAACCAGATCAAACGTTGATGTAGATAGTAGTGAATGTATCATAGTCACTTAGTTTTATTTTATCTTTTATGTTTGTTTGAAATTTTGTATTAGTAGTAATACTTTTTGAATATTTCAATTTGTTGGGAACAACATTTTGTTGGCTCTGTTAGTTTGTTTAATGAACTCAGTTTTGCGATTCTATTTGTTGATGTTTCACATATTATACAATTTTTTCGTGAATATACACTCGATATATATTAATTTATACAAATGAATGTTTGACATGGTGTACAATAATTTTGAATAATACTCGACTTAATTGAGAAAATCATTATACAAATACCATATTAAATTAAAACAATAAAAAATTTGTATAAGTTGTCTTTTTAGTTTGTTTTGTAGTTTTATGTATATACAATTATGCCGTCCAATGAAGTATTTAACAAGACTCACTAATCCTGCAAATTTCACTTTTGATTTCAAATCGCCAAATTTTTTATACAAAATAATTTCAAAGTACCACGATCTCTGCCGGTTGATATCAAAATACAAATGCAGATTATCAAGGTCTCTATTGAGACGAAGATTAATTAACACAAAATCTAACACCACCCCTTAAAAAACTATAACGAGCATGAATTCACATATTCCACAAACTGAACTACTTTATACAAATTTGACAAATTCAAACTAACTTTATGACCAAGTAATTGATTACATAATTAACACAATTGGGAATCTCCAAACGAGTTATACAAGAACCATTGAAATAACTCAATTAGACAACTGTAAAGATAAATTGAAATACTATCTATGATCATGTATCAATACAACTAAAATAATATTCAAATGAAAAAAGTATAGACAATATTAAATGTATAAAATCATCATACACATTTAAAATGGAATTTTTTTAAGCTTCTCGAGACTGATTTTACAAGAACGTCTATTGTGACCTGCAATGCCACATGTACTGCAAGTATTTGTCCCTTTAGATTCAAACATCTCTGTTGCTGATTTGTCGCGAGACTTTGTTTTTGGCCTTCTAGGAGGGCTTTTAACTTTGGAGGTAGAACTAAATCAGTCATTATATATCTAGGGACCACCCACTCTGTTTTATCTAGCAACGGGTATATTGGAAATTCATATTCAACACGGTTGTCGGTGTGTATAAATTCGAGCAAAATTCATCTGATCCTAAACTCTTGAACTTCAGAACAGCCCAAGCATGTTCAAACTACATCATTTCTACCTTTATCACTGACATTGTGAACATATTCTGTTGACGAAAAAACCTGCAATATACAAAAATAAATCAAAATAAATTATTATGTAAAAGTTTATACAAAAATTAACTTTATACAATTAATCACTGAAACAGTTTAGTTAGAGACGTTAATGTGGGCTAGGCCAGTTGGGCAGGCCTTGCCTAACCCGGGATTTAATAGGGATGAGTTAAGATTTTTTAAGCCCATTTGAGAAAAGGACTTTTTATTCTGGCCTGAATAAGCTTGTTGATTTGAGGGGATTGAGAAATATAGGTAGGACTGGCCAGTGGGCCGATAAGATTAATTAAAAAAAATATATTATGATATTAAAATTTAAAATTAAAGAGTCCAAACTCAAAATAATTAGGTTAATATTTCTATGAAAAATTGTATATAATAACAAACTATAATTCGATTAAATTGCTATAAAATATACTTTGATTAATTATTACCTTGTAGCAAACTATAGGCTATTTTGCCACTCTCCTTGGTGGAATCCACTGGGCCACTCTCGTTTTTTGGTGGAGTCCACTCGGCCTCTTCTCGCTTTTTAGCAAAAACAAATGTATAAAATGTGTTTTGTATTTGTTTTCAAAGCAAGAGGAAATTTATAAATCTGTAATATTTTCGGTGTCCACTCTCTCCCTCTCCCAAGAATCTAGCTCGCCACTTCCTAATTCGCTCCACACCTCGATCTCCGCTTATACAAATAGAAGGAATGTATGCAAAATTGTGTTATGTTTGTATAAAGAGAGAGAATTGAATATACACCTGCAACTATATATTATTCGTCTAAACGTTTTAATTATATAATAAAAATATCCTCTGCCAATTTCTTTGCCTTTCTCTCTTTCTCGTTTATACAATTTCAGATTGTATTATACTTTCTCTCTTTTTCGTTTTATACAAGTAGATTTCAATTGCTGTACTCCCTGCCAAGTCTCTTTTTCGTTCTATCTTTTCATTTTATACAAAGTTTCAAATTGTCAATGTCCTATGACACTTAAAATTATACAATACAAATATTTCCCTGCTCAAGTCTCTTTTGCCGGTCTCTCTTTCTCGTGTTATACAAATTCACATTGTCAAAAATTTCTCTCTTCTCGTTTACCACAATTTGCTCAGCTGTAGATGATAACAAATTATATATAGTATTGCTATGAAACGCCAATATGCAAACTTTGCTATCAGCATACAAATATGAATTTTTGTTTGCTATATGTGAAGATGTCCTAGTTCTAATTTTATATATTGATACTTTTACTTGAAAAAACTTAATAAATATGATAAAGATAAATTTATTTGTGGATTTGATTAAACAAGTAGTAACATTAACATTATGTAATATTGTTTGTCGATATTTATGTAAATTTAATATTTTTTTAATTATTAATTTATTAATTTAATTTAATAATTAGAAAAAAGTATCAATTGTTGTAGAGTGGGCTAGGTCGGGCAGCCCGTAGTAGCAAAAGTGACTCGTGGGTTGGGCCGGACTATTTTCCTGACCAAGTCAAAAAATAGGCTAGCCGGCCTTGGCCTGTTTGTTAAAAGGTTCAAATTCGTTATGAGTTAGTGCGGATGGGGTGGGGGGATAGCAATATTGATAACGCTAAGTTAGTGATACAACTATGATTAAAAGTCTACATTATAAGAATACTAACTTATATAGTAAAAATAACTCCACAAAACTACAACTATCAATGAAATTATACATATTCAAATCGCCAATTCAACTAAAACTAATTAGACAAGTTACAAAAAGCGAAATCATGGATAAAAAACAAACTAAATTATGACAAAAATTAACTGATAGAGTAAACACTGAAACAACCAAGTATACATCTACAAAATATAAAAGTTTACATTTTACGAAAACACTAAACTTATACAGTCACTAACTACACATAAACTACAACTATCAATGAATTATACATATTCGAATAGCAAATTAAACTAAAGTAATTATACAATTTTACAATCTATCACTCTATACAAACTAATCAAGCGGAAACAATTGAAACATACATTCAGTCAAAGTCTCGCATTACTGATTAAGATTTGAATTCGATTAAAACATTTTATACGATTGAAGCGATTTTTCGAATCTAAAGATACAATCGAGTTTAAACCGAATCTCTAGGACATCAAAACAGAAAGAGATGAAAATTATATTCATTACCGAAACCACATCGATTTATTGATTATGTACATGTTATGTAAACAGTAGTGAAATAAACGTTGATTGACGATCTCTAGAAAAAAAAATTGAATTGTCGGCGACTATTTGGTATCGGACGGTACCTCAAATTGTGCCGAAGAAGGTACTCAATTCTGTTCTAGAGAGGGGGTATGATTTATACGAGCGGGAATTAACGCTTTTTTTATTTTTTTCCCTCTGGAGAATAACAGTCATTTACTTTTACAAAATTTGAATTGCTTTTGTATAATCTAGTACATCTTTAGCTACTAGCTACTGTATGTAATTATGAAACTTTAGCTAAATTGAATAATAACTATAATTATAGTGGCTATTTATGAAAGTTTCTCCTAAATCAATCCTAACATAATTTAGAATGGAAACTAATTATTTAATCGAAAAATATGATTTTGGTAAAAAAAATTAATTAATTGGTGATCTACCAGAGGAAAAAAGAAAAGAAGCAGTTATTATTTTCTCAGTTTGTCTTTTTAGATGATCTTTTGAGCAATTAATACTTAAAATCAATTCTAAAAAATTTGTAGCATAAATTTAGTTCCTTGATGAACTAAGATAGTCTTAATATTGAGAAAAAAGTATTTTGATAGCATTTTGACCCTTTTATTAGCAAATTGCGTCAAGTGGGTCAAAAGGATGAGCAACCCTAGATGCTGGCGAAATCCAGTATCGTACCCCTATTTTCAAATCTAAAACAGTTCACAATATAATATGGCTGACAATCTGATTTTTAAAATCTGTTTTGGAGTCGTCACCTAAGTTTTAAGGAAAATATTAGGAAAACCTTTTTTTAATATGTAAAATGTAAGATCTATTTTTGATTTGCGAAACCCGTGAGATTCTGATTAAGGGTTTTGGTTACTCGAGGGGAAGGTGTTAAGCACCCCTCAAAGCCTATCCGAAGATAGTCCTTAAACTCAATTTAGAAAAATATAATTAGAAAACTTGTTATTTATTTTATTTTTAAAAAAAATGCTAAGTTAAATTTTATTAGCTTTTTTTTTTTAAAAAAAAAGTAAAACACAAGGTACGACATATATATGTCCATTAAATAAGTTAATATTAATTTGTTTATTATACGATAAGAAATAAATGAAAGCGCTAAGAGTGTATGACAATTTTATGTTAAAAGAGTAGACATGTGTCTTATATAAATATATTCAAAATAAATGTTGAGAATATAAAATTGTTATTTTTACTTATATATAGATTGAAGACGTAAAAGAAAATAAATAAAAAATTGGGTGTAAATATGTAGTAAAAAATATGGATATTAAAATGTAGAGATTTATAAATTATAAAGAAAATAAGTAACATTTGTAAAAAAAAGCGATAGTAGATATTTAAAAAAAATATATGAAGTGTACAAAATAATAAGTTACGGATAGAGAAAACTAAAAATATAGAATTTGTACCTTTCTGCGTATATACATGTATGTACCTTGTATTTTGAACCCATTAACATATCTAAAATCCTTGAAAATTGCATGTTAAGAAATTGAAATATTTTAGTAAGCATTTGATTAAAAAAAACTATAGCAAGTATATATTTTCTAAAGGGGTGATGTCAAGAATATAAAATGGGCCTAACTCCGAGCGAACAACTTAAGCCAAGCATTCCTTTTAAAATAGAGGATCAATAATTCTGACAAAACCTTAATACTTGTTTTGCCTTCTTAGAGATAGTACTCTTTTAGTCCCTCAAACTAATGTTTTAGCTTCAAAATATGAAATTATAGGCCCTAAAAGAAATAGGTTTTAAACTAAGAAAAGTTGCACATTTTACACTATAAAATCTGCAGAAATGAGGCTGTTAAAAGCTGCGTTTTTATCTTTTAAAAATCTGTATTCAAGTTTAAATTTTGTATTTTGGAAAGCCCACAAAAGGGCGTTTGAGCTTCAAAACCTGCAGTTTTACTCTCAAACTATGTATATTTTGAGTCCAAAATCTGCACCTTTTGAACTCACAAAGCTGCATTTTTTTTAAGACTCAATATACAGCTCTTAAGCCGTCAAGAAAGTGACATATTTAGTCACAAAAATCTGCATTTTAAGTTCTAAAAAATATCTGCTTGATAGAGCATGCCGAAACTGCATTTTTTACGCTAAAACCTGCAACTCCTAAAGCTAAAAACCTGCAGTTTTTGTCCTTAAGAAACTACTTAGTGGAGCATATCAAAAGCAACATGTTCACACTAAAATCTGCAACTTTTAAAGCTAAAAAAACCCTGCACTTTTTATCCTTAAAAATCTGCTTAGTAGAGCATGTTGAAAGCAACATGTTCATACTAAAAGATCTGCTATTTTTATGTTAAAAATCTGTGTTGCTAGGCCTTTAAAAGTTGTTGTTTTACCTCTCAAAGATCTGCAATTTGCAAACTTAAATCTGCATATTTTGAACCCCAAAATCTGCATCATAAGTATTTTTTGTTCTAAAATTACACATTTCTGCACTAAAAAATTTGCGCTAAAGCTGTTGTAGAGCTACAGATTTTAGCACTAAAGATATGTAATTTTTACACTTTAAACTAACAAAAAATAGATTGTGTCTTCAACCCAGAAAACTTGTAATTATTATACTCAAATTCTTCCTCTTTTGAACCCAAGATTCAGCACTTAAAAGTGCTGTACTTTTATCAGAAAAAATGTACCTTAAAAAAACCATACTTTAAACACTCCTTTGCAATTAAAATGTTAAGCAACAAATAAAACTTCACTAGTAAGTAACGCTATAGGCTAAGTTTTTATACTAAACACAAAATCTAAAGGAAAACAAGGTTGGCAACTACATCTTATCATCGTTCTTGGTTGTTCCAAATCAAATTATATAAATCAAGCATAAACATAAATACGAAAACATTAAATGGAAAATGTTAGTCAAAAATAGCAACATGTATATAAAGCACATGAAGATTTGAAGCGAGAAGGAATTGTGGGACACTATTGACGCAAAAATGGGCTGCTAGACGCGAGCTTATGCGACTAATGGTCTCTTCTCTGTTTTGGAAAAACATAAAGTCATATACTAACTCTAAAATGCGCTCCTGAATGTACATGTGACAAACAAAGAAGAAGTGGAATTAGCAAAATGGCCTTTAGATTTTATTAGAAGACATAAGAAAGAGTATGTAACAGTTCGAAAATTCAAGACGAGTCTTAAAACCTAACATAGGTGCCACGGGGTCTAAACACTGTTTTAAGACTTATTCTAATGAATATAGGTCATTTAGGAAGTTTAAGAACCAAAACGTCTAAGAACGTCCATGACATTTGAAAATTTGGTTCAAGGACGTACTAGCTTGCCTTAGCCTATTTTACTAGCTTTTAGGAGTCAAAAATTCATGAAAATAGGTGGAGGGATAGTTAATAGGTGTTTAAGATGATTCTGGTCAAAACGTCCGGGTACGACTCCCCATGAACCAACCAAAGGCCCTTGAGGAGGACCCTAGCACGTAAGAGGCAACACTGCTTGGGCAATGTGCAAACCACGAAAGCCAAGGAACGACTTTTGTTTGGATCGATGAAGCGTCGATGCCAGAAGTTGTCCCATACTTAGCCAAAATGGGAAATCCCTCGCCTTCACAAGTATCTGACCAAAACGACGAATGTGCAGGACGGAGGGGGGCCAAGTCATCGACTCACAGGCGGCCCGTCGACGGGGTTCCGTCTATGAGGGTCAAAAGTTTCTGCACATTTTAAGTTAGTTTCATTTAATTAGTTAGGGGTTAGGTGATTAATTAGGGGTTTAAGTAAATCTAAATAATTTAATTAATCTCCAATATAAACACCCCCAACCCTCGTTAGTCTAAACACAACTCACAAAATAAACTCTCTTCCTTCTCTCTTCTTTCTCTCTCTATTGGAAGACACCATTGAAGACAAGATAGGGGGAGGTTTTGGGGATGGAAAGGGATGATTTCACCATCAAATCTTCATCAAACATTGAGGTATGAGATCTAATTCACCTTTGAGACTTCTTTCCTCAAAGGTCTCCTTCAAAGTATTTCTAAAAGTTGGGTTTCATTCAATTACGAATTTGATGTTATGAACTGAGTTGTTTATGGTTCTTTAGGATATAATGAATATATTAAAATGTATATTAACTTGATTATGATAATTTGTGATGGCTTGATCTAAATAGAAGAACATGATCCTTAACCCTTAACCCTAGGTTTGATCTTGATGTGAATTAGGTTGTGATTGATTCAATTGACTTGATTATTGGTTAAATCACTATTAGATGATGTTGTTACACTAATCATGAAAAAATTAGGATGATTTGTAGCCTTTCATACTAGTTCTTGAGAAGTGATCTAGGTTATGAGAATTGACCTAAGTATCTTGTCTTAAGCTTTGATTTAGTATTGAATTATGGTGTAGTGACTCTTCTAGCCTTGTTATCATGTTGATTATTGAATTATGATGTGGTACATCTAAATTTGATTGAATTGAGGGTTTATGGTAAGGCCTAAATGATGAACTATGAAGGAGACTTGGTAAGTCTTATGATCTCTATCTTTACTTCCAATTGTGATTAATTGTGGTTAAGTCATGATGTTATATTAGAGTATGCCTTGTATTAGGATTTATAGGATGGTATGATGTTGAATTGAAATGTCTTGACTATGTTGTGAGGTTGATTAAGGTGTATGTGTTATAAGGATGGTGATGACTATCAATGTGCATTATTATGATACGAAATGCTAATGTGCTAACCTCACTTATATGAATTGTAATGAAAGGACTTATACTCATACAATTCTTATTGAGCTATTGATGATGATGATTATACAAGGGGTAGACCCTATGACCTAAACTAAACTATGATTTATAATTAAAGGCTTAAAGACATTTCAAAAAAGGGACTCTAGCTTAGCACCGAGTGAACTAGATAGAGGAGTGTCCCTTCTCACATAGGGAAGGTAGGAGCACTAAAGTACTCTTGAGATTGGAGACTACAATGCATGGAGCATAAAGAGGGTCCCAACTACATCTCCTAGTTCTTGAACTATGTTGCCCCCATAAGAATACTAGCTAGTGGATCCACGTAGTTTCTATGTTTTATGTTTTGGTACTATCTTGGCAAGTAGTCCGCCTTCCTTCGGTGTAGGGTTTTATGACACCGGATTCTACAGTAGCTCATGTGGTCTATGTCGGTTAGAGAAAGATGTTCCCAAAAGGTAAAATGAATAAGAGGATTAAACTCTAACTAGGATAACCTAAGGGGTCTAACCTAGTCTAGGTAGGAGTATGGGTATCTACCTAAGCATTGCAGTAGTTAGCCTTGGGGGGAGTCTTAGGAGGAGGTTCTTATGTATGTTTATGTTTGTGATGATATATTACATGTATATGATGAACTTGCACATTGTTGATGCTATATGCTGATTAGTTCACTTATGAGTATGTGTTGGGTTATATTGTTAAAGTAATATGAAATGTATGTCTAAATGTCATGTTATGTGAAGTAGGGTGTTAGTCATGATTCTTGTTGGGTTGCTTTATTGAGTAAGGTTATGGAGCTTTTCTTGGTCATTGCACTTGTTGACTTGATAGGAGTTTATGGGTAATTGTCTTACTTCTTTATAATGAAATGTACTCTTATTCATGATTATGGTTAAATATGACTTGGGGAAGGAGTTAATTGAGTATGTATCTATCTACATGATGTGAAGGGTTGACTTGACTAGACTTGAAAATTGTTGTATTGTGAGGAGCATGCCTATGACTTAATAATCATAAAATGTTGATTGGTATGGTCTTGTTGAATGTGCATAATGGTTTATAAGGGAAAAATGCATATTTTTATAAAATATCCCCTTTTTCATATTTTCATCATATAGAAGCATGTGGTCTCAAACTTAGTACAAGTGGCGTACTAACCCTATTTTCTTTCCTTTTCCCAAAAATTTTAGGTTTCGATCGTTGAAGGCTCATTCGAGACGACTTGAAGAAGGCTAAGATATTCTCTATCATCCAAGTGGGTAGGTCCTCACTTTCCGAGGGCGATACCAATATCTTTCTTAAGAAGTTGCTTTGTTTTTCTAAGACTCTTATTAAGTTCAATCCAATTTCATTTGAGTATGATTTGTATAAGCCTATATGTGGCTTCTTTACATTGATGTAGGGCAATGCCCAAATTGCTATGATCATTTAGATGGTATGAGATGAGAGAATCTTTGAGACTAATTTATATCTTATATATGTATGTGCAATAAAACTAGAAGGCTATGTAACCTTCCTATACGAACGGTCTATGTATACTCGATATATATAATTATGTGTATGTAAAGGTCTATGTAAACCTTTAAGTAGAAGTAATAAAAGTTTTAAATTTTCCACTAAATTCGACTTATGAATGTGATGATATAAACTAAGAGGCTAGTCCTAGTCCTCAAAGAGGACGACAACGCCGGTTATTCTAGGGGTAAACCCGATTGACACAGTCTCGATAGTCATAGGAGCACTTAAAAAATACAAAGAAAACAACACATAATATATCTGCAGTTCCTTGATGAATTTATCATTATACACAAACTTTGATCCGTTACGAATCGACCTTAAGATACAATTCAAAAGAGCATATTAAAATTGGTTGGATAGTTATATCGATGTTGAAGTTTTACAGTGATTCCATAATTAGTTGTTGATCATGCTTAAAAATATATTTCATACTTCATGTAACTTATTCAGATTAATATGCGATCATGGGGAGGGGATGCTTGAGTATATGTAGAGAATAGACATTGATCAACCTCAAGCATAAAGGATTAGAATTAGCAAGCAATTTATATAGGCCTCAAACTAAAAATATTTTTTGCCAAAGATTATGTTACTGTGTTCTGCTCATTCTCAGGCCAGCAGGAACCTGTTACATAGCTCTGTCATTGAAAAAACAAAAAAAAACAAACAAAAAAGAAACAAACAGACAACAAAGAAAAACCCATAAAAAGAGAAAGAAAACAAACACATGGGAAAACACAACAACAAAAAAAAACGAAAAACAAAATCCCCCCCCCCCCCCTCCCCCCCCCCCCCCCCCCTTCCCCTCCCCCCCCCCCCCCTCCACCTACCCACCCCCCCTCATCCCCCCCCCCCCCCCCTCCCCCCCCCCCCCCCTCTCCCCCCACAACCCAACTCCCCCCCCCGCCCCCGCCCACTCACCCCCGCTCCTCAACGTCCCCCTTTCACCCCCCACCCATAACCTCCCCACGACATCCTCAACACCCACCCCCAAAACCCCCACACACAACCCCCATCCTCCCCCGCACATTTCCCCCTCCCTACGTCCCCACCTACCCACACCTCACAACGCAAACCCCCCACCCCCCCACTCACTCATTCAGCCTCCCCGCCCCCCCCCCCCCCCCCCTCCCCCTCCGACCCTCATCGCCCCCCCCGTCCCGTCCCCCCCCCCCGCCCCCCAGCCCCCCCCGCCTCCCCCACTACCCCCCTGCCCCCCCTTCCCCCCCCCCCCCCCCCACTCCCTCCCACTCCCCCCCCCACCCCCCCCACCCCTCACCACACCCCCCCCCCCCCCCCCCCCGCCCCCCCCCGCCCCGCCCACTCCCCTCCACACCTCCCCACCCTCACCCCCACCCCCCCCCCCCTCACCGAACAACCTCCTCCCACCCCCCCCCCCCCACCCGTCCCCGCCCCGGCCCCCCCCTTTCCCTCCCCCCTTCCCCCTTCGCCACAAGACGCTTTTCTCAACACCCGCCCCTTCACACCACTCCCCCCGCCCTCCACTCCCACCCTGCTTCCCCCGCAGTGCAAGCAATTCAAATCAAGATAGCGAAACATTTTGCGAAATCCATATGTATAACTCAAAATCAATAATCTGTGCAAGCACTATGTTTGCAAAGCCGATTTAACTCGGATATATATGAAAAGCACACGAAGATGTGGATTTCCACATCTTAGCAAGCAGTGAAGTCATAACATTCGGTATCTAAAAATGACTCTAAAGAGGAACAAATGAGCATCCCTGTTCAACACATTCAACTAAAGTTTATACCACATAAGAAAATATATATAAGTGGAAATAAACAAGAACCAATTTTGAGCTCAAAAAATCTTAAAACTTCATTAGAAATAGGTTCGAAATGATCACATATTCTAGTTTTTAACTTCAATAACGCACATAAGATATTAAAACAAAAAAAACGAGAATTTTGACATCACAGACATCAGAGAGATCAAAGTTTCTCCCTAAAAGAATATTGCAATCATAGTATCTGATCTATAACATACAAATATCATTTTAATCATGGCCTAAAAAGACGAGGCAAGTTACTAAGGCTAATTTTACATAGCATAACATACAGAACTATGAAGTAATACACAAGCCCAATGCTTTTCTTAATAGGGTGCTCAAACTTAACAACACTGATACACAAATTCACGCAACGAAACATACCAACTACGAAAATGGTAAAGACCGGGGGAAAATCATATTGACGAAAGAAAAACTAAACCTTATTTTCTATCGATAAACAAACATAGTGGATAAATAAATAAATATTAAGGTTTGGAAAATATTTTACCTTGTGTTGGGCAGCAAACTAAAGCTTTGACAATAAGAGATTCCAACTTCAACCTTACTCAAACTTGATTTCAAAATCAAAAACGAAAAGACGAAAGAGTATAGAAATTTTCAGAAATGTAATGCTTGAAATGTATCTTATCCTTCTTATCCAACTTTTTTCTATCTTTCAATCCTCTACTCTCACTCTTCTCCTCTTCTCCCCCATCCTCGGTTTGTCCGGATTTTGTTTGGATGTCTTTGCCCCTTTTTATTTTATAGGCCGGCCTTTGTGACTTCAAAGTCGTATTTGAATTCCAAAAACTGCTAGAAACAAAGGACTGCAACTAAAATTGAATCTACATCAACTTTTTCAGAGTTGTAGAGCCTTTGGGACAAGACATATGCGGCATAAGGACCATTGGAAATTATAGTTTTCGACATCAAGTGGCCTTGTTTCTTGCTCTTCGTGTAAAGGAGCGCAAAGGTAATGGGAAGGAGGCTAGCTGAAGAAGATGGTAGGAAAGGACTTGAATAGATGACCTGTCACGCCCTGAGCTACCTCCGAGACGCGGACACGGAACCTAGGTTCAGAAGTGATCCCAAGCTAACCCTGATGGCATGATCATGGCCATACTTGATATACCGTGGTTTCACGGTATTATTAATATTTTTCTTAAGTTTTAGCGTGTGTCCAAAAGCCTTTATTGTGCTAATTTTATATAAGTTTCCACTCTTTATTTTGCAGGACATCCGTCGCAGATTAATGCGTAGGTTTTTGAGCGAATAAATGCCGAAGAGACCCCTAAAGTAGCTTGTGACACGTCCGTACGGTGGCATCCGTAGGCAGACTCGAAGGAAAACTTAGAATGTCTAACAAGTAATGGGTTACGGAAAGATATGGCGCCGTCGTAGCTGACGGTCGTCCTTCGAGGTTCGTCATGAAAATCAGAGAAGTATCCCAGTACCACCCAATTCCAAGAGTTTTAAAAGTGTTTTTGGAAGCTAAGACCCCTCGACCGACGGACCGTTGTGCTCATAACGAGCCGTCATATACCTTGCGTCGAAGCGGTAATGAGAAAGCATCAGAAGAGATTGCACAAGTATGTGGCGACTGAATCCTGATGGCCCTGTCGGACCACGATAGATACCTCGTCGAGGTCTGTCACCCATCGCGTTTTGCAGATTTCCATCAAATGAGTCCTTTGTTTTACTTAGGTTGTTTCTTTTTCTATAAATAGTTCGAAAAACCATCATTTTTGAGGAGAGACGTTGTGGATTATTGGGTTAGACTCTGTATTATTGTAGACCTTCGATTATTCTTTAGACTCTGGATCATTATTAGACTATGTGTATTACTTTAGACTTTTGATTATCATTAGACCTTTTTGTTAGATTCCTTGCTTACTTCTTTGAAGCTTCTTGCAGTGATTGGTGTATTTTTTGTGATTAATCAAGAAACGTTCGTATTTTTACTCTCTCATGAAGTAATACATGAATTCCTTATATAATATATTTGAATTTGTGCTTATGAAGATGAACTAATGGGTAACTACACTCCATAACTAGGGTGTGGACCATAGGCAAAAAATTGAGATAAACCTAACAGAAAATACAATTCGAGAATATGCTCCTGCATGTATTAGTAATTCGTATGCTTAGAAGTCTTTTTAATTTTAAAAGGATAATAATATGAAAAGAATATCACATAGATCTAGTGTATCTAGCTAATACGCTCGTATGATTGGTCCAGGTAATAACTTAAGTCCAATATCGAATACGTGCTTAACAGAGGTAAGAATAACTGGTTAGATACAACACACGTACCGGACCACGCTGGCGGAGTGAGATTTTCTAGCCGTACCAAGGATTTTAGACATACACTTATCACTTTGTCATGCAGATACTATTAACGATTGTTTATAGTTTCACAATTATCAAGTTATGACCTGTGGGAAAGCACGCACCCTAGTTACTCTTGTGAATTAATTATTAACTCCAAACAATCCCAGCGTGTTTAAGTGTCGTTTTTAAATTTCGTTAGTTATTTTTCCTTCATTTAGAATCGAGACCCCCGCTTTCTTGTTTTTTCTTATCTTTCCATGGACTAATTTGACTGAACAAAGTAAGTAATAGATTGAAGTTAAGTCTAAACTATTTCCATTTCCTCGTGGGAACGATCCAACCTCAACTAGTTGGGTATTTCTTGACCAGCGCTTTACTTCTTATTTTGAAAGAAGTAAGGGGAGCGTATCAAATTTTGGGCCGCGTCCGAAGAACAGTAGCTTTTAGATTAACTTAACTTTTACTATAGTTTTAGTTGATATTTCTTCTTCGATTTTACTTTGTTTTATTGTTTTTGATTCGTGGCATACTCACCATCCTTGTATGCCAACTCACGCGTGGAAAGAACCCTTGTTTCCTACGATCACGAATAGATGTCTTACACTAATGAAACCTGAATCAACCTTGGTACTCCGATGATGATCCAAGCCAAGAACATCCCAAGCTCCCGGTTGATGTTTCATGGCAGTTGTTAACCCCCCCCCCACCACCCGAATGGTCTCCGGGTTAACAACACCAATAGAGGGACAAATCATCCCCGCTCCACGGCCCCCAGCATACTACAGAGGCTATGATAACATACAGACGCCGATGGGCCCTTTTTTTTGTTTTATGAGTTTTTGCCTCCTCTAATGCCACAGGCCAATCTTATTGTTGTAACTAGTAGCCTTATATGAAAATGCTCCACTCGCTCGATGCCAGAGGTTTGGTTTTCATCATCACACCAAAGGGCACCTTCTGAGGATCCACATTCCCATATGCTACTTAAGGTAAGCCCTCAGCTAATGGGTTGGTAAAAGTTTTTTTTTCGTGTTGGAGGGCCTGACTTTGGACAGTAGATTAATACGGGAAGGGCTCAGATTGTTTTTCCTCTCTCTCCTCACTAGATGTAGAGGCTGCTATGTGGTTCCCGTGAGCATCCCTTATAACTATAATCTCATTTTCACGCTTTGGAACCAACTAAGGGACTGTTTTGTGTTGAGCATGCTACTATCGCTATCCGGTCTACCCCAGAAACTAACATAAAAGACAGAGTGAACACTTTGTGGCCCCTACTACCCAACCGATCAGTTAGAGTTCTTGGGATATTTCCCCTCATTTTGAAAAAGGTGTTCCAAATCACCGTCTAGATTGTGAGTCATAAAGGAATCCTTCCTAAATGCGGGGACAGATGATAATCTAAGCGGGTGTTTGGACACTAATAGGCAGGTGGCTCCTAGGGGATTGTCCTTATGCGAGATTGCTGAAAAAATTCGAGAAAACACCCATGAATAATAAGCTTGGAGTAACTAGGCAGAGTCAGATAAAACCTGGAGAACTACCCAACGTTACCGTCCACTTCCCAACCCAGTCCCAGATGAAATTCGTGAAGAAATGACTCAGATGAGAACGGAGCTTGGTTTGGTACTAACATATCACTTTTGGGGTGCATGAAAAGAAGTAAATGTTCGTAACTACTTGCCTAACACACCACCTTCCTAATTAAATGAATGCTAGTTATGCGGAAGGACTCCCTGCAGTAATTATCAGACGGTGGTTTTTTGACCGAAAGCGCCCAAGCTCAAATCAGGATAATTGGCGCCAAGGTCAACGGGAACCAAGGGTCAGATCTATGGTAACTACAACCGTGAGGGTGCATTATGTCCGAGATGGAACTACAAACCGCCCGCGACCATACAACGTCAACAGGGTAACTACTTTAACAGAAAATGATAGGAATGGGGGCCCTATGTCCCTCCTCAAAATTGTGAAGTAATCCTTGGATGGTGGAGAATATTGCGCGATTTGAGGATAGTTGCAGTCAACATGTATTAGGAGGTGTCGAGATGCTAGTGATTGAGCACATTACGAGATTTTTTTAGGTTGATTTATAGGATACTTGAGTTGCAACAAAGTCAGATACGCAATGCAATATCGTTAAGCAAAGACTCTAGTTCAAATGGCCTACAAAAAACCGATTATCTGACGACTTACACACCAGGCATAACCTGAGCACTCTTCCTAGCAACACTGTCCAAATCCCCGAAATGGATGCACACCGTATGGCAATCACTACTCTCGGGTGTGGTAAGAAACCATTGCCCCCACCATGCGTCTATGAGGAAAATGTTACAAAGTATGAATGATCACAACGGTGGTAAGGGTATGTGATGACGAGAAAAGACTGGAACAAGATGCCTAGTCTATGAGGTAATTCCCATTCCTAGACCAACACCACCCCACCGTTCCCTCAGAGATAGTGACAAGACCAAGATGTGTAAATATCGGCTGTTCTATAACAATGTTTGAAGAAGGCTTTCTACTCGATCAATAGTCCCTTTGGTCGAAGCTCTTGACCAGATGCCCGGTATAGCCCCAAGTTTAATTTATGAAATGATCTGGTTACCAAGCAACGATCGGTCACTTTCGAGGAGATCTATCGACTGCAATGCATGTAGGCTATTGGCTGACAAGATCCTCACATCGTAACAAAGAAGAAGATCCGTGCGTTCACTAATTTCTTGTACAGTCGGGTCATTATATTTTGCGAAAAGCATGGTTAATGCTGATTCTGTGGGCAATCATAATATCTCGCATGCCCTATCGATTTCAGAAGTTGGGTTGGGTGACCAAACCCACTGCGCGGATGCGGCTACTGATGCTGATCGTCCACATTGAAAAAGCCTATAAGGATACTCCGGATGATGTGCTTAAAATGGAGTCATATTCATATTTTCCTTTCCTGCAGATTTTGTTATCTTGATGTGAAGTCGATTTTTGAAGTGCCTATTATTCTGGGAGGAATTCTTGTTACAACAGGTAGAGCCGTAGCTGATAGGAAATGGGCGGAATGCATTCTTTGAAGCATGAAGAAAAACGACCTTACTTTTGTAGGACCATGAGGAGGCGAGTGTGAGATCCAATCGGTATCCCCCCATATCCCACAAAAGAAAATATGAAGAAAGGATAATTGAAAAAACAGTGCAAAACAAAGAGTTTATATTGGTTGGGTTTGGATGCTTTTAGAAGACAGATCTATCTGGGTTGCTTGTCGTCTTCCGGGAATCGCAATCCAAAACGGACTGGCCCTTACTTTATCACCCAAGTATTACCTTGACCTCATGGAGCATTTGAGTTTAAAAACCAAGGAGTGAGTTGCGGTTTAGGTGAATAGAGAACGAATAAAACTATATTTTGGGCATACTGTATCGTGAATAGAAATGATAGAGGCCTACTTCTTCGATGAAGGCTGAGTATCAAGTGTTCTCAGTCTGCCGCGACATTAAACATCGGCGCTTGTTGGGGGACAACCCAATATTATAGTGTTTTTTTTTCCTTTCTTTCTCTTTCTTTCTAGTAATGGTAGCATTTTTCTACTAATGTGTTTTAAATTTGCAAGGCACTATCACCAGGATTATCAGAAAATCACTCTGCAAAGTCACAACGGACATATGCAAAACTGACCGTCATACTCATCCGAGTGTTTCCTCCTGACCAACAACCGTCTGGTTTCAAGAGACCCTATTCCAATGGCTCTCACATTTTCTAATGTCCTTCAAACGATCATCTATCTACTACAGACTGTCATACTCTCGCCAGTCCGTCCTGCAGAACCTTCATGACGTCGAGACCCCCTCCTTAAGGTTCTCTCCATTTTTTTTTAAGTGTTTTCCCGACGGACACTCGATGACGGACCGTCCCCAATAATCACAAAGGGAAAAAAGCTTTCCCCCGTGCTGATTGTCCGACGCTTTTCGCCCCAGGTTTGCTTGCTTCACCACCTCCCACTCTTGTATTTCTTTTTTAGCATTTAGGGACATTGCGATTCTTTTTGTTTCGGGTGGGGTAAATGGGAAAGTTGAGTGCTAGGGGTGAAGTCTGAGTAGCCCAATTCACTATCCTCTTTTGGGGTTTTATCTGTTCTTGCCTGTATTCTTTTTTCCTTTCCCCAAAAGAGCTATTACTTTTTCCGTGAACCGCATGTTTTCCTATTTGTGTGCATACGTTTTAAGTCTGAGCAGATGCTAAATGATAATCCTGATAAAAAATAGGAAAATTCATGCATTACTAGGCTAGTAAAATTTGATTAAATGTTTGCTCTAAGCATTACAGAGTACACCACTAGCGGTGACTCCTAAGTCTACAATTCACATAGGTGTCTGATAATCTTAGCCTAGTGATGAGAGGTCAAGTGAGTTGAGGATATTGAATATTCCACTATGTTGAACTGACTTCAGAACTATTGCATTGGGGGTGGTGGGGTCGTCTTGCTAAAACTAAGTTGTAATAGACCATTAGGAAAAGGCTCCTAGAGCCATTATTCAAACATAGCCCTTTTTTAGTAGTCCTAAAGCAAGAAAACCACAATGAAATTTATAATCCTTCTTTTGATCCAAATGATTTGAGCTTAAATTAACCTTTCTTCTTTCTTACCCCCTCAACTGACTCAAATGATCTTTCTTGGAATATTGTGTTGGGCCTTCGGTTCCCGGGCCTCTCTTGGACATGTGGCAACCTCAGCTTATGCCAAAAGCATAAGTTGAGGGTGGCTAGGCTAAACATAGTAACAACCTCTACCTCTTTATGGCCCCTAGACCCACTATTGGTATTGTTACTTTTAACTTTGACTCTGCAAAGCCTGAGTTGAGGGTGGCATATGATGAGGAATACTTATGCTCTGGAAAGTGGGTTTGAAAGTAACAAACAGAGAGAGAAAGAACAAAAGTAAAAGGTGACCTTCAAAATTAGTTGAAAGAAAATTAGAAAAAGAAAATATACATAATACCAGAGAAAATAGAAAGTCCACTTACAATTCGAAAGAGAGAAAATCGAAAGGTGAAAGAATATGAGAAACCGGCGAGTTAAAATGATAGAAAATGGTATGTTTAGACCGATATTTCAAGGAGGGCAAAAGTCACTAAACTACCTAAATATACCCTACCAATACCCCCACCTTACCCGGAGCCTATGTTACAAGCTAAAAAAGTCTATCACATGTCCTATGGGGGTTTCCAGGGAACTAGAAACAGATGAAAAATAAGGGCAACTTATGGCAACAGTATGAATGAGTTTGATTTGTTCTGAGAGAGTTTAGTGTTGAAAATTTAATCCGTATACTCAAACTGAAAAATCATTGTGTGAACAACGATGATTTATTGTTTTAAAGTGAGACACTAGTGCATACCGGAAATATTGCACCTCGGTTAGAAATTGAATTATAGGTTTGGTGCATGGTGAGTCGTGTGCAGGGGTCTGATTCAACATATTCACGCCTAAATAGTGATATCACCATAAATATATAAGATTAATCAGTTGAGTAGCCAATGATTGAAAAGGCTCAAACAATGGATACTATTGTACAAAGAATTGTGTCTCGAGTCATAAAATGCGAACGCTTGAAGGACAAACAACGACTTTACGTTGAGGGTGTTGATATACCGTGGTTTCTATGGTATATATTAATACTTTTTCCTTAAGTTTAGTGTTGTCCACAAGCCTTTTTGTGCTAAATTTTTGTTTACAGTGTCTCTTTATTTATTTGCAAGAAATCCGTCCGAGATAATGCGGAGTTTTGAGTGCGAAGAAATGCCGAAGAGACCACCTATGGGCTTGTGACGGTCCCGTCTTCTTGCCTGTGACGGTCCGTAAGTGGCAGCGTAGTGCACTGCTGAAGGAGTGGACCAAGTGTGGGGTTACGGAAAGCGTGACGGACCAGTCCTGCACGTTAGTCATGAAATCAGAGAGTAAGCGAGCCCAATACCCCATTATGCCACCGAGAGTTTAAGTGTTTTGGAACGAAGACCCTCGACGGCCTTGTGTCTCGGTAACCCCTATCCGTCATAACCTTCCGTCGAGGGTAATGAAAAAGCCAGAAGAAGAAAATTGCAGAAAGAAGAGGAGGAGGTTAGACTTGGAAATGCCATGGACGACGAATCCATACGGCCCGTCTTACCATTGACGATCCGTCCGGCGAGTCCCGTGACCCGACGCGCGTTTTGACAGATTTCCAGTCAATGATCCCTTGTTTAATTAGGTTTTTTAATTTTCTATAATTTCGAAAAACCTCGTTTGTTGAGAGAGACGCGGATTATTTGTTAGACTATGTAATTAATTGTATCCTTTGAATATTATTTAGACCTCTGGATCGTTAGTAGACCTCTGTGTATTATGTTAGACTTTGATTATCATTAGACTTTTTGTGAGATCTTGTTACTTTTAATTCTTGCAAGTGATTCTGGTGATTAATCAGAAAACTTTCGGGTTATTTTTATCTTTCTCATTGAAGTAAGTACATTTTCTTATATAAATATATATGAATATTGTGATTTATGACTATTGGTAACTAAACTCCTACTAGGTGTGGGAACCATAGGCCAATAATGATAGCAGTAAACCTAACGAATAACAATTCTTCTATAATATTGTTCTTGCATGTATTAATAATCTTTCGCGTTATTAAGTCTTTTTAAGAAAACGGATGGTAGATAATAGGAAATAATTATCAACAGAGATTTAGTGTATACGATCTACTTAGGCTAGTATTGATTGATCGACGTAATAACTTAGTCAAATATCGATACGATGCTAATAGAGGTCAAGATAAGGGTTAGGATTAGCAACAGCCCTTAGCCGACCACGGATTTAGAAATACAGACTTATCACTTTGCATGCAGATACTAGGAAAGAATTGTTTTAGTTAGAACTTATGCAATTTCTGAACCTCTGGGGAACAGTGAAACCCTAGTTACTTGGATTATTGATTAAAACCCCAACATTCAAAGTTGTAGTGTTTTTTAAATTTCGTTAGTTTATTTTCATTTCATTTAGAAATTGAAACCAACCCCCTTTTTTTATTGTTTTTTTAATGCTTTCAAGGAAGTATTGACTGAAAATAATAAGTACTAGATATTTTGAATTTAAGTCTCAACTATTTGCCTCGTGGGAACGATCCCACCTCACTAGTTTGGTTTTTAACTTGACACGACCACCGCTTTACTTCTTATTTTGAGATTAATTTTGAGCGTAATCAATACACAAGATAATGAAACTTTGCGGACTAAATCAATAATTAAAAATCTGAAAAAGATGTGGGAATCCCTATTCTATCCTTGAGATAATTTGAAAAACTATGAGTTTAAAATAAAAAAAATATACAACTCAATCTAATTTGAATCTTAACTATGTCTGAGAATATTTCTTACACGTGACTAGCAATACTGGGAACGAACCCCAGCTAAATCGACCCTACAACTGGGGAGAAACTAAATGACTAAAGATGAAAGAACTCATGACCCTTGGTGTCCTCGGAGAATGCGGACTCACCACTCAACCTCCTGAACTAGAGATCTAAAATTTATCTATGTGTGATCTAGATGCTGAGAACCTGTAACCTCATCACGATATATGTAGCCATGTTGCGTCAGTACTAGAAAGGTACTGACATGTAGGATAGAGTAAGCTGTATACAAACATCACTGACAGCACAATGCATGTATATAAAAGTAAACTTTGCATTATACAACTAATTCTGAGCTAACTAGTGATGCAATACCAACTTTATAACAAGCTAAACTCAAATTCTGAATATACTAACTGGTCAATGCAGGGTCCTTACTGTATGTTAGAGCTACCATACCGATAATAAAATCACATGAAGCCTAGGATGTGGAGTCCATTTATCCACCTATCGAGAGGACCCAATATACCCTGCCAAAGGTTAAAGTCATTTTGCGTGAATCACTAAACTGATTGGCCCGGTCATAGGTGGACTTACACCTACGTTGCTGTAGTTCTTGGCCTAAGTTTTTTTTTTTTTTGGTACGTTGAACCCTCTGATATGCCAACTCGTATTATGCTACTCTCAATGAATTCTGTAAAGTAACTGTTTATGGTCTGGTATCTGTTCATACTGGATAGCGTCGACTGATAAGCAAACTGAGAATGCAATATTAATCTGGTAATTAATGCATTTATAACTGAGGCATGTATATTTGAAATGTCTGAAATACTGACCTAGCATGTGTAATTCAAGATCTAAAGAAAACAAGTTAGGGTCTGGAAATTCAATGTGATAATCTGCGTAATCAATATAATTTGATTTGGAACATGTATTTAATAGGTTCTGAAAATTCCTATCGAAGTCTAGAAACCTTAGTTTAATTATGATATATCAAGAATTTTGGACTGAAACCTAGACCCCAATGGTAAAGGAACCCACTAGTGAAGCCTATACCTGGTGAGAATCCACGAAAAAATACTTAAGTTTTTTGAGGCTTGGAACTGCGGAGAGCTTGTTGCGTTCTGAACTAAAGGTTCTTGAGCTTTCTCTTCTCTTGTCTCTAATCTTTCTAGGGTTTGATTAAATGATTTGACTTGATATGTTTTTTACTTAATTGTTGATTCTAGGCTAAACTGACTAAAATATGATGATTTAGGGTAAAAAGATTTAATTTGGGTTTAACAGAGTGGGAAGGTCCAAATAGACCTCTGCAAAGTTGCTGTCCAGGCAAACAACGGCCATGACGGACGGTCCGTCGTCCTGGTGGGCTGCCAGAGGGGGGCAGTCGACCGCGCTTACCGTTCTTGGTTCCGCGTCAAGGACCGTTCGACAGGCTTTTCCTAAAAGGGTACAAAAAGTGTTTTACTGGCCGAGCTTCTGACTTCACAAGGTTGTGTGGTACTGGAAAGATATTCGCTTATCTATATTTGGTAGGGGTCATGGACACTAATTCATTGTGATTCCCTAGCGTGTATGTGACCATTTAAGGTGAACCCAACTACATATTCCCCTCAAAATCTACAAAATTGGTTGATCCTCGCTCATCTACGGTCAGAACTCGAATCGTAGGTCCAGCCTACGGACCGTGGCTTGGTCATGGGGGGCGTAGCTGCTTTTCAGAGAGTGTCAAGGGAGGTTAAAGGAGTCGTGAAAGCGACTGAAGGGTTACGCTGGCGGTCATGGGGCCGCAGATCCGGAGGAAGGGGACTTGCGGGACCGTGGTCAGGGTTCGGCGGGACCTATTTGGGTGGGTGGGCCGGAGTAGGCTGGTAGAGATCCTATTAACGTGAAGTTCCACCCAACCAACCAAAAGGAAAAAAAGTAAAAAATTAGAAATGAGGTTTATTTCTTTCATGGGCATGAGCTGAAAGGTTCGTTGGGATTTTCCTTCTCCCGTGCGCGACGGTTTGCATGAGGACGGAACCGGGGATTCGGCTACGGCTGTGCGAGTCCTCGGTGGTAGCAACATTGCAGATAAATATTTTCTGTTGGAAAAACTAAATTTTTTTGTTGTCTGTTTAATTAATGGGCTACGCGGTTGGAGTGGAGAGGTAAGACGGAGTGTAAAGAGAAAAATAAAGTGTCAAACTTGCAACTATCAAATGTCCTGTCGCAGAGAGTCAATGAATAACATACTAGGACTAAGCTGACTGAGGAGAGAGTTCATCCACTCGCGCTTACAACCGCCACTACGTGGATAACATAGACTGGTTGCGGACTAATGAGGGGTTGGAAAAGTCAGCAATTAGGCGTGGAGAGAAAGCAGTACAAATAGAGGGAACTTATGATTCTAAAGACTAAAAAAAAAGAACGAACTTACCTAATGACGGTAACTGCGATAGAGGCAGGAAATATTACCTCCCTTATTGAGAGCCTGGCTCCTCATAAAAAGCCTGACTGAAGCGATTTCTTTGTGTTGCTCACCTTCTACACCTTCGGTCAGAATCCAATGGTAACTCCTCATAATAAAGACATATTTCACCCGCCACCCTACTCTCTTAAAGCACTATAAGGATGGATCACCCACATCACTTCTTCAAGATTGAGATATGAAGACCGAATGCATTGCTGCTAATTCTGCTGCAACTCTAAACTCATATCCCACCTTGACAACCTTTTCAAAGTCTTGTAAAGGCCGGCTACATATCTAAGGATGACTTCCTTTCTTTCTAAATCCATCACCCACCACCCCTTCATAGGTGAGCCTTCAAAAAACTCATCATCAACTGGAACTCTTTTCCCTTCTCATTCATCTGGCATCAATAATTTTGACAGTCTTTGGGCTGTCTTAAGTCTATCTGAGTTTGCGCTGTGTTATAGCATAAAGGATTGAATCTTCTCCCTTCAAAGATGTTTCACCTACTTCAAAGACCACCAAACCAATCAGAGATCTACTCTAGGCCCATATAACGCCCATAGGCCACTGAATGCTGTGAATGGTAGCTATTATTGTAGACACTCAATGAAAGAGGAAGTTTGATCATCCCAACTACTTGGGAAATGATCATCATAAGCTCTCAACAATATCCTCCCTACAGGTCTGAATGGTGCCTCTGCCTGGCCCATAACCGTATGTGGATGAATGAGTACTAAGTTTAACATTGATGTCCCAGACCTTTCTGAATGACTTCCTCCTGACTTGAGTGCCAAGACCTTTCTGAAATGACTTCCTGAAATGAGAAGGTAAAAACTGAGGACCCTATCTTAATCAATCGACAAAGAACCCCAGCAACCTAACAATTTCTTGATGTGAAAGCTGGCATGTCCTCCGCCAATGCTGTAGTCTTGACCGCTAAAAAAAAGCGCGAAGACTTAGTCATGCTATCACTATAAACCCAAATGGAAGTCATGTTTCTGCGAGTACAGAGGTACCCTTTGATGAAATCTATATTGATCACATCCCACTCCCAAGTAGGAATATCGATATCTTGATTCATACCTCCTGGTTTCTGTGTTTCCTACCTTGACTTGCTTGCGATGGGGAACTTTCCTCACAAATCTCTTTCCATCCCTTATCTCATTTCACCAATAGACTTCTCGCTATCACGGTCCAAATCTTAGTTCAACCTGTATGAATAAGAATACCAAGTTATGGGCTTTATCTGCAAGACTATGGTTTGTCCTCAAAACGCGCCCCATTAAGAACAAAACACAATCTACCCTGGTAGCAAAGTACAACACCAATCTCCCCCTTGGGAGCAAACCTCACCTCTGACTCTCTGATTATGGACTGGCCAAACCCTTAGATCAAGCAGATTGCGTCACTATCTTTTCTTTTCCTTAACCTCTCCTATCAGATTACGATTCTTCTGCTCATTCTGACCGTTACCACTGTTAATATGCTATAATGGCATTCCAATGAGCAAGCCTGGAAACATCCTTCCTACTCCTTCCTCTTTTTGCTCAACATGGGCTAAAACCTCAACACATAAAGATAAGTACTGAAGAGAATCGGCTATACATTCGCCTTACCAGGATGTGTAATGCCCTCCATATCAATAATCCTTACGAACGTGAAGTCCATCTCCTCTTCGAATATTCACCTCCTTCTGGGTGAACAATACTGAAGTGGCTCTTATGGTCACTACCACATCTACGTGAAACCGAAGAAAAGTATTGTCCTCCAGGTCTTGAGTGTCAAACACCATCTGCTTCAAGCCCGAGGTCATGATTGGTAGTTTCTTCTCCGACCTTAGTTTCTAGAGGCATAAGATATCACCTTTCCCCTCTCTGCATCAACCCACAACCTCGGCCAACTCTGGATGCATCACAATAGATCACATAGCCATCTTAACCAGCTGGTGAGTTCAGCAGGAGCTGTATTCAATCTAGTTTTTCAATTCTGCGAATCTTTTCTCATACAATCATCTGACCGGGGAAGTTGACCATCTTCTGAGTCAACTAGTCAATGGTGAGGCTATGGATAAAATCCTTTCCACGACCTTCTGTAATAACTTGCTTGAACCTAAGAAACTTCTGTATCTGTAGATAGATGGTAGGTCTGGGCACTGTTTCACTGGCTTTCTTATTCTGTGAACCCTACTCGATCCCTTTGTAGCTGTACAATGTGACCTAGAAGCACGGTTGCAACCAGAAGTCACATTTGCTGAACTTAGCAAAATGAACTAGGATGATCCTTGAAAAGTGCTGGCAGAACGATTTTTCAATGACTTGCATGTTTTTCCTTTTTTTTTTGTTTTTTCCCCTCACCTAGAGTAAATGGCGGATATCTCAATAAGAACGATAACAAAAAAGTCTAAGTACAATTTGAACACGTCTATTCATAAATCATGAAAGTTGCAGGAAACATTATTTAGTCCAAATTGACATACTACAAATTCACAATGACCATAACCGGTTTTTGAAGGTGTTTCCGAATGTCATATCTTTGACTCTAACTATGGATAACCATCTGAGGTCTATCTTTGAAAAATGGCTAGAACCCTGAAGTTGGTCAAACAAGTCATCAATCATGGGTATGGGATACTTATTCTTGATTGTGACCTTGTTCAATTGTCTATACTCAATGCACATTTTAAGAGAACCATCTTTCTGGCCTTAAGGTAATAAATAAATCAACCTATAGGCGCTAAGCTACTACCTTTCCATTCTATCATTGGTTCATCTGGAAACTGAAAACGAACAATCCTAGTTCTATAATCGACTGAGGCATAATATGAATGTAACCAATCCATGCCTAGAATGACATCAAAGTCTACCATTTCTAACTCTACTAGATCTACTGCGGTGGTTTTCTGAGAGACTGTGACAGGGCAATTTTGTATATTTTTCTAGCTATGACTGGGTCACGAACTGGACTAGAGACTGAGAAAGGTTCTGAGAGAGTTTCTGGACTAACACTGAATTGGATTGCTATACTGAGTTACAAAAAATAAAGTCATGTCTGCTGTGTTTCCACTGAGTGAACCATATGTGATTCATATGCTTGAGTTTGTAGGATGCCAATCTCACCTATCACTACCACTTACGGACATCACACCATAAATTTTCTTGACCTTATCAATGAACTTCTGTGGGTCCTTACCAACTTGCTACCCCAAAAAATTAGGCGGATTCATCCTAACAAAATCACAAACTCTGCATTGTTCTGGTTGGTCATACTCTGAGCCAAAAGCTGAATTGGCATTCTGAAACTCTGCAATTAAACTTTCTTATCCAATATTAGAGGAACTGCGTTAGCATTGCGTCCATTAGTATTCCATGCCTAAGCTCTACGAGAAAGCATGATCTTAAGCGCACAACATCAAGTTAGAATGGAATTTGATCATACCTTACGCACGATAAGAGTAACAAGAAAGAAAAGTTTTTCCTAAAACACTTCATAGCCTCCCTCTCATTAGATGTGGTGCACTTCACACCCATGAAAAGGACACTTAGTGCGGCTTTTTCAGACATCCTAGGACTCTTGAATCTAATGCTCTGATACTAAGTTTTTTCACGCCTCGAGCTACCCTCGAGATGCGGACACAGAACCTAGGACCACAAGTGATCCCAAGCTAACCTTGCTGGCATGATCACGAGCATACTAAAGATAATAAACTATTGTGAAAGCTAAATCATAATTAAATCTGAAAAGATGGGGAACACTCATATTCTATAACTGAGATATTTGAAAACAATGACTTTAATACAAAGAAAATATTAACTCAATACTAAGCTGAATCTAACTATGTCTAAAAATAGACTCTAAACTAGACTAGAAATATTGGGACAAACCTCATCTAAATCTAGCAAAAACTAAAACTAAATTACTAAAGACTGAAATGAAACTCATGATTGTTGTCCTCGGAGAATGAGGACTCATCATTGAATCTGCTGAACTGGAGATCAGAAATTGATCTATGCGTGATCTGGATGCGGAGAACCTCAACCTACATCACGAGAAGATGTAGTGCACGTATCCTTCAGTACTTGAAAGGTACTAAGCGTGTAGGATAGAGTAAATCTGAAATGAAACATCACTGAACAAGCAAAATAGCAAGTATAATAATCTGATATGATAAACTGAATTCTGAGCTAACTGGATGCAATGACCAATTATTAACATTCTAAAACTGAATAATGAATATACTAATAAATGGTTAATGCAGAGAGTCTGACTGATCTGTGGAATCTACAAATAATCGATAATAAAACCACATGAGCTAAATTTGGAGTCAGATGTATACGCTCCATCGAGAGGAACCAATATGCTCTGCCAAAGATACAAAGGCATGCTGGCGTGATCACTAAACTGATTGTCCACAGAGGAGACTTACAACCTACTTGGCTAGTAGTTCTGGAACTATTTCGGTACGTCGAACCCTAGTCCAACTCGGTATTATGCTACTCCCAATGAATAATGTAAATTTACTATTTATGTATGAATTTCTGTAAAATACTTGATAGCTCGAAACTGAATATGCAAACTGAGAATGCAACAATTAATCTGGTTATCATGCATTTATAACTGAGGCATGTATATCTAAAGTGTCTGAAATATTTGACCTAGCATGTGTAATTGAAGAACTAAATAAATATAAAGCTAGGGTTCTGAAATTGATGCTATAATCTGAGTATTAACATGATAATCTGATTTGGAACATGTATTTAATAGGTTCATGAAGTTCTATCAATGTTCTAGAAACCATAAATTTAATCATGATAAGAGATTCAAGAATCTAACTGAAAACTAGGGATCCAATGGGTGAAGGAATTCACTAGTGAAATCCCACATACCTGGTGATGAAATCCATGGAAAAATACTTAAGTTTTGAGGCTGGAACTGCTGGAGCTTGTTGCGCTTAAACTAGGGTTCTTGAGCTTTTTCTCCTCTCTTGCTTCTAATTTTCTAGGTTTTGATTTAATGATTTGACTTGGATATGTTTTAATTATGTTTTAATCTTAAATTGATTATAATATTATGATATAGGGTCAAAAAGACGTAACTTAGGGTTTAAGTGGAGTGGAAAAGGTCCAAAATACCCTTGGGAATGTTGTTGTCAGGCCAAACGATGGCCAGGACTGACGGTCCGTCGTCTGCCCGACGCCCCGTCGTTGGGTCCGTCGTCAGGGCCTGTTCGACAGGCCCTTACTAAAATGGGCATAACGTTTTACTTGGAGGTGTAATTTTAGCAAGGTCGGTGGCTATGGAAATATAATTTAATTATCTATGGGTACGTCATGAGACACCTAATTAATTTTGTATTAATATTTATGAACATTTAAAGTTGACCCAACTAGATTTCCCCTTAACTGTTTGCAAATTTTCCATTTACGGTCATACCTACCGACCGTTCTGGTCATCCGTAGCTCTTGTCAGAGAGTGGGTGAAGGGAGTCTTGATCGAAGGTCATAGACTACGGATCATCGTCTGACCTACGGATCGTAAGTCCGTCCGTCGTCCAAGACTTAACCAATTTTTCTGGGCTGAGATTTTTGGGAGTTTCTGATCCCACCGACGGTTGTGCACGACGGACCGTGGTCCAGGCTATGGTCCGTCGATGCCACCATTGGTAGCACTTGCAGATTTTTCTAAAAAAACTAATTTTTGGTCTGTTTTGGCTACGGGGTGTTACATGACCACCACAATTGCCATTTTCCGGTGGTCCGAAGTTGATGGGAAGGGGAGGCGCTTAGGGAAGAGTCATATGAGGAAGATGAGAATTTGGGGAAAGCGAAGTGCCCTATGTGGCATACACAGATTCGTCTTTTAAAGGAGATATGGATTGCCAAGATTGCCCAAATTAAAATCATTTAAATTATAACCTCTTCTTTATTAAATTGTCATAATTTGTTAAATTAAAAAATGATTATTTTACAAGATTAGCTTATTTGATAAAATTATTTACTGTTAAAATTAAATTAATATAAATTAGTAACTCATTAATAAATTAAGATTTAAATTTTAATAAATGTATGATATCTAATGTGAAATAAATTATATTTTTAAAAAATAGATTCAATTCTTAAGAACGACATTTATTTATTAAAAAAAATAAATGAGGAAGTAAGTAGTAATATATATAATATATTTAATTTTTATAAGAAACGACATTAATAAAATATATTCATCAAGTAAAAATAAATAATTAAACAATATTTTTCATATTCTTAAAAAATTTCACAACACATTATTTTTATTATGTGGGGATATAAAATTGGATGTCAACGGCTTGCCCCTTTCTTTTTTCATGGAAGAGAGTAAAGAAGACATGGACAAAGAAATATTGACACAATCCAATTTTATGAGATTCACTAAATTTACTTTGAGAAATAACTTGGCAAGAATGTTTATGGGGTTATGACCGAGCTCTAGATTTCGAGCTGCCAACATATATCAGATTTCATGAAAAATCAGGCAATATGTAGTTCGGGAGTGCATAAACATAGAAAATTTTGTTCAAACAAAATTTGCCCTAGTATTAAATTATTGTAATACTGAAATATTTAGGTGGTAAGGTGTGCAAAGATTAGCACGAATAAAGGGACGAGATATAATTCTTAAAGGACGTGATTGAGAAATGCTCTGCGACAGCTTCTATTGAAGACTTATAGTAGGGGATGAATTTTCTAAAATGTCGCAATGTCGAGTTATAATGAACTGAGAGTTGAGAGAGCTTTAAGTAGGATTGAAATCTGAACTTTTGAAAATCGAGTCGAGTTGAGTTTTGAAAGTGAATCCTTGCATAGCTAGTGCTGATTGACATTGCACTAACTTGCCCTAGTTTGCTGCTGAGAGGGAAATCCTCGTTGTAATGTGTTATCCTGCAAAGTACATAAAAAGGTGAAAAGTACCTGTTGCGGTTTTAAAATTATAAATTGAAATTGTGGTGTATAGAGTAGAGTGTATATATTCAAACTATTGTTGATGTCTTTTGTGCTGTAGGTAAAGTAACTTGGTAATGTAGAGGCCCTCGGATGGCGGGGCTATTGTAATGTAAAGGTCGCATCTAACTGTGTAAAATAATTTGAAATGTAGAGGCCCTCGACTGGCGGGGCTGTTGTAATGTAAAGGTTGCATCTGTCTGCGTAAAATAACTTGTAATGTAGAGGCCCTCGATTGGCGGGGTTGTTGTAATGTAAAGGCCGCATCTGACTGCGTAAAAATAACGTGTAACGTAGAGTCCCTCGACTAGCGGGGCTGTTGTAATGAAGATTTGCATCTAACTTCATAAAACTTGTAAAATAACACTTGATTGTTAGCATATGACAGATTTGCTACGCTTGCATGCCCCCGGTCGGTGGAGATTTAGTGATGTCGTTATGATGTTAGTCTCGATTGGTCGAGTTGTATGAAGTTTGCAATATGCCCCCGTGTGGTAAAGATTTGGTGACATTGCTATGTACAACCTCAGTCGGAGGAGCTTGACGAAGTTTGCTATATACAACCTCCAATCGACGGAGTTCGAGTGATATTTGCTATGTACAACCCCAGGCTTGTGATGTTTGGCGTTGTTAGACGGTGGTATCCGGTTGACGGAGTTGTTGATGAGGTTAGTTTACAAGATCCAATTGGTGGAGTTATTTTGACAGAAAGCTAACTATCGTATTTTGCTACGAGGGCCCTATTTTCTTCAGAATTTGATCCAAATCTTGCGTATACCTGCAAAAATTTAAATGAAATACTCTTAGAAATTAGATTTGAAGTACCTCCGAAAATAAAGTATGAAAAGAGTATTTTGGTTCATGATTGAGAGAAGTCGAATGGCGCATCTGGTCATGCCCCGAGATTTCATGTTATTTTCTTTGATTCCTGTATACCTGTACTCAAAGAAAATTTTAGTTTGGATGAGGGCGTTGATTTGTATCAACTCGCGGACTAAAGCCTCGTCACTAGCATCATTCGACACCTTGTCAGTCCCGCTCGTAGTTTCTTAACCTAGACACTTGGTAGGTGGATGGGTGCAAAACAGTTTTTTGAAAAGAGTGGGAGAGATAGAATTATGTAATGCAATGACCGAGCTTAACTCAAGATGCCTATGTATTCAAGTGGAATTAGGTCGTAACGTAGTTCGATTATAATAGGAAGGTGAAAAATATGCAAGGGAAAAGTAAGAATATGTAATGCAATGACGGGGCCTGATTCAGGATGCCTATGTATCCATGCAGAATTAGTTCAAGACGTAGTTCAGTACAACAGGGGAGAGTGAAAAATATGGAATGCAATGCCCGAACCTCACTCAGGATGCCTATGTATCCAAGAGGAACCAGGTCAGGACGTAGTTCAAACTACAAAAGGAAAGTGAAAAATATGTAATGCAAGGGACCGAATCTGACAAGGATTGCCTACGAATCCCACCGAGGGAATTCAAGTCAAGTGTAGTTCCTTATACATGGAAATGGTGATTTTGGATTTTCTAAGGGAGACCGAATTCGATGTGGGTTGCCTACGTATGTCACTTTGGGAAGTCAGGTCTAAACGTAGTTCTGTTACATCAAAATGCGAAAGTACAAAATAAGCGCTAAGTTTGAGGTCTTCAGATGTAGTATTTCTTGATGGCGTCTGAATTGATCGGCTTTCTGCTGACTCCATTTCTGCCAAGATTTCTACTCCTCCATAGAGTACCCTATGAATAATGTAGGGTCCTTGCCAGTTTGGTGCAAATTTACCTTTGGCTTCTTCGTGGTGAGGAAAGATCTTCTTCAATACAAATTGCCCTGGTGTGAACTGTCGAGGTTTGACTTTCTTGTTGAATGTTTTGATCATTCTATTCTGATAGATTTGTCTATGACAAACCGCATCCATCCTCTTTTAATCGATGAGCAATAATTGTTCACGACTGGTACGTATCCATTTTGTATCGTCCAGACCAACCTCTTGGATAATCCTTAAAGATGGTATTTCTACCTCAACAGGTATTACTGCTTCCGAACCATAAAACAACATAAAAGGAGTTTCCCCACTTGATGTTCTGATCTTGGTGAAATAATTGAGTAAAGCATATGGTAGCTTGTCATGCCATTGTCTGTGACTATCCACTTTTTTCATTAAAATCTTCTTGATATTCTTATTTGCAACCTCTACTACTGCATTCATATGTGGCCAGTAAGCTGTGGAATTCCGATAAGCAATCTTGAACCTTTCACAATTTTCCTTCATAAGATCGCTATTGAGGTTGGCTGCATTATCTGTTATGATTGATTCTGGAAATCCAAACCGACAAACTATGTTATCGCCAACAAAGTCTACGACTACCCTAATAGTCACTACCTCAAATGTCGAAGCTTCGACCCAATTGGTAAAAAAATCGATATCCACCAGGATGAAACGATGTCCATTTGATGCGAGAGGCTCTATGAGTCCGATAAAATCCATGCCCCAAACGGCAAATGACCAAGTTGAACCCATTATATTAAGCTCATTCGGTGAAACCCGTGTAAAATCTCCATGCACTTGACAATAATGACACTATTGCATATATCGGATGCTATCTCTCTTCATGGTCAACCAAAAATATCCTGCTCTCAAAATATTCTTTGCCAAAGTGAACCCATTCATGTAAGGTACACATGTTCCTGTATTTCTTCCAAAATCCTTGTCGCTTATGCGGCATCGACACACCGCAACAATCCTAAATCTGAAGTTCTCCTATATAGGATTTCTCCGTTAGAGAAGAAATGATTGGCCATTCTCCTTAGAGTCCATTTCTGTTTGCTTGTAGCACTTTCAAGATATTCTTGCGCTTCTATCAATCTTCTGATATCATAGTACTAGGGTTTCTCATTCGGTTCCTGAAAACAGTGTGCATGTTGATCATGTATCTCTACGTTGATAGGGTCGATATAACTCTTGTCTGAATGCTGAATCATTGAGGACAATGTTGCCAAAGCATCGACAAATTCATTTTGAGTTCGAGGGACATGCTTAAATAACGTCATTTCAAACCACCTACTTAACTCCTTTATGTAATGCAAATACGGAAGAATCTTGACATTTTTAGTGGTCCATTCTCTTTGTATACGGAGAATTCTTTGATATTCATGTCTATGGACATCCTGAGTCCGAGAATACATGCTTTACTTTCTGCCCCAAGAAATCTCAGATCGTAAATGACTTGCTCTCTTATACCTGTCTCATCATGCTACCCCAATACACATTCAAACGCGTTATCCATGACTGATAGATATAATAACAAAGGCTTTCTAGGATCTGGTGGGACCAACACTAGTGGATTGGACAAGTACTCTTTGATTCTATCAAAATCCCTTTGGCATTCCTCTATCCATTTCGTGGCGGCATCTTTCTTCAGTAATTTAAATATGGGTCACAAATCACTGTGGATTGAGCTATGAAGCGACTGATGTAATTAAGTCTTCCAAAGAATCTCATCACGTCCTTCCTGGTCTTGGGTGGAGGTAGCTGTTGGATTGCCTTTATCTTTGACGGATCCAACTCTATGCCTTTTCTGCTAACGATGAATCCAAATAGCTTTCTCGGGGTACTCCAAATGCGCACTTTGCAGGATTCAACTTCAAATTATACTTCCGCAACCTCTCAAAGAACTTTCATATGTCATCCAAGTAATTTGAACTTCTTTTGGATTTGATGACAACATCATCCACATACACTTCAATTTCCTTGTGGATCATGTCATGAAAAAAGATAGTCATGGCCCTTATGTAGGTTGCACCGCCAATTTGTTTTGGCCAAATGACATTACTCTATTGCAATATACTCCCCACGGAGTGATAAATGTTGTTTTCTCTGCATCTTTTTCATCCATCAGAATTTGGTGATATCCTGCAAAGCAATTGACAAATGAGTGTAACTCATGTTTCACACAATTATCGATGAGTATATGAATATTGGTAGAGGAAAATCATCTTTAGGACTGGCTCTATTGAGGTCTCGATAGTCACAAATTTTCTGATCTTCCCATCCTTTTTTGGCAATGGCACAATGTTGGTTAAGCACGGGGGGTAATTTGTAACCTTTAAAATGTTCGCCTCATTCTGCTTAGTTAACTACTCCTTGATCCTTAAACTCAAATCCGGCTTGAATTTTCTTGTCGTTTGAATAACGAGTAGACAAGTGGGATCAATAGGTAATTTATGTGAAACAATATCAATGCTTCATCCTGGCATGTCATCGTAATACCAAGCATATATGTCAACATACTGCTTAAGCAACTCTATTAATTCTTGCTTTCTTTCAGCCTCCAAATGTATGTTGTCTCGTGTTTCTTTCACGGTTTCCTCATCTACTAAGTTAAAAACCTTTGTTTCATCCATATTGGGCTTCTTCTGACTTTGAACTTGCTCAATCTCGTGTGGTAGATTCTCAGGCATCATGCTTTCATCATACTTTTCGTGATCTTGTTCATTGTTTTCACCTTGCTCGGTGGATTCTTTACATGTCATAACCGTTGAACGGGGATTTTTATTAATGTAAGTACTGAATAGTAAAAATAAATAAATATTTAAAATAGCACGAAGATTTTAATGAAAATAAAAACTTTTTATTTCAAAGCATTGTAGCTTTTAGAAGAGGCAAGCAACAAAAGATTAGGCATGATTCAAGCCTTAATTTGATCATGTGAATGTTAAAAACTGAGACTACTTTTCCACACTACGAGGACTCTGATTGAAATCGGGATGGGTTAATGGTCCAATTCTACAAGATTTCTCCAGGTTTGGCATCACAAAAGGTCAATTTGCTGAGATTTATCTCTTCCTCTTCTCCAGTCATAGCCATGAACAGATTGCTTATTCCTTCTACAATGTTGTCAATGCCAGCTTGATCTGGAAGCATAGTTAATATTGGTATGAAGATTGTATCTCTTTTCCCCAGGTGGTCTTTTCCCGAGGCAGGATCATATCCAAGACCATTGGAGCCTCTTTGATGATTCACCTGGATTGGCTCAACTATTCCATTGGACTTGGATCCAAGTTCGCTCTTCGGTTGATAACCATGATTTAACATCTCCGACGCAACCATTTTTGCTGCATTTGAAAATTTCATGTCGACTGGCTCTGCTTCCTCTATGACCCTTATGGCTTGCATAATCTCCAAAGTATGGAAAGTGTCTCCATCTAACTCATCGGTGATTGGCATAGAATTAATAGAATGAATGGAATGACTGTGCTTTCCATGGATGGTAACTTCTGTGCGACCCCATTCAAACTTCACACATTGATGGAGAGTGGAGGGAATCGCTCTTGCCATATAAACCCATGACCTTCCTAGCAATAGTTGGATGGTACAACCATCACTTGAAATAGAATGGAGAATTCAGCAGGCCCAACTTGCAATGTGAGATAGATCTCCCCGATGACACATCTTTGCGCTTCGTCAAAAGCTCTAACTTTCACACGTCTTTCCCTTATTTCTCCCATACTAACACCTAAATCTCTTTGACAGCAATATGAATCGCTTTGTTGTGACCAACCCCTTTTGCAGGCAACTGATCATCGTGGAAAGATATCTTGTTAGCTTCCACTATTCTTCCACTAGATGCACCTAATGTTTCACTTGTGGTCTCTTTTGGAATGGTTACTCCACTTAACACCTCCATCAAAAAAATTCTATGAGATTCAGAACTCACATAAGTAGAGACCAAATAAATATTTTTGTTGGCATCTTCTTCAAGAGTTCTTCGACCGAATAGTCTTTAGACTGCATCTTCTTCAAAAATTATGCATCTTCAACATCAGTACCATTCTTTTTTTGATTTTGTTCTTTTCCGAGAACTCTTTGATTTAGATCCTCTGGGGCATAACATCTCCCCGACCTAGTTATTCCTTGAGCCATGGCAGTGTCGACCATATTGCCCTTGCGCCTGCTTGATAATCCCTAGGGACTTCTTTGGTGTCATACTCATCCTTTCTAGCAGTTAGAGTAGTCACTACAATTCTCGGGAGATATGTTTGGATAGTCAGAGGTTCCCTTAGTTAAACGGTGATAACGGGTTGCATCGTAGATGTCATGGAGAGCTTCTCCACCCATGTCTGGACAGCAAGGACCCTCGTATTCTTCTTCTAGAGTAACCATGTTGAATTCCCGATTCTCATGGTTTGGCAAGGGATTGGTGTTCACATCCAGAGGTGCTGGATTGCATTTGATTACTCTTATCCTAATCAAAGACTCGACCTTGTTTTTCAAACCATAATAATCTTTTGTGTCGTGCCCTTGGACTCCAGAGTGGTAAGCGCATCGCTTGTTTCCATCAAAATTACGAGGGGCTGGATCAGGGAGTTTCCTTTCAACTGGTTGCAGCACTCCCGCTGTCCTCAACCTTTCAAACAATTGGGCATAAGGTTCAGCAATAGGTGTGTAAGCGCGAGTATTTTTAGCTTTTGGATTTGGACGCGGTCTTTGTGCATATGCTGGTCTATTTTGGTGGATTGGTTCTTGGACAGACACATATGGTCTTGGAGGATTTTGGTATACTGGTGCTAGGGGTGGATTATAATGTGTTTGGGAATCATATATTGGGTGTGGGGTGTAGGAAGTATGTGCAACAATCTGGGGATTGTTAGGGTATCAATGGGATGTTCCTCCTTGTTGGTAGGTCACAGCTGAAACATCCTCCCTTTTCTTCTTAATGCCGTTAATGGATCCCGATTGTATGGATCTACTTGCAGTCTGCAATGCGACCATAGATTGAATCTTCTACATTTAACACCCTCTTCTGTAAAGTACCTCATCTTGACCAGTTCTATAAACTTCTTGCCCATCATTGACATCATCTTGTCAAAGTAGACACCTTCTTTGGCTCGAATAATGTACTTTGAGAGATCATTCTCATCTAGTGGGGGTTGCACCCTTGCGGTCTCAATTCTCCAGTGTTGTGCATATTCCTGGAAATTCTCATATGGATTCTTCTGTACATTAGCCAATGAGTCTGTCAACATTAATTTCAGTATTGAATTTGAAATGAGTCATGAAGTCCTCGGCTATTTCCTACTAGTCACGCCACTTGCGAGGGTCTTGGCGGATATACTAGTTCAATGCTTCTCCAGACATACTCCGGATGAACAACTTGATCCTCATCTTCTCATTTCTTCGCACACCGACTAACTTGTCACAATATGCCCTTAAATGCGAGTGAGGTAACCTTTTCCATCAAACATGTCAAAATTTGGTGGTTTGTACCCTGCCAGCATGTCATTGTCTGGGTGGATGCACAAGTCATCATAATCAAGACTCTCCGTTCCTCTAGTAACTTGTAAACTTTTTAAGGCCTTTCTTAGACCCTGAAGCTGACATTTATTACCGCATCTTCTTTTAGTTGGGCATCTTTCTCCATTTTTGCTTATTGATCGACCTCATATGGGATGTTAAAAACTACTGGAATTGTGAATATAGGAGCTCCAGCGGCATATACGAGTGGAACATGTTGCTCGTACGGAGAGGCGACATGTTCCCCAAGTATTTGATGCATTGTAGGTTTGGTTGGATCGCAATCAGGAAGGTCGGGAAAAGTTTTGACCGTGGTTGGAGAAGCTGGAGGAACTCGACCATGAAGAGGAGCATGTTGATTCTGTTCCGGCTGATTTTGTAAGTTGGCAGAAGGCAAGTTTGCCATTGGGAAGTAGATAGGTTGTCTTGAAAGTAGGGAAAGTGGTCGCCGATAGTTTAGCCAAGTCTCGCACTTGACATATTCTTCCCTTAAGATCTTGAGTTCTTGTTCCATATGATCCATTTTTTCCTCATTTTGGATATCAGTTACACTTTGAGAACTTTCAAGGTTCTCAATAGGTACTATTATATTTGCGACAACGTTGACCTCATCTTTGTCAGTCATTTTTCCTTTTGATCGAATGTTGTATCGTGAGTCAGCAAGTTTGCAAGTCGATATAAATCAACATTTTTTTGGGATAAATAATGAAACAAAACAAAAAGGAAACCATATTAGTTTGAGAAATATTGAAACATGTAACAAATATATAAGTGTAACACATATATACGCCATTTTGGCAACACTCAAAACACATCCTAATGTAGAGCCTTTTTTTGCTTGAGGTAGGCCTAAGTTGCAACCATTTTGATAATAAATTACCCATTTAAGCATATTTTAGATTTTGGAGCAAATATAACTTCATTGATTTGGTAGTCTTGAATGTTACATTGAGGTAGGAAATAAAAAAAACCTAAGAAATGAAAGTACGGTGGGCCATAAGGCATACAAGAGAAATAGGCCACATGGTTCTTTGAAGGGTTTATGAAAAAGGTTCAAAGAAGAAAAATGAATCTACGGCCAGGTTGGAGCATCATCATCCTCATCATCCCCATCATAATATGGCCTTGGGTGGTACTCTGGAGAATTATCGCGGCCTCGCTCGTATCATATGTCTATAACCTCTCCATCTATCGGTTCATTGATGTTAGAACTTGCCTCAGAAACCTCCAAGTGATCTTCCCATACTTCTTATTCCAAGTCATCGTCGGGTACCTCCTCTGGATCCTCTTCAAGGTCTTCTTCTAGGATTTCTTCAGGATCCTCCTCCTAATGGCTAGAAGGGCCCAACAGCTATAAATTAACGCTCACCTTTAAAAAAATCAAAATGGGAAGTGAACGTTGAACCGGATGAACGGGACCAATTCCGATTCTTAGCGAATCGGATCAACCCAATTAAAATTGAATTTCATTTTGGTACCTGTTCTGGTACCCTATAAAATCAGTTCCTTACCAGTTCAACCGACATCAGACTTACTGGTATGGAAATGGATCTAACCGTCCAAAACTCTGTCCAATTGTCAACATTACTATACATACACATACATATAAGCTTAAGTAATTTGCAGCCCTTAAAGTTTTCCACGTGTTTCACTTGGACACCTCAATTAAGAGGTGTTCCTATTTAACACCTTTTTATTCAAAATATGCACCTATTAAATACTTTTTGATGACATGACATCATAATTGTATTACATAACTGAGAAGCGCGTGAAACCAAAACAATTTACTTACAAGACGGTCACATAGTTACATGTCAACATTTAAAAATGGAGAAAAAAACTAAGCATAAAAAGAAATAATCCCTAACAATATTTTCTTCCTCAATTTCAATATCATCCAGTATCTTCTTCCTCATTTCCTCAATGCTTAACTCCTTTTGTCATCGCCCCTGTCACCTCTTTTTATATTCTTTTATATATCTTGTTACTATTATTTCTCCATCACCAACATTGTCATTGTACTCTTGGTCAAAATTAGACAAATGTCCGTCAAAATGGAATTCAAAAGAGTTGATTGATACAAAAAAATAAAAATTCTAACCTTATAAACTATAGAAAAATTTAAAAGAGTAAGAGTTGTAGAAGGGAATATAATAAAAGAAAATAGATTGGGTCAAAAAACTCCGGTGAACCTCCATTTTTTCCGACAAGACTAGTACAAATTTGAATTTATTTTGTTTAAAATTTTTAAATAATTCAAATTATAAAGAACCAAGAGTAAAAAAATATATGGGAAAAAGGGTTTAAAAAATACTCTAACTTTGGTCGAAATTGTTGTTATGATACTGAACTCTATGGAGGACCTTTTATCCCTCTGCACTATTTAATAGTGTATTTTAAAAATATATATGATCACGTGGATACGTTACTATTTGTAATGATATAATATTTATGGTGTTAATGTAAGCACATATATACATTTGAAATACACTATTAAATAGTGCAGAGGTAAAAAGTCCTCCATAAAGTTTGGTATCGTAACAATAATTTGGGCCAAAGTTACAGTATTTTTCAGACCCTTTTTCCAAAAGATATCAACAAATCTTAGTTGATGTTTGGGGAAGAGAATGAGATCGTAGAAATGAAAACTATGATATTGATGAAAATTGCTCAAATGGAAAAAAAGGATGATCGAGGGTAGGTAACAGTTATGATATTGATGAAAAAAATATAGGATGGATACTCGTCACTCGTGATAGGACTATGATGGTAGATAAATTGTGGTGGGCGACTAGTTTTCATTATTTAATTGAAGATACATACATTCGTACATACATACATACATACATGCAGGCATGCATACGTACATACATGTGTGCATGTATGCATCCGTACATATATATACTCTATTGTGTATTGGAGAGTGTATTACTAGTACCATGAATTTATGTGCATTAGTACTGCAATGGTTTCCAATGCATGCATTAACATGGTTAAAAAAACAATTGTCCCTCAAAAACATTGTCACGTTCTTTCTACTATATTTGTTGAGAATATTAAAAAAAAGAATTTACGTAATGCATGATATTTTAGTACATCAAACCAAATACTGCATAAAAAAAATCTCAACATTACTAATGCAAGTATAACTAATACAATCATTATTAATACACTATATTGTGCATTATTCTTATACACTCTACCAAATGACCCCTTATAGTATGATTGTACTATTTTCATGCTTTCATTTGTCTCGATGGAGAAGGCTCTTGAATTTATTTGGTTAATGTTGAGTGTGTCGACAAGAATTTGAAAAATTTTGTATCATATATGTATTTCTTTTTTCATCTAAAATATATATTGTTATGAAGTGAATCTTAAGAAAAATGTGTATGTTTCATATTACTTCTTTGTGTTTTTTTTTGTATATGTTCTCTCTATTAGACTTAATTAATTTATTTTTTTACAAAATTTCTATCTTAATATAGTTTTAAAAAATTATTCAAATTCTTGAACTTAAAATTATCTATAATATTTAACATGATGTGTTTGAGTATTGGTATATATATATATACACACACACACACACACACATCGGAAAGACGCTAGACAAAAAGGTTAGTAAGAATAGGCATTGTTAGATTGCCTGTATCGGAAAAAGAAGCTGAATTGGAATGTTTAAATCTTGAACTTTTAAGTATTTATATTATTTAACATGATTTTGTCATGATAACGACCGTCGTGATTGACACACACACTAACTCTCTGGTGAGAGAACTACTACTACGATCCAATTCAAAAAACTAACCAACTAAGACATTTAAGTTACGGAAGCAAGTTAAATACTAAGAAAATAAATAGAGTTCTTGTAAACTCTAACAGAAGTTTATCAACTAAAACAAATGCGGAAGAATTAACCTATAAACTGAAAGTAAATGTACCATGACTATAACAAGATCTATAAGTCTAAAAGGAAAATGGATACAACCCAATCAATATAAGTATCTAAGAGCTAGTCTAAGTCCATAAATGTGGACATAGACTCAAAGAGAATCCAAAGCAGCCCAGAAGAACTAGCACACCCTTGAATTCGAAAGATCACCTGTCTTCTATGTGAGATTCATCAATAGCCACTAATTAAAGATTCCATGTAAACAACAAATTAAAGATAAGATCATGTGCAGTATCAGTACACAACCACAGTGTACTGGTAGGATCACGAGGTTATCCCACTAAGTGTAACATAAGCAAGTCAAACAACATCATAATCACATTCATATACCAAATATATACAATATTATCAATATTTTTTAACAACGACACTTTCACAATTCTCAAGATATACAATTATGTCAAGAAGTTAGTCCTCTCATGAAACCCACACCCAAACTGTTAGCATATCAGAACATGGTATCTGATCCCATAATAATGTCGTAACATGGCAATCCGACCCCTTCTTTATGAAGGAACGTGGCAACCGATACAAGTAGTTATGTCGAAACTGAAAATTTGATCCTTCAACACTCCACAATCATAAATACAAGTATACTCTCATGTCATACAATTAAGAAGTGATTCATGGTATATAGTCATTCGTATATCTCATTTACAACAAGTGTGATCAATAATGAAACACTCGCATAAATACAAGTATCATAATGAAGCAAACAAACATACATTAGACAATCATAGAATAACAACCATCACCTATCTCTAAATGATCTTTAAACCCCATGAATCTTGATCCTTTCCTTTTAGAATTCGTTCAACTTGTTCTTAGTCAACAAACAATCAATATAATACATGAATCAATTAACAATCACTAATTACCCAGATTACTAACAATTCTAACAACCCTAGATCATACTCATGATCTCAAGTATCCAAACTGGGGATTTTCTTTCAATGGTTTCCAATTCAAAACCCTCCCCCATTGATAATAACCCAAGAAAATAGGTTTTACGAATCGAAAAATGCATTCAAAAGGTGAAAAGCCTACCTTTTAGCCTCAAGAATGGTGAAAAATTGTCAAGAAGTCGTATAGGGTCGTTCCTTATCTCTCGAAGTAGAAAAGTGCAGAATAAAGGTATTTTAGGGGTTATTCACGATTTTAAGTCGCATCTAGTATGCCACAGCGACACTCACCCCGCTACAGTCGCCCCGTCAGAGCGACAAAACCCATCGCCAAAATAGCTTGCACAAAACAGTGAGCTATTTAATTAATTCCAAGACCCCCATTTCACAATACACCTTTAACCAATGACAATCAGAAAAATCTCATCACGGTAAGATCAATTTCGGGAATTCTATTTACCCGAATTTAATTTCGTAAAGTGGTACGAATTTCTTAACAAGTTATCTATCCACTCATGTAATCAAAATTATAAATAAATCAACCAATTGTTACTAGATTACCCTACACCTTAATGACTCCTATTTCATTCAAATATGGACAAGGTTGAGAAATTTCAAGTTACTATGAAAAAGTTTTCCGACCCAAAAAATTTTCAAGTTGACTTTTCTATAACAATGGTGCTCGATTGTTACAATAGGTACTAATTTATCCATCACTCATCCTGGAGTGACAATTTAGAAAGAATAAGATAAGGAAGGAATGGAGTAGTACCTTAATCGACGAATAATTGGGGATACTTGTCTCCCATGTCCCTCTTAGGTTCCCAAGTAGCTTCCTCAATGGAACAATGCTTCTATTGGACTTAATGTCCTTGGTCCTCATCTTACGCACATCACAATCAAGAATGGTAACTAGTTCCTTCTCATATTGATGGTCTTTGTCTAACACAATTGAGTCACATTTAATAATGTAATCGATGTCACCGTGATATCTTTTCAACAGAAATACCAGATGAACCCCAGATAAATTAAGAGGTAAAGCAAATTTATACGTCATCAGTCCTACACATTCAAGAACCTCAAAGGGACCAATGTATCGCAGAGTTAGCTTACCTTTATTGGTAAATCTCATCACCCCTTTCATGGGTGATACCTTAAGAAGAACATTATCACTGGTTCAAAACTCCATGTCTCTCACTTTATGATCCACATACTTCTTCTGTCTACTCTAGGCTGCTAAAAGCTTAGCTTGAATAATCCTTACCTTATCTTGAGCATCCTTCACTAAATCTTCCCCTAAAGGTTTCACATCTTCAACCTCAAACCATCGTATGTGTGATCTACATCTCCTACCGTAGAGTTCGTCAAATGGTGTCATATCTATGCTAAAGTGATAACTACTATTATATGAGAACTTACACAAAGGTAGAAACTTATCCCAATGCCCTCCAAAATCAATCACACATGCCCTGGACATGTCTTCTAACACTTAATGGTCCTCTCTCTTGTACATCTATCTTTGGATGGAAGGTTGTACTAAAACTGAGTTGTGTACACAATTCATCATGTAATTTCCTCTTAAACTTAGATGTGAATTGGGTGCCATAGTCTGAGATGATATAGAGGGGCACCCCATGAAATCTCGTTATCACTTTCACATAAATTTTAGCCAATTGTTCAGTATTATAATTTATTCTTACGGTAACCAAATAGAGTCAAACTTTCTCAAAGTCTTGGCATGGCCAACCACAAAATCCATGGCTATTATTTCCCACTTCTATTTTGAAATTGGCATTCTTTGAAGCAAACTTGCAGGCCTTTGATGTTCGTACTTCACTTGTTTTCAATTTTGACACTTAGCCACAAACTCTTCTATGTCCTTCTTCATGCCCGGCCACCAATAAATTTGCTTCAAATCTCAATGCATCTTCGTCACACTCAGATAAATAAAATATTGTGAACCATTGGACTCTATTAACAACTTTTGAATCAAATAATCAACTCGAAGAACAGAAATTATTCCCTTGAAACTAAGTACACCTTCCACATCAAGAGTTGTCTCTTGTGTCTTACCAAGCGCATTCTTCTTTCTAAGTTCATTCAAATTCTCATCCTCAAATTGCTTGGCCTTGATTTCTTCAATGAATGTGGCCCTCATTTCAATGCTAGTTAATAGGCCAAATTGCATGAATTTAGACTCTAAGGACTAAATTTCTTTAGACAGAGGTCACTTGGATACACTCAAATAATCTAAATTACCCATACTTACCGCCGTTCCACTCGAAGCATCTGCCACAACGTTAGCCTTACCTGAATGGTATTGAATGGTCACATTATAATCCTTGAATAACTCCATCCATCTTCGCTGTCTGAAATTCAGATCCTTTTGAGTGAACACATGTTGCAGACTACGATGATTAGTAAACACCTCACACTTGATACCATAGAGGTAATGTCACAAAATCTTAAGAGCAAACACTATCGTTGCCAACTCCAAAACGTGTGCTGAGTAATTCCTCTAATGCACCTTCAATTGACGTGGTGCATCAGCTATAACATTCTTATCTTGCATCAACACAACACCCAAATCAGAATGTGAAGCATCATACTAAACAACAAAATATTTACCTTCAACCGATAATGCTAGAATAGGTGTGTGGTAAAGAGAGTCTTGAGGTTTTGGAAGCTCTCCTCACATTTTTAGTCCATTCAAATGGTATCTCTTTTTTGGTCAAATTAGTCAAGTGAGTTGCAATAGAAGCAAAGTTCTTCACAAATCGACGATAGTAGCTAGCGAGCCCCAGCAAACTCCTAACTTCCATCACTGAAGTAGGTCAAACCCAATTCTTAACCACCTCAATATTTTGAGGATTTACCATTACCCTTTCTTTTGAAACTACATGTCCAAAAAATATAACAGAAGTCAACCAAAATTCACACTTAGAAAATTTTGCATAAGTGTTTTTTTTTTCAAGAACACCCAGAACAATACGAAGATGATCGGCATGTTCTTCCTCACTTTTTAAATAGACCAAAAAATTATCATTGAAAACTATGACGAAAGAATCATCAAATGTATTGAACACCTCATTTATTAAACTCATAAACGTTGTAAGCACATTAGTCAAACCAAAGGACATCACTAGAAGCTTGTAGTGCCCATAGCAAGTTCTAAACGTCGTCTTAGGCACATCTTCAGGCCTAATTTTCAATTGATGGTAGCTATGCGTTAAATTAATTTTGGAGAAAACTTTTGTGCCTTGCAATTGATCAAAAAGATCAGCTATTTGAGGAAAAGGACACTTGTTTTGAATGGTGACCCTATTAAAATTGCCGGTAATCTATACACATTCTCATACTACCATCCTTCTTCTAAACAAAAAAACTAGACCACCCCGTGGGGAAGAACTAGATCGAATGAATTCCTTATCAAGAAGCTCTTGGATTTGAGCCTTAAGCTCTTTTAATTCTGCTGGAGATATGCGACATGGAGGGATAGAAATGGGATGAGTACCAGACTCTGAATTAATGTAGAAATCTATCTTTCTGTCTGAAGACATACTAGGCAAATCGGTATGAAACACTTCTCTAAATTCTGACATAACAGGAATGGACTCGATTGATGGAGTTTCATTCTCAACATCCCTAATATGAATCAAATAAGCCAAATAACTCTGCCCCACTAGTTTCCTAGCCCAAATGGAGGATATAATCTTAGCTTGTTTAGGCTTGTACACCCTTTCCCGCTCTAACTTTTTCCTTCTGGGAATATCTAGAGTTACAAACTTAGTATTACAATTTAACACAACAAAATATGGGGATAATCAAGTCATACCTAAGATAATATCAAACTAAGTCATATCCAAAATCATCAAATCAACCCAAGTATGAAAACTCATAAACAAGATAGGACAAGCACAATAAACATAGGTGACTATGACTGACTCTCCAACTGGGTTAGAAACATGGATAGGGGTATCAAGTACAGCAAATTCTGATCCAAATCGCACAGATACATATGAATAAATAGAACCCGGATCAAATAACACATTAGCCATCCGACCACATACAAGAATAGTATCTTTGATCATTGTGTTAGATATCTCTGCCTCATTCTTTCCCAAAAAAGCATAACATTGAGCCATATCATCTTGATGAACCACCTCTCTGCCTGGTTGCGCGTTACCTCTACCTGCATTACCATTTCCTCTACCTTCACAAGCTCGTTGATTACCTTCTCGCTCACCTTGTAGATGCTTCGACCATTATTATCATTTCTCAGGGGTACCACTACTTTAGTCTACTGCTGGACTGACTCAAATACACGTGGGTAAGGACAATCTCTCCTTACATGCCAAGGCTCTCCACAGTTGTAACATGTGCGATCAAACGATGGTCTGCTGCCTGTTGAAGGTGCGACTCTATGGCTATCCTGAATCAAATTATGAGATGAAGTGCTTGAGTAATTGTTTGTGGAAGTGGGCATGCTGAACTAAATTGGCTTGGTGCCAATGTTGGCCTCCTTGAACCTCTGGAGTAAGAACCTTGAAAGTTGCCAGAATTCTTGGCCCTTTTTGCTAATGCCTTAGCCTAATCATCTCGCCTCACCCCCTACATTTTCTTAACATAGTCGGTTACCTTATGAAATCTCCTCCCTGCAGAAGTCATATGAAGAGATAATACTTACAACTCATAATGAAGTCCCCTAATAAATAACCGGATCCTCTTCTCCTTAATAGTCACTAATTGAGTAGCATATCTAGATAAAGCATGGAACTTGGCCTCATAAGCATCCATTTCAGACCACCTTGTTCCAAATCCATAAATTCATCTTTCTTACGATCCCTCAAGGTCCACGACACATATTTCTCCAAAAGGAATACATGAAATTAGGTCAACGTAAATGGAGGTAAAGCTGAAGATTTGAATTCCATATAAGCTCTCCACCATTGCTTAGCCTCTCTTTGAAGCTGAAAAGTCACGAACTCAACCCCATGCTGATGAAAAATCCCCAACTTATGCAGCCTCTCATAGTAGTCTAGGATAAAATCATATGTATCCTCACTCTCAGAACCATGGAATATAAGCGGTTTAAACTTCAAAAACTAGGTCAACATCTCATGTTCATTACCAGTTATAACAATGCCCAACAAAAATGATAGAAAGCATCATTACCCACGATTTCACCCGCCTTGTGAGTAGTGATAGCAATAGAAGTACTGGCGGAAGCTTGAGTTGCTTGAAAAGAAGTTAGCAGTACAGAACCAACCAACCCCTTCAAGAAACACATGATCTACTAAGCTAACAGGGGATCCAGAGGAGGAACATTTTTAGCCTCAGCTTGTACCATTCCCTCTTGTCCAACATTCTCAACATTTTCATCTATATCTTCATGATGTGAATGAGAGTTATCATTCACCGAAGCATTATCAACAGGATCTCCATCCCCAACAGGTGCTACTCTTCCACGTCCTCTTCCTCTACCACTGCCTCGATCGCGACCTCTCACTGTAGATTCCTCAGCATGAGCATTGACGGGAGCGATGAGACGAATACCGTTGAATTTAGTGTTAACCAACTGAGGACAAATGAGTAAAGCAAGTTAGATTCCAATTCAAATCGATAAATATCAATTGGAATTAAGTTATAGTACTAAGGAGACAATAAAAAACATAGAGATTCCTAAAGTACTATAGCCTCTCGAAGAAAAGTAAAGGCGTCTCCATACCATTTCATGAGACTCTACTAGACTTGTTTCGATACATCAAGATAAACGAATCTAGGCTCCAAAATCAACTTTGTCACGACCCCGACCGTCCTGATTGGCACCCACACTAACTCATCGGTTGGAGAACACTATTACGACCCAATTCAAGCAACTAACCAAAAACTAAGTCATTGAAGTTACGGAAGCAAGTTTAGTACTAAGGAAATAAAAAGAGTTCCTATAAACTCTAACAAATGTCTATAAACTAGAATAAATGCAGAAAAATTAACCTAGAACATGAAAGTCAACGTACCAAAACTATAACAAAATCCACAAGTCTAAAAAAATGTGCACAAAGCAACCAATATAAGAAGCATCTTAGAACTAGTCTGAGTCCGGAAATGTGGACACAGACTCAAGGAGAATACAAGGCAGCCCGAATGAACTAGCTCACCCTTGAATTCGAATGACCATTGCTCTTCTAAGCGAGGTCTGTCAATAGCCGCTTGAAGATGCCCTGTACTCAACAAAATAAAAGCAAGTGCAGTATCAGCACACAACCAGAGGATCGCGTGGCTATCCCACTAAGTGTAACATAAGCAAGTCAAACAACATCATAAACACATGCATATATCGAACATATATAATATTATCAATATTTATGAACAACGACATTTTTACAATTCTCAAGATACACAATTATGTCAAGTAGTTGGTCCTCTCATGGAACCCATGCCCAAGCTGTTAGCATACTGGAACGTGGTATATGATCCCATAGTTATGCCAGAACATGGCAATCCGATATCATCTTTATGACAGAACGTGGCAATCCGATCGCATCTTTATGCCGGAACGTGGCAATCGATCTCAGTTAGTTATGTCGGAACATAGAAATATGATCCTTCAAACCACCACAATCACAAACACAAGTATACTCTCAAGTCATACAATCAAGAAGTGATTTGTGGTATATAGTCATTAGCCTATCTCATTTACAACAAGTGTGATCAATAATGCAACATTCGCATACATACAAGTATCTTAATGAAGCAAACAAACATACATCACACAATCATATAATCAAATTCATCACAGACCTGGAAACAAGATTAAAACCCTACGAATCTTGACCTTCTCTTTACAGATTCGTTCCATTTGTTCTTGGTATGCAAACAATCAGTATAATACGAGAATCAATAGACAGTCACTAATTACCCAAATTACTAACAAACTCTAATTCATATACATGATCTCAAGTATCTAAACTGGAGTTTTTCCGACCATGGTTTTAATTCAAAACCCTCCTCCAATTGATAATAACCCAAGAAAATAGGTTTTACGGATTTAAAATGTATTCGGGAAGTGAAATTAGCTTCAAGAATGGTGAAAAACTGTCAAGAAGCTTATGCGGTCGTTCCTTATCTCTGAAAGTTGAAAAGTCTAGAATAAAGACGTTTTTGTTGGTTTGTTTACGACTTTACGTTGCGTCTGGCCCGCCACAGAGGCACCTACCCCGCTACAGCAGCCCCGCCAGAGCAACAAAGCTCAACGCCAGAGCCGCTTGCATGAAATAGTGACCTATTTAATTAATTCCAGCACCCTCATTTCACAATACACTTGAAACCCACGACACTCAGAAAAATCCATTCACGCTAAGATCGATTTCGGGAGTTCTACTCACCTGAATTCAATTCCATAAATTCGCGAATTCATTAACGTGTTATCTATCCCCTAATGAAATCAAAATTATAAACAAATCACCTGATTGCTACAAGATTCCCTACACCTTAATGACTCTTATTTCGTCCAAAATTGAACTAGGTTGGGAAATCTCAAGTTACTACGAAAAACTTTTCCGACCCAAAATTTTTTCCTAGTTACTTTTCTATAACGACGGAATCCAGTCGTTACATACGTGTTCGAGAATTAGTATATATGTACACACACGCACACACAAAAAATACACACACACACATACACGCACACACACACGCAGACACGCACATGAGCATGCACGTCCGCCCGACCGCATGCACACACGCGCGCGCACACACACACGCACACACATATATATACATATATATGGTCGACTCAATAACATTGGGGGCCTAAAGTGAAACTTATGATAGGGGCCCTAATATTTTATTTAATTCATCATAAATACTTTTATTTAAAATCTAGTTTTCTAGCTATTTTACATGTGAAGTCATTAAGTATTATTTTATTAAAAATTTGTTTTAATAATTTCTTTTCAAATGATTATATATTTAATTCATTCGATCTCTCTTAAGACATTGTTAATCTCAAAGAATATTTAATCAATTTTAGTTTCGAAAAAACTTCTTTTGGGTAAGGCACTGGTTACAGGAACTTTTAAAACATTATTCTTTACGCAATATTTTATTTTGGAAAGAATTATTCTAAATTAGTATTGTTTTTGAGGGAATCAATTCTTTTTATGGATTGAGTATTTCATGAGATAATTAGCTTCTACTTGTATTATTTTCTCTTACACTTTTATTCAAAAATAAATCAGACCAGTAATATCGGAATAACTATTACGTGTTAAAAAAAAGTTCAAGTTAAGACCACAAAAAAAATATTTTCTAAATTCTCATCATCTAGTGACCTCAATATTTTACCACTTAATAAGCAATCAAAAAAAATTCATATGTTTCAATCAGTTCAAATCTATTTTGAAGTCAAAAAATAGTTTGATCTACTCTACATATATAAAGCAATCATCTCTACATGATTCTTCAAGGGACTTTGTGATTTCGATATCCATGTTTTCATCAAAGTATTTCTTACAAAATTCGATTTCATCTCATATGCAATTTCTATAGTAGAAATCATAACACTCATATAATTTTTTTTTAGAAAAAGAATATATATATATATATATATATTATATACTATGAGTGCTTAGGGCACCCATTTTGAAAAAAACAATTATGTATATGAAGGTGTTGATATTGTATGAATGTGGTAGTGAATTATTATGTTGCTACTTTTTGTGGTTATTTGTATATTAATTAGGCGAAATGATTTGAAAGACCCTTGTACTTGACTCGATTTCTAAGTTGGATCTTTGTACTTATCATTTTATCAATTGAACTCTTAAACTCGATGAAACTCTAATTTTCAAGTCCCTCTGATCATCAACCAAACTTATGTGGCACTTAAATGACTGAGTTGGACAAATACGTGACCCTACAGGTTTTTGAAGTAAGTGCATATAATATTATTATTTTAAGATTATCTAAATTATAAAACAAAACAATAATGATAAAAAAAATTAAAAAAATATATTGAAAACCTCATTCTTCACTCCACCCCCATCTCGCCCAACCCCCACCCCTACCCATTCTCTCGTCACGCGCCGCACCCACCCCCCCCCCAACCTCCCTGGCCCCTACTCCTTTTCTCTCCTTCTTTGACGTACACATTATCACTACAAAATCATCAAATAAAAAATTGAAAAAAGTTTTTGCAAGAAGATATATCATTCACTATTTTTATAAACTTAATTCTTTAAGATCTATTACTTTAATTTATATATAAACATATTTTTTTCATTTTGAAGTTTTCTTGATATCTCTTTTTATCAAATCAAAATAAATAGAATTCTAAAGCATGTGCAAGAACTAATAATAATCTATCACATTTTTTATTGAGAATTTTTTTTAGTGTGAACTAGGATGAAAGATGAAAATGGTGGTTTTTATTTTTGGGTTGAAAATGGTAGAAGGTGGCCGGTGGGAACAAAGAAGATGGAGCGGGAAGGGGGTGTCTTTTACACTTTTAAAATATTTTATTTGTAATGTGTCATTAGAAAATTAATTATAATAATGATGTGTCATTAAAAATAACGTGGTATTACATGTGTAAAATAATTTGTGCTACATACACACCCATCAAATAAGAAATTGGTCTAACATATTGTGTTTGAATGAATTTAACGGTTCAATTGACAAAGTTGTAAGTATAGAAAATCAATTTACAAATCAAATCAAGTATAAGGATCTCTCATGTCATTCCGCTTAATTAATATGGTTTGATGAATTGTGGGGACATTGTTGTTATGATATTAAATGTGATACTGAATTATTATGTTGGTGATTTTTGTAATTTCCTATTAATATAATGTTTTTAGTTGGGAAGATGTATTATAGTATAGAACAGTGAAAGTGAATGTTATTATTGGTTGTTTTAGTGAGAATATGATTAGATACTTCATATCATTAAATGCCCCATAGAAATTCTAAGTAATTCGATTTTTTAGAGAATTATACCATATACTTTTAATAAATATTCAACCGCTTAATATACAAACATTTATATCAACTACACAACCAACATTATACCACAATTATTATATTAATTTATACCTTTAAACATACCAATATATATAAATATCTGATTATATATATTATAATGAACCCCTTTTAACATAAATTTATAAGAAATCAATTTTATCCCTGAAAAAATCAACTTTTTCAGAGTTCACCATATGAAAGGTATAAAATAACCGTTATCATTTTGAATTAGTAAGCAGTATAAACCCTTTTTTAAAAACTGATATATAATATGATATATTTAAATTGAAATATAAAACTATTATTATATTATAATGTAATTTTAATTTTATAGCATTAAATGTCTCATAGTAATTTTTAAGTAATTCTATTTTGAAGAGATACAATGTGTTAATCTAACAATATAACTCATAGATATACCAATAAATATTACAAATTTATACTGTATTTTTAAGCAATATTAAACCACTTAATATACAAATATTTGAACCAACTATAAACCAACATTATACCAACAATTATTATAATTTATATCTTTTAACATCTAATCTTTTTCCTAATAAAAACATTTTATACCATGAGGAGCAAACTTTTGATATCAGTAAACTAATGTTTCAACACTAAGAGCGAATACCATTCACGAATAATAAAATCGTTAATACGATTAGATATTCAATTAAAAAAAACATTGTTTTAAATAAAATTTTTAAAAAATCCAATACCATTAACTAAAATTTCAGATATTTGAGATAGGTAAATAAGAAAAGGGAGAAATTAAGAAATTAGGATATCACTGATTATTGAATATTATGGCTTCCTTTTTTGATTTTCCATCTTTTTAATTTTATTTTTGTCTAAAAATTATATTGCTATGTTGGTGAAAAGTAAAATTGTTGTCATATAGTGGTTATTATGATGCTTATTTTATATAGTTAGATTTTTTTACTCATTTACTATTCGTTATATATTGTATTGTTTTTAGCTATTGATATTTATTGGGTATAATAAATATTAGCTCACTAAACATTTTGAATTTACGAAATAAGAATTAACTTACTAAATTCTGTTTAGTTAAAAATTACATAACTAAACGTTCTATAACTAATACATGCATAACTAAATCGAACATAACTAATACATGTTTAACTCTAATTAATAACCAAATGACTAAAAGTTAAAGTTAATTAATAGGGTTAAAAATGAAATTTTGCTCTTCTTTTTCTTGAATCATTTGAGAACAAAACAGGGGTTGTTACCGGTATGTATCACTCAGCCATCTAGTTTATCAAATATGGACAAAATATATACTGAATGTACTCAGTTGTATATATTGTGCATAAATAGGTATGTATATTGTATATGTCTTATACATTATAGGGATGTATATTAGTAATAATAAAATAAACTAGATGGCACAAAGGTATCGAGCTATAATTTTCTCAACAAATACTAACAAGTCTTGATTGACACATACTGACTGTATTAGTGGATTCAAAGGGGTACTCTTTTTTTATCTTAAATCACTATCCAAGTTGTACTTGCTAAAAACATTACTCCCTCAATTTCAATTTTATAAGATTTGCAAATGACACATTTTTATATTAAGTAATAATTTACCTTTAAAATGTTCATTATATCCTTAATAAAATGAAATTTCTATTAACCCTAAACCACAAGTTTTAAAAGTTTTCCGTATCTCATATAGAATGAGACAGAGGGAGTACTACTTTGTAGGTAAACCAATTTACGCCTTTCTATTTCCAACTAGGGTGAAAATTTACCAACAATATCCACTTGGCTGGCCTCAATGGCTAACAATCCACTATACCTTAAGATGAGCATGCTTAACTATTTAAACCTTCATATACCCACATGAATCTAAAAATTACAAGAACAAAAAATACCATTGTTGGATAGTAGCAAACCAGAAAAGCTGGTAAAGGGGCACAAGTACACTATCTAAGCCCTTCTATACCCACCCAAGGACAAAAACTTAACAGAACAATGTGTCATTCTCAGTTAGCCTCGGATACTAACATGTCAGGAGAAATAACAAATGGCCAGATTTGAGCACCCATAAGATTAAGACCCCAAGCTTGGAGGAGGACCAGCCTAGCTAATAATATCATAAAAGGGAACCATCTGAGACCGAGCCCCAAACCAACTAGGGTGGAGTTGATCCAACATCTGGAAAACATCAAACTTCCGAACTTCAAAAACTTCTTCCATCTATCCAAAACTTGAGATATCTACACACCTGAAGTAGCAGCAGAAACACTACTGAGAAACCACAGGACATGGCAAAGTGTTAAATACTTTCATCTTTCTGTTATTAGGTACAATGGCATACATGTATCATGGGGAAGGAAGGCCTATTAATCAGTAATAATAAACATTTAACTGAGAGAAGAAAAATAAAGCTGCACCCAACTGTAACTCTCACGTAAAATAAAAAATAATCATTAACCTTGAAATTTTATAGATGAAATATAGTTTAACATTACCTCTCTTTAACTAGAGAAATTGTATGCTTTGTAATGACAGTCCGAAGGACCGAACTAGCATAGGAGAAGTGGAAAACAGAAAAAAGACAGAACCCCTTCAGAAAGAAAGAAAAAAAAGAGAACATTTAGAGAGAACGAGGATCCAGGTACCTTTAATGTTTCTTCCTCTACTTTTTTTGAAGGAGGTGGTTCAGCCTCACTTGAGAAATTGCAGGATAGGTACTGCAAATTTGAAGAAACTGCATACAAAATTATTACAATGCTCCAGCAATGATGATGTTTCTCCAAGATGAAAGGTGATAAGTGGATAACAAGAACAGTCATAACAAATGAAGCATCACAAATGGTAACAGTGATAACAATCATGACACTGTTCCGATAAGCGTAAATGGATTTCTGAAGCGGAAGAAAAATGATGACTATTTTGGAAGAATACACATGCTAAAACACATGAAATTGCATAATTGAGCACTTTCAAGTAAAAGACTTACTAGTTCTTGTCTGAATTCCTAAATCGCACACAATAACGGGAAGCAATTGTGTCTTCATCTTCAGAACATTGTTCTTCAAAACCACTCTGTCCGTTCACAAGTTCAGGAGGTGCAGAGACGTCTGGTTGAGGTGAACCTATCTGTGTAAATTCAGCATTAGGAGAACTTATACTGACTGGAGCATTTCCTGGTTCTTGGACCTGGTTCAAGGATTTCTTCTTGCTGTCCTCGTTGTGACACAATTTTTCTTCCTCCCTGGATAGTTTCTGCTTTGATTTATGCAATCTAGTTGGTGATATCTTGGATCTTGGTCCAGCTGCCACGGGTTCATGAGTCACAGAAGCCTCTGGTTGAGGTGAAGGCATCTCCGTAATTTTATCATTCAAAGAATTTGTACAGACTAGAGCACTCCTGGCTTCTATGACATCATTCAAAACATCCTTACTATTTTTATCATGGCAGAGTTCTTCATCCTCTCTAGACAGGTTCTTCTTTGTTCTACATGAGTTACGTGAGGATTTCTTTGATCGTCGTCCAACAAATGAGGCCAAATCTTTCCTTGCAAGCAAAGACATGTTTTTAAATTCTAGGCACTCAGAAATTGCTCGAGAATATGCACAAAAGGGACAGTAAAAGTTTCCTTTATTATCGTAGCTGGGAACAGAACCCAAGCAGCTCTGATGAACCACTAACGGGCAGGTGTTCGAACTGCAAATCAACAGTTGCCCAGCTTCATTACATTTCACACAAAGATTGAGCACTCTACCATTTTCAGTTGTCAAGGGATCTTGACCTTGAGCGCACTGAGAGCTAAGAAAATCATTTCTCATTGCAGAAAGGCCAGTCATTTCATTCTGATATCCATCACTGTCACTAGAGAATTCAGGTTCATCACTTCCCACAATATTCCTTTTGGCTCCTCCAGAAACACCTTTGAATAAATTTCCCTGAATGCACTTCCGATGATCTTTAGCTCCACAAATGCAAGAATCCTGATGAATTACCTGCGGCGACGAACCACTTGATGTTCTCAATTCATCGCAAGCTTTGCTGCTACTTACAACATTTTGGATCTTTTCCCCTGAAATCATTATTTCAGGCAACAGATCATCATGGTTACTGGCATCGATGTTCTGTCTAACAATTTTTGATGCAGCACTCTCACAACTACCATCCAATCCCCCAACAAGAGCTCCATTTTCCAGGTTCCCTTTTTGGATAATAGCATGGGGAATTTGTGCAGACAACTCTGTTGGAACACCATCTCTTTGAATTGATTCAAAATCATGAACTGCATCACACCTGGGACTAATGACTTCCTGCTTAAACCTTCTGGAGGACCTTATGCAAGAACCAGAACTGTTCTCTGATAAGTGTTCAGTTTTACTATGTTCACCTTCATGAGCAGTAAAGGCATCAATCGTCCTCTTAAAAGGAACCAGAGTCCTAGATTGATTTTCTTGCACGCCATTAGTGTTGGCCCCCAAACAAGTAGTTGCATTCCCACTTGATAAAACATGTTGAGCATCACCACCTACTTCACAACTCTGGTTAATGCCATTAGAATCAACAGCATTTAAACAATCTCCATCTCTGGAGTTACTGCCAACCTCCGATCTGTTATTTGTTTCCAAGGATGTAGCAAGAGGATTGGTAGCATCTACAGTATCCTTAATCTGATTGTCATTTGGAAACACAGAAAACCCCAGACAATCAGACAGGTAAATTACAAATGTGAGTACTAAATTTCACATATAAAATAAGATTAGCTCACTTGTTGCAAAGCACATTTCGGCAAGCAAGATCTTTTTTTGGTAATATATGACTGAACATCCAATTTTGACACCTCTGGCCCATCCATGTTTTGATCTGATGAGACCTGGTCAAATGTACACATGATGCCGATTTAAGCATGTAAAAACAGCATTATTCAAAACTCTCAAGCATAGATTGTCTTTTCTAAGCAAATTAAAAATCAAAGAAAAAAATCATTTAATTAACTGAGTTACTGAACCATAAAATCAATCTTTGATAAGTTAAACTAATGTACTTACCTCCAACAATAAGTGGTGAAGGACATCTTCACAGTGCACTGATTGATCCAATTCAATTTTATCACCAGGAACTGAAGCATCATTATTTGCATGTGAGATTTCCTGGACAGACAACGTCTCTAAAACTCTCAAGGAGACGAGCTCCCTTGCATTTCTTCCCATTTCATCAGAAATTTCTGGAATCTGCTTAACCAAATCTGTTATGCATGAACCATAATAGTCAAACCAACCATCATTACAGCTGATACAACAGTTTTTGTCACAAAGTAACTGTAATTTCATACATACCAATGAGTAAAGATGTGTCTATCTCTTTGGAAGTTGCCAATGTTTCAATCACCCATGTCCAAGGTAGATTAGATGTGCCATGCTCGGTATCCATGAAGGCTTTTGGAATGCTTCAAGATCATATATTTGATTGTCAGTCCACCTAACATTTATGTTATCCCAGAGAAAGTTCTAACGCAAAGATAGAAGACATAAAGGTGCTATAAATAGACAACACAAAAAGATATCAGAACACCTACATGAAAATTTAAAATTTGCATAATGGATGAACTAAGATGTGAATCTAGAGTGCAAGTTCAGTGACGTGAGGCATGAAGTGGAGATGGAAGTCAAGATCGATACACGAGTCATTCCCAAGAAAGAAACTTTCAAGTAACTTGGCTCTATTATCTAACGAAACATATAGATTGACCATAATGTCGCATATTGTATTGGAGCAAGATGGTTGAAATGGAGGCCCGGATACTGGGTGTTGCGTAATAAGAATGTTGTCAAGGTTTAAAGGTAAGTTCTACAGGATGGTGGTTAGACCCACATAATGTAATATTCTAGAGATGATGACAGCAAAATAATGATGCTCAAATGGATGTGAGGGCAGATTAGGAGAGATAAAATTGGAAACAAAATTATACAAGACAATGTGAGAAAGGCCTCTGTGACGGACAATAAGAGGGAAGTGAGATCGAAATGGTTTAGGCATGTTACAAAGGAAGGATGAGGATGCACTAGTTAGGAGGTGAATGAAGTTGGCTATAGCGTGTTTTAGGAGAGATAGAGGTAGAACAAAGAAGAACTATTGGAGCTGATTAGAAATGACACTACACATTTTTAGCTTACTTAGAACGTGACCCTAGCTAGGAAGGTGTGGATGTAGGATTACGGTAGAAGGGGATAGGTATTAAAGTGTTGTCAACCTTTCATGTAGGAGAGGCAAGGGTCTATCTCCTCTTCTCCTTATTTGGTAATATTAGTTAATATTCACTTAGTATCTTATTCTTGATTTTTCACTGCTATATGTTGCTTCATTTGCTCTGTGTATCTTGTTATTGTGATGTTATTTTCCTTTCATGCCTGCTTTGACGACACTTTTTTGAGCCGAGAATCTACCGTAAATAGTCTTTCTAGCCCACAAAGGTAGGAGTAAGGTATGTACACATCCTACCATTCCCAAATCCCACTTGTAGAATTACACTGGGTATGTTGTTGTTGTTGGGGATAAATAAGTTGCATCTAATCTTTTATGAAGAATTACAAACAAGAGTTGTTCTATGCAGAACTTGAAGCTGAATTGTCTGGTTCTTTTCTTTTTTTGGAGTAAACATGAATATCCTCAAGATGCAGAGGATATTCCTAGTATTTTAGAGTTCTTATGACCTCCATAGGAGTTTATTTTCTTTTGCAACTTTTGGATGTAAGTATTACTAGAATACTCCTTATGTATTCTTTTGTTTATAATACAAGTTACCTTTCTCAAAAAAAATAAAAATCCTTTAACACGGTTAAGGAGTAACTTTTCTCTCAAAATACAACCACATAACATGAGCAAGCAACCAAAAATATAATGATCAAAAGATATTACCTGATTCCTATGCAAGACAACTTTATCAATAAAATAGAAGCAAAACTAAAAGATGGAAATACAAAATTATTTCAATCTTTAAATTTGGAATGAAGATATTTGGTCGAGGAAATGTCCTCCATGATGGAAAAGGTGAGTAACACAAGATTGAGATGGTTTGGGCATCTAAAGAAGAGATGCACAAATGCCCCAATGAGAAGGTATGAAAGGTTGGATATAGTGGTTGCGAGGAGAGGTAGGCCAAAGAAGTATTGGAAAGAGGTTATTAGAAAGGACATGGTACACCTTTAGCTTATCGAGGACATGACATTAGATATAAGGGTTTGGAGGTCACGAATTAAAGTAATAGTTGCTTTTCAGCAAAATTAAGCTTGGTAGTGATCTAGAGCACTGTATCTATCGTAGTATTAACCTTATTCATGTAGTTTCTTGCTTTTGATATTTATTAATATCTATTGTTTAGTGTGTTCTGATTATTTCACTATTTTGTTGTTGTTCCTTTCTTGAATGGTCAACATTGTTTTCCTTAAGTCAACATGTTTTCTTCACTGTTGTTTTCCTTTCTATAACTACTTCGATGTGTTGCACCTTAGCCAAGGCTCCTTCATCCGTAGTCTCTCTACCTCTACAAAGTAGGGTTAAGGTCTGGTTTGCATACTCTACTCTTCTTCATAAGCCATTTGTGAGGTTCACTGGGTATGTTGTTGTCTACTAGAGAACTTGAAAGTTCCCCAAGTTTTTTAAATAGTTCGATCAAAGGCTTGGAACAATGATATTCACACTTAACTCACTTCCCCAAAAATTTCCATCAAAGACTAGCAAACACTATTTCTATAATAACTTCATTTCTTGACCAACATCCAAACACTAACTACCCCCCCTCCCCCCCCCCCCCCCCCCACACACACACAAAAACACACTCGCTTTGTCTAAAATAATTTCATTTTCTTCACCAACATACAAACACTATCTAACCCCCCTCCCCCCTCTATCTTAAGAAACATTAGTCTTTTTTTGTTACGACCGATAAAAATCCCCCATGAGTTAACAGGCCCAAAACCAGTTGGCACAAAAGTGTGAAACAGCATCAAAACTTCTAATCAGTATGAGCAATGGGACTGTGAAAACAACAGGAACAGACATATATTTCAATAACAAAATCATTTGTTGATTCCTTTTTTATAATGAGGACCCTGAAATAAGAGCTGAATATTCCTAAATAATTTATACTTCATTGAAAGGAGATATCTTTCAGGAAATAGGCATGGCGGGAAGGCAGGATAAAAAAGAAGAGCAGGTGGTGTAGTGGAAAACTGTAGGGCGGATAATTAAGTCCGGTTAGGTTGGGGATCTGAGTGGGGAAGACGGGGGTGGGGGGGGGTGAGTAGGGGGGGGGGAGGGGCGGAATGAGGAGACAATGATGGGGGGGGGGGGGGATGAGGAAGTTGTGGAGGGCGATAGAGAGGGTTGGGTAGTTTGGAGTATTGTGGTTTGGTGATGGGTGGGAAATGGGGGGATAGTGGTTCGTGGAGGTCGTGGCGAGGGATGAATAGAGGTAGTGGAGAGATGGGGCAGGGCATCAATAGAGTGGAGGTGTGGGTGGCGGCGAAGACGAAGGGGGGTGTCCGGATATAAAATGGGAAGGGCTGGAGAAGTATGGAATGGGGCTGGGGGGGGGTTATTGTTGTGGAGGTGGAGATGGGTGGAGTTTTGCGGAGTGGTGGAAAAAATTACCATGGGGGGAGAGATGTGAAGGAACTGGGTGAGGTGGGGTACGGGGAAGAAGTGTGTAGAGGAGTGGTGAATGAGGGAGCGGACGGAGGTTGGTGGTAGGGGCTAAGGACAAGGGTCCCGGAGGCGAGTGGTGATAAGTATGGAGTGTGGCCTGATGCACAAGGTGTGGGGGAGGTGGGTGGGAATGAGGGGTAATGGTTGAGGAAGGAGAGAAGGGAGATCGATAGGATGGAGGAGGGATGTTTTGAGGGGGGGTATAGAGGTGTTGAGGTGCGGATAGGAGGTGGTGTGGCGTCAGTAAAAGAGAGTTGTAGGATTCATAAAATAGGAGAAGAGCATCTCCATGCGTTTTGACTGTCTCCCGGGATCCACCACAGGTTGGGTTTGAGAGCCGTGTATGGGTGACTATCCAGCACAGTTCGGAGAGCAGATGTGTTATTTGATATTTGAAGTATAACAGAGAAACCATAATATTGAAAAAAATAATACTTTTAAAGAAGGTCCTAGTGAACATTTTCCTCCTCACTATAGCCATAATTTCATACTGTTTTAAGCTTTTTCCAGTAAATAAAGCAAAAGAAATTGCCCCTTTCAACTTTTCTGTTGTGTCAGCAGCAGCCTCTTCAAATGTTGATCAAGTACAATTACATAAGATATTAAAAATTTAAGATGAAGAAAAATGGAGAAACACTCAAAAAAGCAACGGTTTAGCATAGACATAAGATTAACATATGCACTACAAGCTTACAAAGAGTGAAGTTGAGGTAAGATTAGGACATCTGTTTTTTTGTTAAGGAGGTAAGGTTAAATGGCATTACAGTGCCTAACAAGAGAATTTTATATGATAGATAAAGATACCACACACAGGGGCGGAGCTACCCTTTGTCGGAAAACACATTGTATAGATACACCAAATTTTGATTTGATACATGTATATATTAATGTTGATACCTCTTAAAAAAAAAAGGTAAAGAGTTTGGTTCACTGGTTTAGAGAAAAAAAAGTTGATACTTTATGACCCATTAGTAGACATCGCAGCTCGTTCACTTGTCACACATAGAACCAAGGTGAAAAAGTGCTATGCAGTTGAAGAATATGTATCAACGTTAAAGAGGCAAGAGTTATAGAGCAGAGCTAAGACCTAGAGTCCTATTTGGGAGTAGATCCATTTATAAAGAGTAACCCCAATTTGCCTCTAGTGGATGTGATGTTTTCACATGAAAAGACATTGTTGTGGGAGAGGTACCTCAAGAGCATTAACAAAAACACCAAAAGAGGCAGGAACACTGTCAGATGCATACCTTACCTCAAAGGAGTTGCTGGTCACCACCATTCATGGAAGATGAAAAAGACTATTTTACTTTCAGAGAGTCGGGTAGGGCAATTCGATTTCAAACTCGAGTATTTGTCACCCTTACATTGAAAAACGTGAAAAATTTTGAGTTTCCCCCCAAAATTGACAACTCTTTTTACTCCTGTTCTCATATAGAATCTATATGTCATAGTTTTTATTTCACATGCAGTAAAAAATGAGAAAAATTACGCCGTTAAATAAATTTAGTCTACTTAATTAATTATCATAATTATAATTATCATTCGCAATTGATATTAATAATTAATACATGGGTTTGACTTTAAGTTTGTATAATTTGCTAAATTTATATACTTTGCAATTAACAATTCTTCATTTGATTTGTATTTGTATATGACAATGATTTTCTTTGATTTTCAGTTTTGTCACTAACAATCTTATTGTGTATATAAATGTGCAGTTTTCGAATTTTGTATAATATATTCAAAGAATGTAATTTTTATAATATATTTTACGGAAAAAGTGCCTAAAATATCCTTCAAGTATTAGAAATGATACAAAATTATCATTCATCCATCTATTGGCTCCAAATTGTCATTATTACCAACCTATTGGCTCCAAAATACTCTTGTCATCCACCTTTGGGTTCAAAATTGACCACTTATTTAACAGTTTTAAATTTAAAACAATTTAAATACTTTTATAAAAATATGTGGCGCTCAACTTTATAACTTAACTTAATATAATTTTTAAATCAATTCATTACTAATTAAACCGCCCCCAATTAATAAATTTGTTCCTTTACTAATGCAACAATAGTAAATCTACTTTTAATGAGTGTTTATAAAATTTTGAGGCGAAAATATCTATAAAATTACATTATAATACATTCAAGTCCTCAATCAAAACATATTATAATTAAGTGTCTAAATAATAATTGTCGATAAATTTAAAAGTTTGGCTACATTCATCTTAATTATTCCTTCATCACCTTTATGTGATGTTACTTAATAGATAAATTTTTTTAAAAAAAATATATATTATAGTTTTAATATTTAAAATAAATCATATATATTTATAAAACTATATTAAAAGAAGTGCACGAATTAATTCGGGATGTACTACATATTTACCTTTAATTATAAATTTTGAATTCAAGCTTGAAAGAGAATCCTATTGAAAGTGTACTCTTAAATAAGAGGCTAAACCTAAATTACATTGAGCCTTCAATCCGGACTCGAATAATTTTTGATGTTATTTTCAAGAATCTGTGATTTGTCGTGCCTTAGTAGTATTCAGAGCGATTTTGATATTAGAATTGGTTTATTAATTGGGTGGGTTTAATTAGTAATGGGTGGGTAGTGGTTGGTTTATACATGATATAAAAAATTAAATTATAACCAATAGTTGAACGCCAAGTATTTAAAAAAATATATAAATAGTTTAAATTTAAAATCATTAAATAAGTAGTCAATTTTGAACCTAAAGGTGGATGAGAAGGGTATTTTGGAGCCAATAGGTGGATGAGAAGGTCATTTGGAGTCAATAGGTAGATGGAGAGTAGTTTTGTACCATTTCCAATACTTTGAGGGTATTTTATGCCTATTTCCGTATATTTTATACAACTGTTAAAAGTTCATATGTTTATGTTTGTATCAATTTATTTTTTTTAGTTTTATCATATTTGTATAATTCTAAACTTTATATCACTCAATTATACAAAAACACGTGAATTATACAAATGTACCCGCAAATTATATAAATGAGATGTAAATTATACAAATTATTGTCATCTCGCCTTTTTCTCCTAATCTCGCTTGTCTCTTTCATCCCTCTCTCAATCTCGCTCGCAACTCTTCAACCTATAACATGTAAGCTGCGAATCTTAATTAACAAACTATAACTATGGAGTGTAATTAAGTTATTTTTTAGTGGCCATATGTGAAAGTTTCCCAAAAGAAATTGAGTAAGCTAACTATTCTGTCCTTATTTAAAAAATTTAAGTCAACTTTTCAATTAATGAATAATGATTAATTTATTTTGATTATTTAATTTGATCGATGAATATGAATTATTTACTTAGTTTTCTCTGTTGGACGAATGTATATTTTCAAATCTAATAACTCACAAGGGTAAAATAGAAAGAATATCGAAGCTTATGCATTGATTTTATAAAATAACAAGTATTATGAATCATCTATTCATAGTAACGATGATACACATAAAGGAACAGAGGGAGTACAACAAATTACTTCCTCCCTCTATTCACTTTTTGACATAGATTATCATTTTTTTCATATTTTATTTTTACCATTAAATATCATTCTCTATATTGCTTTTTAAGACTCAATATTAAATATTAATGACGGAATAACCTGAGAGACCTCTGTACTTGGCTCGATTTGTCACTTGGACCATCCTACTCATCATTTTGTCAATCAAATCCTTAAACTCATCAGAACACAATGTTCTTAACCCCTCTAACCATTGACCAAACTTATGTGACATTAATATTGGTGAGTTGAAAATATGGGTGATTATACGCACTTCAAAGCCACTACAACAAATATCGCCTAAGCCCACACAAATTCAAGGCAACACTTAAAAAGTGTTGCCAAGAATATCTAAGAGAACACTTTTAATGTGTAACTTTTGTATAGAGTTTTTGGCCCCAAAAATTTTGGCAACACTTCTAAAATGTACTCTTCGTAATCGTAATTATAGACTACACGTTATAAGCGTTGGCAAATCACAAAAAAACTGGCAACACTTGTTTATTCCTATGATCACACTTTTAAGTGTGATATATTTTCAACACTTATAACAATACTTAATAAATGTGCTCTACTAATTCAAATAATTGTTTTATCTAAAAAATAATATTTTTCCCTGTAGATCTATTTCCCCCCAATTTCATAAAAATCAAGAGTATTGCCATAAATATTTTCATTGTTTTTAAGGGTTTCTCATTGTACTGCCAACTCTTCAGCAAATTTCATCAGGCATTTGAAGGGTACCTTAAATGGAATTAATGATTATGATTTGTCTGTTTCTTCATGGTAAACCACAGATTTTAATTTATCCATTTCGCCAAGAAAAAGTAGTGTTTTTGGTTTGTCAATTTCGACATATATGTTTGAGTACAATATGAGTTTTCTTGTTGATAACAACAACAAAGAATATTAATATATAGGCTGATACATAAACAAGGTATTTCTGGGCCTTTATAGATGAGGTCGTAGTATAATATGAATGTTTCTCAAAATTGTAGTTGGTGCTCTCTTTAAATGCATAGTGCTTATCACTCTGGTTTTGCAGGAACGACCATGATGTTTATATGCTTATGTCAATCTCTTCTTATGAAGATGTTGCTTAACCATTGTTGATGGAGATATGACTGATCTATTTTGATTGATGTGGACCAAATGTACTCGCTTTACCAACTTTCCCATTTTTTCACTTTAGTATTGAGAAGATTAAGTAATTGCAAAAATGTCCTTCTACTCATTTTTATTGTTCTCTGAAGTTAAATTCTTAGAAAGCACATTTATGAATTTTGTTACTGCATTTTTCAACAGTTAAGACAAATGTATTTTGAATGCTCAATGTTTTTGGACTTTCCAAGGGAATTGGAGAAATCTTGGAATAGTCTTTTTTCTATTGTTAGTTTTTGGTAATGTAGATTCTCACCTCACCATGTATGCATTTTTGAGAAAACGGACATTAAATACATCAACTTTAAGGTTATAGTCCATAGGATTTTAGATATAAGTAGTGACAAATGGAGAGGAAAAATAGCGATGTAGTGCTCTTGTTACACTGCAGTTCATGTTCATTCCATCATCAAATTCGATGTAAGTTGTTGGAAAGGTTGAAGACCTTTCTATAGAGAGCATAAACCTTTGCAATAATGCATTATACTAGCATATATATTCAGTTCATCTGATGAAAGTATGCTTAAGAACTGTTATTTACTAGTGAGCATATTACTTTGTGGATCAGCTATCATCTAGTAAATATAGTTCTTGATCAATGAGGGATAATGTGTAGGGTTTTACTTAGCTTATTCAATTTATGTAGGATCTTTGATAATAAATAAATTAAAATGTTACAATAACATGTTCAGTTTCTTCGTCGTAATTATTTAGTCTATTATGCAAATAACAGTAAATGAAGGTTAGATGTTGATGCATTTTATTTTGTAATTCTTTTGATCCTCTAAGGTTAAATTGAGTTCTTAACACATTTTTAGGTGTGTGATAAAGATTTTCGATTAAAATATTTGCGAGTGAAAGGAATGTTTACAGATGATAGAAATTGGGAGAGATTGCTCGTAGAGAAATTGCAGAAGTATTGATAACTCAATCTGGAAACAGAAAGATAGTTACTCGACGTTGTGGGAGCTGATTTCTCTTCCAGTTAACCGCTTCTAAAGGACTATAACTTAATGCCTGACTAATTTGCGCTCACATCAATATTGCACATTGAAATATATACACTTCTCACAATCTTTGCAGCAGCCGAGGATTCTAACAAGATTACAATGTTTTAGTCTTGAAATCGCAACTACTTATTCATAAGTTCCTGTAGCACCTGACTAGAAGACTGTAAAAGCCTTTTTGTAGCAATTTCCTATCCATCAGATTTTCTCTGCAGATAATCAATCTAATTTATTTCATATTTGTTTTTGCCACTTCATGAAATGAGAGCTGTGTAAGTAACATTACGTTGTATACGGGACCAAAGCTTCTTGTCAAGCTTGCGAAACAAACAACCCCCCTTTTGTGGAATTTGTCAGTTACATAACTTGCATTGGCTAACATGCCAAAGTTATACAAGGTGATATCTTCAATTTTAACTTGATTGATGTCATCTTTACTCACGCCACTTTGGTAAAACTTTGGAGACGTCTCTCTTAAGAATGATGCACTTTTCCTCTTTAATTCTGGTTTAGAATGGATATTCAAAAGTCAAACAATTTGCTGAAATTGAAGTTTTGGTTTGTGTTCTCAAAAATCTCATTTGATTATTTACGCTTTTCCTTAGCCAACAATTGTCAGGAAAAAAATCAACAGAAGATAACTATTATTGAGCCTATTGAATCATTTATTGCAATAGCTGCTACATAGAAGTCTTTCTTGTTATTTGAAGCAGCAAAACATGTACAAGCAATAGACAGTTCTCGAGCATATATTTTCTTTCAGTGGTTGGCATGAAGAGCCTCCCTCACGACATTGAAATTTTTGCAGACCTCCTTCAATGTTAATTATAGATTTTATTAAGAGTTTCTTGGTTATATTCTTCAAAGCCACGAAGCCTTCAATCTGAGGTCAAGCCTTTTTTGATTGACGAAGACTCCCTGGAATTAACGGTCTCTCAAGAGGTCACATAAGGTAAACTGATTCAGACAATCTTCTGCATTCTATGCTAGTACCATTTAATTGAAGTTCCTCACTGGCCAGTTCAATTGTTTTATGTCAATGTGATTATAGAAGGTGAAAATCGAGATCTTATTTCTAACCACAAGTTAGAAACTAAATTCGGACAATCTCGTGTTTTTATTGTATCAACCTTGCTACGACAGGGTGGACTCTAAATTGCTTGTACAAACTTCTCTACTACTATAAGTATTCATTTATCTAATTAAGTTGTTTGCTATTAAGAATGAACCAATGGCCGGGAAAAGAGAAATACTAATATTCTGATTCATCTCTCAAAATTTCTCGCTTTCAAATCGTGTTCAAAATGTAGTGATTGTTAAATCTAACTACTTTGAAAATGCAGATTGGCTAGATATATGGTTAGTCATTGAGGACGTATTAATAGGCTTCAAAATGCAATGTCATGGCTGGAGATCCATATATTGTATGCTTGTGTGATGAGTGCTGCTGCTGCAGCTGCAATGTTTCCTTAGGAGATTTTGGTATGTCCATGATATGTTGAACTGCCTGTAAGCTTTCCTCTTCTGAGTCTGCCATTCTTCATCAGCTGGCTTAGTGCTTCCTTGTTTTGGGGTCTGTCCATGCTATGTTATTTCTATTATATGATGTTGCTGGTATTGTGAACTGGTGTTTCCAACCTCTCTATTTGTGTATTGCATTTGCAGGTTTCTGGAATCTTGTTTGACTTGTTCCCCTTTGTTTTTGTTCTTCCTATTAGCCTCAAACTCTTTTCTTTTTTTAAGTTCCGCATCTCTTTGCTTAATATTACGTAATGTACATTGTCCTCTGTGTTTAAACCCATATGGCGATCAGAATTCAATGGTTCCCGGATAATGTTCTATATTATAACATAATATATATATATATTATATATTATAATCTATATCTATATGGATATTGGTTGTCCTTAACAATGAATACTCTCCTTATGTACTTCTACATTTATTTCACTAACTTGTAATTTCATTTTGAATGTGCAGAAAAATGTAAACAATTGAATTTGAATTGTAGCCAGAATTAAACTCGATCTATTGTAGTGAACGATGAAGAGTTTTTGTACTATTGTCATATATGTTCGGATGCACTTGGTTTTGTCGAATTTATTGATAGTAGAGATCTTTCAGCAATCACTTTCTAAGTATTGGTTGTACACGACATATTTCTCAAACTTTATTTGAAGTACATAACTTTGATATAATTATTAGTTATTTTTGTGTTTTAGGTTCCTTTGTATATTTAATTTGTGACTATTGAATATATGCAAATAAAAATTATTAAGCTTAAAAATAAAAAATTGTGGCTACAAAATTCTACACAACATTGCCACACTTTAGAAGTGTTGTTATAGGTCTTTCAAGAAAATTTACACTTTATAAGTGTTGTTCTACATGAGGTATAAAAGGCAAGTGTGATCAATAACCAAGCAAGACAACGCTTTTCAGTATAGTATAATAAAAAAAAGGTGTTGCTAATGAATCACTACAAAGTGTGCCCTTATACCCCCTTGGGCACGCTTTATAAGTGTAGCTATGATGGCAACATTTAAAAATTGTTGACTATTTTCAAAGGCTACGTTTCTTTAGGCCACCCTCTTAAAAGTGTTGCCTAAAGTCCAAAAGTGTAGCCTTTTATCAAAAGTCATACTTTTTGTTAGTTTAGGCTACACTTTACTGGTATGGCCGTAGGCCAAAAAAGGTGTAGTGAGCGAGTTAAAATAACATTTTACTTTTTTATAAAAGCAATTTAACAAAATTAAAATATAAGATTCATCTTCTTCACCCACTCATCCACCCTTTCTTATTCTCCACTAGCCCTCTCTCACTACCCCTCACCACATGCCTCAACTTTCTTCTTTTTCCAGCCCCACATTCACTCTTCTCTGCCTCTTCTTTCTTCTTCTTCTTTTATTTTTATACAAATGAGTAGCCTCAACTTCTTCTAAAATTTTTGTTTTTTAGGTTTAAAAAATATTAGTATTATTCTTTTATTAGATGGTTTCAACAGGGAGATGTGGATAATGTGAAGGATGATTGTGACTGTTGAAAATTTTAAAACACCATTGATAATCTTGAAAAGAATAAAACATAATAAATAGGTCTTGTGAATTTGTAAAATTAATGAAAAATTTTGTTGGGGTTCATTGAATTTGTGTTGGTGAACTTGTAGTTGAATTTACAAGTTAAATCAAGAAGAATTTGATCTAATTAGTATGAATATAGTGCTCAATTTGTGACCAAATATGAAGAAGATGACTATTTGAAAAGTTTTAGAAATAAAAAAAATTCATCTGTTTGACTTATTTTTTATTTTTTTAGCACTTAATTTTGCATGTGGCACTAAATGATGTGGAATTCCATGTGCAATTGCGTTCATTACAAGCGCACCAACAGGAGGAGAAAAGGGCTTAAGTATTGTATTCTTATATGTTTAAGGGTCTAGTTGACAAAGTGAGCATGAGGGTTCAACTGACAAACAGAGCCAAGTATAGGGGTCTTTCAGGTCATTCTCTCAATATTAATTTATAAAGATAGATAAAATAAATATATTAATAATTATTTTTTTAATAAATATGTCAAATTCAAGTAAATATTAACAAACAATACAATCCTCTTGTGTAGATCGCTTTGTCATATAAAAAGTATATATTACTATAAAATAAAGTGAAAAGATTCAAATATGTCATCAAACTTTTTTTAAAAAGGTTCATTATATCATTAGTTGAAAGTTTGTCTCATCTATACCATTATTATTAAAGAAAAAGCTCATCAATGCCATTTTTTAACTCCAATTTTGTCAAACCGTTGTTTACACCTCAAACAAGGTTTAACACTTTTCAATTGGAGTTTGTGGATCAAATATACATTTTTTACTTCTTTTTCTTTTAGAACACTATGAATACATGAAGAACATAAACAACTCTCAAATTTTCAACATCTTTAATTCTTTACGAAATCATCTCAAATTTCAATATAAATAACGTACTTAAACTAAACACTAGCAGAAAGTTTATTTTATTGTATATCATTTCTCTGTGAAGTGGTTATTTATAGACAAAGTTCAAAAGGTAAGAAATCATTTTATGATTCTTGACTACAAAGGGTGGGTTCCATTTCACATGAGCATCCACCATTTTGACAACACTCCTCTTGGATGTTCATGTAAACGAAAAGTTGAAGGAACAATAATTTATAGGCATTCTTATTATGTATTGGTTGCTACCTCATTAGTGATCTTGCTAGGAAAATCCAATGGAAAAAAATATATAATAAGAAAAAAATAGTGCATTGTGTATTCTACTCCTGATGAAAACCTTGATTTAAATGGTTAAGTCTTCACATTTCAATCTTGTGTATCATCTTCTTAAGAGTTGAGGTTGGTAAAGATTTAGTAAATAAATCTATTGAATTAGCACTTGAATGAATTTTTTGTACATCAATATTACCATTCTTCTATGTGAAGAATAATTTCAGTAAAATGTGTTTCGTTCTATCTCCTTTTTTGAGTCTCCTCTTAATTGAGTTATGCATACGACATTGTCTTCAAAGAGGGTTGTGGGTACTTTGATATCACACTTTAAGACACGTCTTTCCTTGATAAAATGTATCATTGATCTCAACCATATATATCTCTACTTGCTTTATGGATAGCTATTATCTCAGAATGATTTGAAGAAGTAGCGATAATGAACTGATTCGTAAATTGTCATGATATAGCAATACCTCTGCATGTTAAAAAATAGTCTATTTGAGATCGATTTTAATGTGGGTCAAATAAGTAACGTATATTTGTATGATCATCAAGATATACACTATCTTTGTTAGTATAAAATATACTCATATCAATGATCCCTTTTAGATATCGTAATATATATTTAACTTTGTTTCAATGTCTTCCTGTAGGGAAAGAACTATATCTTGCTAACAAATTAACAGAAAATGTTATATCAGGTCTCATAGCATTAACAAGATACATAAGTGCACCAATTACTATAAGATATAATATTTCAAGACCAAGAGGTTCCTCATTCTTTTCTTGAGATCGAAACATATCTTTACTCACTTCAAGTGAACGAACGATCATTGGAGTATTTAATGGATATGTTTTATCCATGTAGATTTGTCCAAAATTTTCTTAATGTAAGGGATTGATGGATAAAGATTTCGTCTATTAAATGTTTATTTGTAGACCAAGACAAACTTTTATCTTTCCAAGATCTTTCATTTCAAATTGTTTATTTAGATATGCAATTGTATTTTGTACCATTTCTGGAGTTCCAATGAGATTAATGTCATCAACATAAGCATCAAGTATAGCGAAACTTGATGTTGTTTTCTTAGTAAAAATACAAGGCAAGTGACATTATTCATATAACCTTCTTTTATCAAATACTGAGACAATTATACCACATGCACTCTGATTGTTTTAAGCATGTAACGATTTCTTTAATTTATTTGAGCATATTTTCTCAGATTTTCAAACTATATGGTTCAGGTATTTTAAGTCGTTCTGAAATTATTATGTAGATGTCATTATCAAGTAAACCGTAAAGATAAGTTGTAATCACATCCATCAAATGGGATAATGATGAAACTTTCCATGCAATTTATCTTTACATTCATTTTTCACTTTCCTAATTACGAAAAAAATTATTAAACCAAAATCGACAATTTGTAAATCTTGTTGTGAATAAATCTCTTGTCAATGGCTCAAGGTAGCAAATCATAGATGAAGAATCAAACCCAATATATATGCCTAACCTTTTCTGGAGGCCCATTCAATAGTTGTGGTTTAGGTTTATGGAATAAGAAAGGATGAAAACATCTCTCCTATAACGTGAAAAGGAGAATTTTTTTGATATTCTAAGTTAGCTATATAAGGAAATGAGATGCCTTCTTGGACACCAAGTGAAACCTAAGGTGATAGTCCTTCACTCCTATGATGCCGACTATGACAATCGTCACTCGTAGTCCACGTGCTCTCTTTTCCCATTTCAACATCTAACTTAACCATCATAATGTGCGATTCTTTGGATGACTTTGAAATGTGCTCAAACACCTCCATATTCGTGAATAAACTTTGAAGGGTTTGTAACTGTCATACTTGGCTTGTTGTGAATAGTTCAAAAGCTCCCGTGTGTGCAAAGCATAATGAAATAATCAATTGCATTTTGCGTTAAGTGAGAATAACGAGTCAGAGCTCTCACTACCAAAATTTTGCAGAAAGCTTTTACCAAAACCTTGTTGATTTCAATCGGAGGCATGTTATTTCCCTTGATTGTAATTATGTGTGATAATTAATATGAGCTCATGTAAATCAGACATTCCATATCATATTTTGCAACATACAAACATATTATACCTATTTGTGACGGGTCAAGACTAGTATTACGCTTGACAACTAAATATAGTCGGCCCATTCAAAACTAGAGGAGCTTTGCAAATCTGGTCCATCCTGGTATGAATTTTCATGTCATACTTGTACAATTTAGATACGGAGACTCCCTATTTTAATCTTGTGTTTGCGCCTCTCAACTTATCGTCTTCCAATTGCTTGGCTGGGGTTTTCTTAATTTTATAAACCACTTAAGAATTTTCCTCTATTGGATAGTCTCACCGTAACCTTTAGACTCAATTGATCAATATATATTATTTGTTATTCCTTCAGCCTTAATCATCAGACCGTTGATCATTGTGTGTGAGTTGAAATTTCCTCTATGACACTCTGACTTGGAGCTTGTCCGTGTCACTTGTTGGCATTTAGTTGCTTGTGAATGTTGGTCTGCACTATAATATTCTTATACAATTTTCCTGTAATGCAAATTCTAACAAGATAGACTATTGAACGATTTAAACAGTACCATCACAATGGCCTCTAGTATGTCAAATGAAAAAGTGCAATTGATTTCATCAAGTGGGTTTAAGACATGTGAGCTAGTGAATGAAATAAATTACGACAATAACATAATATATTGAATTGATGATACCAAAGTAGTCAAGTCGTGTTTTAGGTCATGAGAATTGACCTTTGAGGCCTAAGTACATTGAGTCTGACCGAATGACTTTTGAACTAAATTACTAAGCTTATATAAAATATGTTTGCATGAATAAGTGTATGAGTCGAAAAATATGGAGCCCCTAATATTGATGTCTACTGAGCTAATTATAAATAACAAACTACCTAACTAATTTTATCTCACTCATCCATGATTTTTGTATATAAATAACACACAAAGTTTTACTATTTTAACTTTAATACCTTTTAATTTAAAAATAGAAAAAGATCAATTTATTTTAAATAAAAAAATATGATAAACTTTTTAAATTTCTGACCAAATTCTAACTAAATTTTTTATCATTTAATCATTACATATTTTTGAAAAATATAGATTATATATAGAATATATCTAATTCATTTTTGGAAAATGAGATTCTTAAAAATCTGTGACATTTTTTCTTCAATTTAAGTTACATATGCACAATTGTTATAGTTATTTATACTTTATTTTCTTATTAAAAGTTCTACAAGCGCATATAAGTTAATAGGTTGATCAATTTTAAAACCGTTAAGTAAGTGATCAATTTTGAATCCAAAGGTGGATGACAAGTGTATTTTGGAGTCAATAGGTGGATGAGTAGGACATTTTGGAGCCAATAGGTGGATGAAGGGTAATTTTGTACCATTTCCAATACTTCGAGGGTGTTTTAGGCCCTTTTCCGTATATATTATTAGTAACCATGTGAACTCATAACATATACATTTGAATTTCACTTTTTGTTTCATTTATCATTATTGATAATAAGCAAAGTTGTCATAATCAGTATTTAATTCAACCAACTCACCCTTAAATCTCAAAAGTTGGTGCTACTAAGCCAACTCTCTAGCTTCACTGCTACATAGATTAGAAAACAAAAATGAAACATACATTTAGATGGGCCAGTGTTGGAATGTATGCGTCCACTAATGACGATAGGACCATGTACTTTACACAATATTGATGCACGAAAGTAAATACGGAAAGTAAAGAGAAGACAATACTTTACGTGAAAATCTCTTTGCTCAAGGGAGTAAAACCACGACATGTTTCACAGGATTTTCAAACTGTTTTCAATAATCTTCCTAAGCAAAAGAGAAACACACTTTACAACCACACAATGAGATTGACCTCTGAATCTCAATACTAAGTAATACAACATATTACTTAATTGAGCCTCAGCTATGCCTGCATTGCCCAATATACTAATCCTTACTGATTAATATAGAGTTTTTCGTAAGACAAGGGTTGCCCTCAACTATGTGCTTGCAATGATTCACATAAGGTTTGAAAAGTTTCTTATCAAAGTGAAATGAATCCTACAAGTTAAGCACAAATACAAGCAATCAAAATAAGAACATGTTCTGGAAGCAAATCGTCTATCTATGAGGTCCGTTGTTGTTTTGTTGAAGCCTTAATTTTCTCTCTTTGAATGAAAGACTTAATACTTGTTTGTCTTGTTGAATATAACAACCATAAAGAATTATTAACTGCTGGACAAACAACCTCATCCATTCTCATTGGTTAAGTATGCTAACGACCTCACCAACCCCTGACACGATAACTTTGTAGGTGCGTAACACATTGCCCTACGCTGAGCACTCTGCAGAGGACGGACTGCATGAAACATTCAGTAGGAAATATTACCATCCCCTTTTTTGATGATGACAAACAACTGCCTCAGACGAGTTAACATTTATTCAAAGTGCATTTGTTCACCTGTATCAGTTCCCCTTAACTATACTCTAATTTCACAAATAGTTTACGATCAATTCCCTCTTTCATCATCATTGAAAAGGAGTAACAATAAACATATACAAGTTTCATACAAAATTTAGGAATTCAGGGCCATGGGCCACACATTACATGTGAAAGTAGGCAAAAATAGTAAAGACAAAAGCATATCAGTTAGGGGCAAAAAGAGATGATATCAGTAGATAATTAATGCTGACAACAAGGTTCAATCAAAATAGTACACTTTACCACAAGAAATTTAAAGAGAAACCAACATAGACACTGAAACACATAATAAAACATGGGCGTATGATTCATTTAGGACGGAAAGGTAGGAGGAGGTAAGGACCACAACAATAGGGTCATGCGATTGTTTGCATCGACGTGGGCCTAGAGTAGTTTTTTGTTAAGAGCATGAACTTCCTCACTTTGTGAGGCATTTGTCTTCAGTAGCTAGGCATTTTCATCTCTCATTTTGTCGACTTCTTCCTTACCCTTAAAACTAGTACTAGGTCCCCTAAAATAGTCTTGCTGTATCTGAGCCTTAAGTTGTGCAATCTCACCTCCATTGCATTCAAGACTACTGTAAGATCATTTAGATCCCGCTTAAGAGATTCTTGATGCTCATGAATATCAAACACATGAGACTTAACCTTGACCTTTCCTTCAGCACATTCACATTCAAAGAGGGTTGTAATAGAGAACATATGCTTCACAGTACCAGGTAGTCGATCCCTTGCAAAGAGGTAATCCAAAGGGGTCGAACACGTGGTTAAGTAGGTACCTATAAAATATGCCATGTTTAGACTTTTCTTAAGTCGTTACCCCATGCATGTTTTCAAGCATAATAACAGGAAGGTTGATAGCCTCAAGTTCATCCAACTTTTCCATGAGGTACAAATCTGTGACAGATGCTACAATTCTCTTCTCACTCCTGGGAACTAGGACCTTGTTTATGAACTCAAACATCAATTTATACTCTCCTATTAGGAACATAGTAGGTAGACCAACACGCTTAATGTCCCCATACTTGCTATCCCTTTGAACAAAATCACTGAAAGGTTTGCAACATTCAGTGGATCGAATCCCTATCGAAGGAACTCCCAAAATGATTCCTAAGCTTTCTTCATTCAGCGAAATATTTACTGCCCGAACTATTGTTTGAATACCTTTGTTATCTAGGAGCTCCAGTTTATACTTCTAGCTCGCGCAAATAAGGTGATGGAACTTCAAACAGGTATTCCCAACTTTGACGGGACACATATTAAAATAGAGAAGACACACCATGTTATGTGAGAACATTCAAATCAAATACCCTTCTATTTGAGCACCTCTTGATTTCCCAGTTCAGTAGCACACTCTTCTCTTGTCAAGTTCCTACCCTCGAGTTGCTTCTAAGAGGGCGTACCTGGTCCCTTACCAAATTTTGGTTTTGGAGGGGGACTATTTAGTCACCTTGTCCTTTTTCACAGTGCTTTATTCAATGTCTTCGAAACCCCTTTAGCCTTGACCCGTTCCTTTTATAGCTCCGCCTTTTGGTTCCCTACTGTTCGAACAATGTCTTCAGAATCTGTTTCACTTGAGCCTATGTTTAGAGCCAGTGAGGTAGGTTTCTAAGTAGGCACATAAAGAAACCCTTCTTCATCTACGATTTCTTTTGTTTGGACTTTGTTTGATGCCAAAGCATCTCCTATTAATTTTTGACCACCCTTATTTGTAACAACCCTAAAAATGACTATGCTAAGTAATGTCTAACGTATCTAGAATGCCTAGATTAGACTGGGTTCACACGGATTGATGCGCGTAGAACGAGACCTCTGAACCCTTGCAAAAACTAAGCCAACCAACTTGGTGCGTTGTTGAGCTATGAAAGGTTGGGTCGCATCAATTTAAGTCCACCCGAATATGGAAGTTTACCCGAAACTCCGATAGTCTTAACCGACTTAAAAGGGGTAATCTTTAATTTGGGAGGGTCTAGGGGTAAAATGTTCCTTTTTCCTAAGCTAAGGGTAAGTATTGTAATTATCCTAAATATATTATTTATTTAATATTAATATGGTGGAATGGCATTTGTAGAAATGGCCGAAATTGACCCTGTGAGCAAAATCTTGCTCCACCTGGTTTCGTTAGCCTTGGTGAAGTAATGATTTAATTCTTTATTGTATTTAGTGAATTAATTAAATAATATTTTAATTTATCGATTTATATCAATGAAAATCAGATTTGTTAATAAATTTAATAATAATAATAATATTAATATTAATAAAAAGATGAGTCCAGTTTACTACGTCTCCACCTAACTCTCCTCATTCCTAATCCTCTCATTCTCCTGTCTCACTCTCATTCTCACGTTTTTTATCAGTAAACAAAAAAAAGAACCTGAAAATGATAGTTTTTTTACTCTTGAAAGAACTTCCACCACACAAAAACTCAAATGAAAAGCTAAGCTAAAAACGAAAATTTACAACATTCTTCTCGACGGATTGTGTTTGGGATTTTGGTGGTGATGCAGTGGTTTCGTGGGAAATTGGCAGAATTTAAAGAAGTGTGGAATGACAGTAAGGTATGAGTTTTCTTCTCTCTTGGTCCCTTTCCCAAGAGACCCCTAAGTTCAGTTTAAATTCCAATTGATAAACAAAGGTTGTCCCCGTTTCTTGCCCCTGTCATTAGATCCTTTGAAAGATTCAAAGCATGCGTTAGTTGTCCTTCTCGTATATATTTTAGTCCTGTTGTGATTATGTATTGAATGTGTATTTTGAAATTATGTAAGGAATGAAATATGTAATTGCCCGGAAAAGTGTCTTACGTCCATTTTTTGAGGCATGGGTGTTCCTGTAAATTAACTATGTTTTTTTGCTGGCTTGAAATTTGTGTGTTATAATGTGGTTTGTCGATATTACATGTTACAAGTGTGATGTTTATATAGGGTAATGTCGCTTGAAAAATGTCACGTCGAATTACTCCAAGAATCACCTTAAAATGTGAGAGAACTCTGGATTGAAAGAGATCAAATTTCTTTAGAGCTTGCTGGAAATGTTTGGGCTCGGCCAAAAATTTGAACAGTGAGCTATGTTTTTAAATTTTTTTAAACTTGTGAGTCATTGGTAATTGAACCAAGACCTCACAAACGTACAGTACATAAAAATTTCATGATTACAATGAAAGGAAACATAAATGTGGTGAGTTGGGATGAACCCACAACCTCTTGAATAGACGAGAGAGTTAGGAGAACAATACTGTGTTGGAGTGGTCATGGACCCACAACCTCTTGAATAGATGAGAGAGTTAGGAGAAAAAAGAAGAAGAAAAATAAATTTGGTGAGTGGGGATTGAACACACAAACCTCTTGATAGCAGGGAGAGAGTTAGGAGAAAATAAAGGAGAAAAATAATTTGGTGAGTGAGGAGTGAACCCACACCTCTTGCATAGGTAGAAAGTTAAGAGATAAAATGAAGAGAAAAGAATGATCTTGTGGGGGATTGATTCCCAACCCTCCTTGCCTTAAACGAAAAAGAGAAGAGAAAAGAAATGAAATATTATGGAAGTGATCGGAATTCGAACTAGGTCCCCCAAATCTGAAAAATTCAATCGCAAGTTTACTAGAAGTAAATGTTGCTCAACGGGATTCGTAAATCGGGTTCCCCTTTGCCAATTCTGTATTGATACATAAGTCTATGTAACAAATATTTAATTATGCTGCCTCCAATAGCGAAATCATATCTTCTTGGCAATCTACAATATGCATAGTCTGTACCACATAATCTTGGGTAAATATGAATCACGTAGAAAAACTAATGAATGAAGCCTCATGGCTTGTATGTTGGACTCCTAGAGTCGAGCATAGCGTTTAACAGTTATGAACCTACGATGTTATGTGAAGAGATAATGAAACCCCGAGGTGTTAAGTAAGAATGTGACACACATTAAAGGGGAAAAAAGTGTATTAATACGATGAAATGACCTTCACGTAACAGGTGCAGTATCATTAAGAGTAAATGTGGCCTAAGCTATGATGTGGTGACACTTTGATAAGAAGCTAATAGAAAGGTTAGAGAAATCTCAAATGAGCCTAAGTAACTGTTACCAAGACATCTCACTATGAGAGGTAGGTTAATACAACGATACCAGCTGTATGAAAACTCTAATGCAAGTATTGAAGTTAAAACATACGTTAATACTAATGATGAGATGAGAATCATCAAGAGCTATGATGCCTCATGCTGAAAGCCAACTTCTATGATGTATGAGATAAAATTTAGGAACTTATGCTAGAAGTCACCGATATGCCTGCTACTGAGTTGCGATTCCTTTTTTCAGAAGCCGAGGTTCGTGTAATTCTCATGAATGATTATTGTTCCGTCTAGATGGGTTGGTCGCCTTATATCTCCTAGTCTTTGAACCTATACTAACTGCCAATTAGGGTTCTAGCAGGGTTCGATTCCTTATATACTCAGCATATTTTGGTTCACTTTGGCCAGTGATTCCCCCTCTTTTTGTGTGAGTTAAACATTGATTTTCATGATGTTTCACATGATCTATGTCGTGTTAAGGTTAAGTTCCCAAAGAATAATGCACATATAAATGAACGATACCAAATGTGTTAGATAAGAGGTGAGCTAGGTTTAGAGTAAAGCAAAACTTTAAAAAGGTTATTCTTGTCATTGCACAACGAACCCATGAAAGTCTTAAAAATAACATTTTGAGGTATGGCTAGATTTCACTAGCTTACGAACGACTAAAATGAAGTCGTATGAATTAGACTTTGTGGTGTTTTCTAAAGAAGGCTCCCTAGTTGAAGGTCCTATTTTGATCCCTTTTATTTTGGAATTCCTAATGTTAAGTCCATGATTCCAAGGTCTCATGGGCATATGAATGAATGAAATAATATATAGTGTGGCTATATACCATATGTAATGTGGCTGTGTGCACTATGATATGTATGATGATGCATGTTACTCTCATGGCATTACTCTCCTAATTTCGATTTGGCACGTCCATTGACTTGACTTTCCATAAGTCATATCGTTAGTATAGCGAATCTTATATGTCATGTCCTTTGTAGGTGTTTGCATATACCCATATTAGTACAAGTGCTAACTAATCCCATAAAACTCTCTACTTTTAGGGTTCAGGTGCAGCTGACACTAAGGAGCTTACGAGTCGATGCTGAAGTTATCCGACGTGAGCTTTCACCGGATTTGGTAGGCCCTCATGCGTGCGATATGCTTACTATTTTATTCTAAGGCATTGACGTAGACATTTAGCTAGTTGGTATGTTCCACTAGTGTTTCTTTTCCCAGTTTTAAGATATTGTATTGGTGCCCATTTTGGCAACTTTATATTTTATGATATTACTATTTTCAATCAGTGAGTAAATCTGTACGAGATGGTTCTGTGAGGCGATTAATGACTGATGTAGAAAACAATCTTATATGATTACTATCCTACTATGAAGTCTATGTATACTTCAAGTAACTAAAAGTTTCAAATTTTCTGCTAAAATTTACCTAGATGATGTAACGATGATGTATGTAGGCTTGTCTATGACCTCTAAGAGGTCAACGACGCCAGTCTCATCTGGGGTCTAGACTCCTTTGGTGACATTCTTGTTGCATATCTTCTTTTGTTTCCACCATTTTCCTTTTCCCTTTCCTTTTGTTTTCTTTTCAGAATCAGTAGGCGCATCTTCAAGTCTAGTCTCAGGTGCAACTTGAGTTGTTGTAAGATATGAGACTACCGTAGTCAACACATTTGCCCCACAAACCTCTTTCCTATTTCAACTTAGAGGAACTTATTCTTCATCTTCCTCTTCACATGGTCACAGGATTTTGGTCAAACACTGGTTGAACACTACGGTGACCAGTTTTGATTATCTGTACTCTTGTTCAAAGAGTATTGACTGAGTATCCCCTTTGAGAGATGCCAAACTTTATATAGCCACTAATTCCTCTATCGCTGCTAGTATGTTAGATTCTATACCCTTTCCCTTAGGCAAATGACCTTCAAATAACTTTTCAGACATAGTGAATGACACATGCCCTGGTTGAGACACGAATTCTAGATCTTCAATTGAAGTCTCAAGATGAGTCTTCGCAGCTGTCTGGGCCTCAAATTTTGTTGATTTTTTGTCTGATAGAACCAGAGTGTCAAGACCCTCAAAATGAACTAAGGTATCTAGAGCACCACAAGTGCCTTAAAAAGTTAATAACATTTTAATTAAGTGTGTCACATATTGTGATAGTCGATTTAAAGAGTTTTGAAATCAAACGTCAAGAAACAACCAAGACATATGGAAACTAGTTTAGTTGTGTGCTAGTTTGCCTTTGTATGTTAGTCTTGTGTTGGAGTCTAAATTGATAGGGTAGGATCCTAAAATCTATATGGACGTATTTAGAGTCTAACGTCCATGCACGACTTCCCAAGGACCACTTAAAGGGTCCTTGAGAAGGAACCAAAGACTGGCCAAAGACTACCTATGCAGTGTCCGAACGACGCCCAAGCAAACGACTCTCCGTGCGGGATTGATTCCTTCTCGTTAGGGGGCATGTTTATACACTTAATGCGTGTGGATCATACCGGGCCCCACAAGTGGAGATCGCTTCTTCACCAAACGAACATGCTCCATCTCAGGACGACGCCCCGTTGCTAGCATCCGTAGTTTGGACTTGCAACACTTCCAAGAAACGTTGCCAAGTTAGGGGTGGATTGGAAAATTTACCCCACGTCCTAATTAAAATATGGGCGGTTAGTTAAGGTATTTTTAGGTAATTTAAGTTAGTATATAAGCCTAAAACCTAATTTACAATTCACTCTTCCAAATCAAACCCTCGCCCAAAACCCCCATTGGAGACCAAGCTCAATAACAACCTATGAAGATGGATTTAAAGTGTTTTATTCTCCATGTTTCGTGGATTCTCTTTTGTTAAGGTATGGTAACCCTTGATCCTTAGTTAATCTTTTATCTAAGGAGTTTTAAAAAGGTTTTCCAACATAATTAAATGGTAAAAAATCCTATCTTTCAATCTACCATGGATTCATTATCAAATTGAAATCAAAGTAATTCTAATGAGATATTTATGATTAATCAATTGGTACGACATGATTTTCATTCCAATTCCATGAAGAACCCATTATATCCATAACCTCTCAATTTATGATATAATGTTGGTCTTGCGATCTTGATTAGATGATGACTCAATTGTTATTAGATTATAGTGTATTTCTTAATCCTACTTCTATCTATGTCAATTGATTATGAATTTTGGAAAATTGATCAATGATGATCATAGCTTGGAGAGTTAGTAAGTTTCCCTATTTCCTCTAATCAGCATAGAATGTATATTGAATTGTGCTGCTTTATGTGGTCCACTTATGGTGGCGGTGTTTACATTCTTGTCTATTTTTTTTATGTAGTAATAATGGCCTTGAAGGCTATAGATGTAGAGTGGACTAATATGATGATTATCATGACTATGAAATTATGTGTGTAGTTTTCCATTCTAGTGGCACGATCTAGGTGTGTTGATGATTTCAATTATATGTGATAATCATGTTAGGGTTAGGTATGGTCTACATGACTAGTTGTGATGAATACTGTTATAGCATGACCCCTAACTTTGCATCCCCATATGAATATGTGATCTTATGTATGTTAGGTGTCTTCTATTCTAATGTTAAATATGTTGTTGTCTCATATGATGTAATGTGGATGTGTGACCTAGATTCCTTAAGTGTTCTATTTATGAGTTGGTCATGACATGATGGATACATTGTATATGTGTTATGATTTTTAGAGTGTGGTTTTCTATATAGCTTGGTTGTTGCTCTTATGTGATCATGATGACCAATATGAACACACACTCTCTCATGCATAATTATGAGTATGATAGATCCATTGTGTCAATTAAAAGGATAGTTCTCATATGCACCCTTATCCATTACTATGCATGTAAAGTATATGATTGATGAACTATGAGCATGTGTTGTGTAAAGGTGTTTATGTGAAAGTATTACTCACATATGTACGCACAGACACATGATGTATGAAAGGTAGAATTATGTGAAAGTACATTCTCACATAATATAGGTTCTATGATGGAAGGACATTCTCATCTTATATACCTTTGAGGTATATGATGTATGATGGACAAAGTCCCCAAAGCCTTTTTTATGAACTAATGCTAATAAAGGTTTAAGTATGTTTAAAAAGGGATTTCGAGCTTAGCATTGAGTGAATCTGAAAAATGAGAGTGGGGGCTTTTCGTTTAGTAAACCCGACTTCTTACAAGAGAATCTTCACACTTAGCAAGTCTGGGTTCCCAGTATAGATGTTCTCTCATAACATGGAAACCTCCACGTTATCAAGTCAAGGTTTCTAGTCGAAATCTCTTTGTTCCATAATTACCAGCCTCTGTAGGTATTAGTTTAGTGGTTCCACTAGAATAGTTATTATGTATGAAGGTCCTACCTTGACAAGTAGTATCCTCTCTTTTTAGTGTGGGAGTAGAAAATCAAATTCCATGTAGCTCACATGGTCTATGTCGGTTATGACTATGTCTCCCAAAAAGATAAGAAATGAACTAAGAGAAAATATGAACTCTAATCATAACTCCTTGAGAAGGTTACTTTGTATAGGTAGGACTATGGACCTTACCCATGCATTTCACAAGTGAACTTCAAGAAAGGATAAGATTAGGGACTTTATGAAATGAAGACTTATGTTATGTATGATTTGTATGAATGCATGTTAAAGTGATTTTGCTATGCCAAGACATGAATTATGACTATGCATGTGAATAAAACTTATGACTTCTAAATGAGTTTATGTGGTATATGTGAGGGATGGGACTCTATGTGTACATTGAACAAGTAAGATTGTGAACGGGTTGTGAGGGTGGTTTACCTATGATATGAACTAAATGAGTTATGACTAAAGTTTTAGTAAATGAATGAGTCGTTATATGATTCTATGAATAATGTGGTCTTATGTCTAGTGATAAATCAAGGTGCTATGACTTGTTGAATATGATAAGCCTAGTCTAGGATGACTTCTTAGGAACACTTGATGTAAGTAGTATTATTGGATGCTACCTACACACTGCACTAGTTTGACTCGGGGGTTGTCTTAGGTGAAACTTATGTCCTATGATGTGCTTATGACCTTATGATTATATGTGGTTGGGTTGATGAAGCATATTTAGGAAATACCATCTTGACTGACCTTAAGGTAATATATTGTACTAAGTATTACTAGAGGGTTGCTTGAGGAAAGGAGTTAAGGTAAAAAGAGAGGTAATGTCTTGTATGTATTGAATGTGCCTCAAAATGTGATAAGAGACTTTATGTGTTATTTTGAATAATGTCCATGTCTATATGAAATATGTGAGCTATATGATGCTTATTGTAGTAATGTTTATGAAGTTTTATTAAGAGACATGATGCATGGTTTCTAACTAAATGTCCTCTTTAAATGCATGTTTTTGCATGGTTGTCAAACTTAGTGCCTTTTTGTAGTAATACCATTCTTCTTCATCTTTTTACACAAAGTGTAGATGGTGATGGCTAGAAGATGTTTCCTAAGTGAAGAGCTTGGATAGATCTCCCATGTTCAAAGAAAGGGATCCTTATGATTCAATGATTTCCTATTTCAAATTCTTATTCAAGATTATGTAACAGTTTAAAGTATTATTTTATATTGGTTAAGTGCCCTGTCCCTATTTTACTATAATGACGTAGTCTAAGTTGACAAAAGAGACTTAGAGTCTAACTATGTACCTATGATGTTTTTTTTATATATGAAGTGATGTTATAGCATTTGATGTGCTATGAAAAGTTTTAAATTTTATGCTATTTTTATGATTATGTGATGAATGATGTCTATGGGCTTGTATAAGACCTCTGAGAGGTCAAGTACGCCATGTTACTTCTAAGGGGTGCTCCCTGGTCGTGACAAACGTGGTATCAGAGCATGATGTTATAGAAAGTGGTTTTAGGGTCCAAAGTCTCTCATTTCCATGGGTAGTAGAGTCTTGTTTATCGGTGGTGAGTCGTATACACATCTATGAGTGTAGGCTACAAGATGATAGAGTTTCACATTATTCACTACTCTTGTGTCGTTCTATAGAACTTATCTCTTTATGATCTCTCTCTTATTTCCTTGTCCGGTAGTCTTTTAGATGTGATTGCTTGAAAGGAATGGTGTCTAAAGGAAAATGTAATGGGAGAAAAGTGAGTTTTGATACTTATTATGGTTTTGTGGCTTGATGAGTAATTGTGAAGGTAAATTTAGAATGTTTTGATGTGATGCCATCCATGGCTATAGGTGACCTATGAGAAATGAGATATTATGTTGAGAAGTTATGTTATGATATGGTTATATCTTGTTAAGAGTTGTTATAGTTGAATGGAGTTCCCTTCGGAATGATAGGTTGTTGATGGTTACTTATAATGATAGTATAATGCTATGAGGTAGGATTGAAATGTTTTTGGAGAAATGGGGTAAATAGTGAGAAATATGAAATGTTGCCATTGTTATATGAGTAATTCTCCATAGTTATCCTTGTGTGGATTGGAGTCTTTTGTATAGGCTCGATCCTAAGAAGGGAAGGTAGTATGCTTACCTTGTAAGGAAATTATGAAGTATGCTAGTAGGTAGAAGAACCTTTATGATTAGTTGGTTAGTTCCCTTATAAACCTCTTCTAAGAGTGGGGAAAAAGGGAAGAAAGGGTTTTATTCCATAAGTTGGGATTATGCTTTGCCCTAAAGTTGAGTTAGAAGGATATATGTATCCTTTTGTTCATGGGTAAAGGAAGGGAATTGATGTTGACCTACTTTGAAGTGGTTAGTTGTCTCTTAAGATTGATCTTAAGTATGGACATTTGAGGAAGTGCTTAGATTGTACCTAGTCATAGTTGGTTGGAAGGTCCACCAAAAGTGATGACCCTTGTAGACTTGAATTCGGAATTACTTACCTTGTTTGGACTTGGTGGTAGAATGTGATGAGATATGGAATTACCCTTGGTATTCATGGTATAGTTAAGGCCTCATTAGGTTTGGTAGCATGACCTAACTTGATTGTTATGAGTTCTTTTAGGTGATAAACTTAGAGGAGTAATGGTGCTTGAGGAGTACCTCTTGATGGTTGAGTTAGTGAGCTTCTTGGGATAAGATTAGGAGTGGAAAACCTCAATGATATCATACCTTCTAGGTGAGGAGTATGTATGTTTGGTCTTGACTTGCTTTGACCTTGGTGTTTAGGGGCATGATGTGATTAGGCTTACCCCAAGTGGGGGATAATGTGCCTAGATGGTAAGGTTATGAATGTCCTTAATGGTCCTATTTTGAGTTCCCTTGAACTTTTATGCATAGAGGATCACTTTGGAGGTGATGTAAAGAAGAGTGTGCATAAGCTTAGATCCCTAGAGAGGGTGATGATGTGCTTAGTTTTAGAGGTTGGTAAACTAAAGTCCTATTGGTTGAGATAAGTTGCCCTTAAAATGGTCTTACCCTAAGTGAAGGATGATGATATGAGTATTAATGTTGTTGATATCCCTATCTTTTCCTTCTATTCCTACTCAAGCTTGAAACCAAAGAGTTCCTAAGTAGCTTGTTCATAATGGGAGTCTTGCATATGAGCATAAGTTTTATGTTCTCTATATGTTATGCATGTCTTAAATTACAGTGTGATATGCATGTATGAAAGGTCATTATTGCATGAAAAAGGGATTTTGATAGATTGCATGTTTCTCATGTTGTTGTACACCTTTTATAATGATGAATGTGCAATTTGACTTCATGACGTGGTTTAATGAACAAGATTTGTAACCCTTATAATATGTGGTGTTTTGTCCCCACAATGAGAATTTGAGTTTTTCTTTAAATAAGAAATGACGAGTCTCTTCAAAAATGTGTGAATTTTATGACTTGTGAAGTGTTAATGTAGGATTACTCTTGAGAAGTAATTGTATGACTAGTCAATGTCTTTATAAGTGCCTCTGAATTGTAATAATTTCCCTAAATGATGAATGTTTATGAAAGCTAGTGTCATGCTAGAATTGAAATTTTATGAAATAACTTCCTATTGTTGTGATGTGTGTGGTGTGATTTTTACCATTTTTACTTCATTAGGAAGGGAGTATGAGCATAATGTGGTTTGGAGTAAAGAAATTCTCCTCAAGAATGAATTTTTACCTTTGTGCATTTCTTTTATATGAACTCTATGATGCCACGTGTGTACGTTATGACTAGGATAAGGTAGTCCGTCCTTGAACATAATTAAACATGGTAATGTCATATATGACCTTGATGGTATTATTTCTAGACTATAAGATTGTATTTGATCTACATTATTCATGATTTTTGCGTAACTAAATGAATTGCTTAATTGTCTCATTACATGAAATGTGGATTATGCCTATGTGTCATTTGAAATCAATTGTATGTTTGATCTTATGATGAAATAATGAGCATGACTAAAGTTGGAGAAGGTAGTTCATCCAATTGGCAATGAGTATGAAGAATTATGTAAGCATGAAAGTAATTTTAGGAGTAGTCCATGTTTAACTATGTTGATTTAATTGCATGATAGTGTGAAGTTAGTGTTCCCTTGAAAGTTTGGAGCATTGACTATTATGTTAAAACATGTTGAATGTTGTGATCTTCTTTATGGCTCACCGAGTCGTTAAAAGCGTTTAAAGTTTTCCAAGTGTCAATCGAGGACGAATGTTTTCAAGTGAGGGATATTGTCAAGACCCTCAAAATAAACTAAGGCATCTAGAAAATCACATATGACTCAAAGAGTTAATAACATGTTAATTAATTATGTCACAACTTGTGATAGTTGTTTTAAAGAGTTCCGAAACATCCATAAATGACAAAGACGTTTGGAAACTACTCGTGTTGTGTGCTACTGTGCCTTTGTATGTTTGTCTTGTGTTGGAGTGTTGTTTTGAGTCTAAATTGATAGGAGAGGATCCTAACATATATATGAACGTATTTAGGGTCTAAACGACGGGTCACAACTCCCCAAGGACCACCCAAAGGGTCCTTGAGGTGGACCCAAAGGCTGGCCAAAGACTGCCTTGGCAATGTCCAAACGACACTCCTTACGTGGTTCCATGCCCCATCGATTGGGGGCGTTGCTCCACACTTAGGCGTGTGAGATCATCCCCCAAAAAGGGATCCTCAGTGATGGAGCTGCTGGATGGCTCGTTTATCAGATGACTAGCATCCGCAGTTTGAACTTGCAACACTTCCAAGAAACACAACCAAGCGAGGGGTGAATTAGGAAATTCACGCCACGTCCTAATTAAAATATTGGCGGTTAGTTTAGGTGTTTTTTGGTAATATAAGTTAGTATATAAGACTAAAACCTAATTTAGAATTCACTCTTCCAAATCAAACCTTTCTCTCTCAAAACAAACCCTCCCAAAACCCCCATTGGAGGCCAAGCTCAAGAACAACCTATGGAGATAGATTTCAAGTGTTTTCTTCTCCAAATTTCGTATCTTCTCTTGCATTAAGGTATGGTAACCCTTGATCCTTACTTAATCTTTCATCTAAGGAGTTCTTCCAAAGGTTTTCCAATATGATTCAAAGGTCAAAATCCTATCTTTCACTGTAGCCATAGGTTCATTATAAATTAATTTCAAAGTCATAATGACGAGATACTTATAATTAATCAATAGTTTTAACATGATTTTCAATCCAGTTCCATGAAGAACACATGATCTCCTTAACCTCTCAATTTATGATATAATGTGGGTCTTGTGATCTTGATTAGATAATGATTCAATTGTTATTAGATTATAGTGTATTGTTTAATCCTACTTCTATCTATGTCAATTGATTATGAATTGTGGAGAATTGATCAATGATGATCATAGCTTGGAGAGTTTGTAACTTATCCTATTTCCTCTAATTAGCATAGAATGTATATTGAATTGTGTTGCTTTATGTGGTCCACTTATGGTGGCGGTGTTTACATTCTTGTCTATCTTTGTATGTTGTATTCATGTCCTTGAAGGCTATAGATGTACAGTGGATTGATATGATGATTATAATGACTATAAAATTAGGTGTGTAGTCTTCCATTCTAGTGGCATGATTTAGGTTTGTTGATGATGTTAAGTATATGTGATGATTATGTTAGGGTTAGGTATGGTCTACATGACTAGTTATGATGAATACTCTTGTAGCATGACTTACCTTTGTAACCCCATATGGGTCTTCTATTCTAATTTTGAATATGCTCTTGTCTCCTATGATGTAATCTGGATGTGTGACCTAGATTCCATAGGTATTCTATTCACGAGTTGGTCATGACTTTAGGGATACATTGTATATGTCTGATAATCCTTGGAGTGTGGTTTCCTAAATAGCTAGGTTTTTTCTCTTATGTGATAATGATGACCAATATGAACACATACACACTCTCATGCATAATTAAGAGTAGGATATATTCATGGTGTCAATTGAAAGGATAGTTCACATATGCAACCTTTTATATTACTATGCATGTAAAGTATATGATTAATGAGCTATGAGAATGCGTTGTCTAGAGGTGTTTATGTGAATGTATTTCTCAGATATGTATACACACATACATGATGTATGAATGGTAGAATTATGTGAATGTACATTCTCACATAATATAGGTTCTATGATGGAAGGACATTCTCATCTTAGAAACCTTTGAGCTATATTGTGCAGGAGCGAGAAAGTCTTAAAACCTTCTTTATGAACTAATTCCAATAAAGGCTTAAAGATGTTTAGAAAGGGAGTTTGATCTTAGAACCTAGTGAACAGGAAAGATGAGGGTGGGTGCTTGACATTTAGTAAGTTTGGCTTCTCACAACAGAATCTTCACGTTTAGCAAGTCCGATCCCCAACATAGATGTTGTCTCATGAGATGGAAACCTCCACGTTACCTAGTCAAGGTTTCTAGTATCAATCTACTTGTTCCATAACTACGTGCCGCCGTAGGTCTTAGCTTAGTGGATCCACTAGAATAGCTATTATGTAGGAAAGTCCTACCTTGACCAGTAGTACCCTCTCTTTTCGGTGTGGGAGTAGAACACCTGATTCCATGTAGCTCACATGGTCTATGTCAATTATGGCTATGTCTCCCAAAAAGATAAGAATTGAACTAAGATAAGAATATGAACTCTAATCATAACTCCTTGAGAAGGTTACTTAGTATCGGTAGGACTATAAACCCTATCCATGCATTGAACAAGTTAACTTCAAGAAAGGATAATATAAGGTTCTTTATGAAGTGAAGACTTATGTTATGTATGAATTGTATGAATGCATGTTAAAGTGACTTTGCTATTCCAAGACATGAATTATGACTATGCATGTGAATTACACTTATGACTTCTAAATGAGTTTACTTAGTATATGTGGGGGTATGAGACTCCATGTGTACATTGCACAAGTAAGCTTGTGAAAGGGTTTTGAGGGTGGTTTACCTATGATATGAACTAAATGAGTTATGACTAAAGTTTTAGCAAATGAATGAGTTGTTATGTGATGCTATTGAGGATGTGGTCTTATGTCTAGTGTAAATGAAGGTGCTATGACTTGTTGAATATGATATGCCTAGTCTAGGATGTCTTCTTAGGAACTCTTGGTGTAAGTAGTATTATGAGATGCTACCTCCACATTGCACTAGTGTGACTTGGGGTTGTCTTAGGTGATGGTTCTTATGTGAAGCTTATGTCTTATGATGTGATTATGACCTTATGATTATATGTGGTTGTGTTGATAAAACATATTTAGGAAAGACTATCTTGGGTGAACTTAAGGTAATACATTGTATTAAGTATTACTTGAGGGTTGCTTAAGAAAATGAGTTAAGGTAAAAAGGGAGATAATGTCTTTTATGTATTGAATGTGCCTCAAAATGTAATAAGTGACTTTATGTGTTATTATGAATAACGTCCATGTCTACATAAATTATGTGAGCTATGTGATTCTTGTTGTAGTATTGTTTATGAAGTTTTATTAAAAGACATGATGCCTGGTTTCTAACTATATGTCCTCTTTAAAAACATGTTTTAGCATGATTTCCGTACTTAGTGCATTCTTGTGTTAATACCGTTCTTCTTCATCTTTTTACATAAAGTGTAGGTGGTGATGGCTAGATGATGTCTACTAAGTGAAGAGCTTGGATAAATCTCCCAATTTCAAAGAAAGGGTTACTCATGATTCAAGGATTTCCTATGTCAAGTTCTTATTCAAGATTATGTAATAGTTTAAAGTATTATTTTTATTGGTTAATGTCCATGTCCCTATTTTACTCTATTGATGTTGAGTCTAAGATGGCAAAAGAGACTTAGAGTCTAATTATGTACTTAAGATATTTTTCTATAAATGAAGTATTGTTCTTGCATTTGATGTGCTATGAGAATTTTCTGCTATTTTTTATGACTATGTGATGTATGATGTGTATGAGCTTGTATAAGAACTCCGGGAGGTCAAGTACGCCATGTTACTTCTAGGGGGTACTCCCTGATCGTGACACAGAGTTGGAGAGCAAGGAAAATCATTCTTAAGTTTGATTTTAGGAGATAGTAAAACTTTAGTGTGGGGTGTGATAGATTCATCAGTCTCACCAATCCCACAAATTGGTTTGGACGGAGAATCGTCGGGAGGAGGAACTGAGAAATTGAATGAACCAGGGTTTTCAATTTCTAGGGAGAGAGGAGATTTTGAGGAAGAAGAATAGTTTGAAATTTTCTCATACAAAAAGAAGAAGACAATTGACAACTTAGTAAGAGAATTTGAAGAGAGTAGGAAAGATTTTGTGAGTGTTTAATTCTCTTAAAAGGGTGTATTAACAAGGTACCGGGTCACTAAACAGTAGTGACTCTTTGTTTTAAACTTAACAGACGTCTATAATGGACAAAATGAATAGGGAGAAGACACGTGGTAGTGACCGTTGACAAAAATCTGTGTAGTAAAAGTGATACTAACCTTCTTGGACCAGGTCCCTCTTTACAAATATCCTTGCCTGTTATGGTTCGATCTTCCCTTCAGCCAACATGCCATGAGTGTGTAGCTGCAGTAAGGTGACAAATGTGAATTCACAAACGTTAAGCAATACAACATGTATGGGTACCTGCCCTCCCCAGCATAGTCATATGAGAGACTTCATGCAAACTTCTTGTGACATCAAATAATCTTGTGCATTCCGAAACTAAATCTGTTCTTGATGAATCTTTCTTTGCCCAATGCCTTGGTGAAGATATCAGCCACTTAAACCTCCATCTTGCAGTACAACATCACCAAATTTTTCTTATTAACATTGTCTCTATGGAAGTGATGTCTCACATCTATGTGTTTGGTCCTTTTATGTTGGACAGGATTCTTGGCCATGTTCATTTCACTTGTATCGTCTTATATAAAAGGAATGGTATCCGTGAGAACACAAAAATCTTCAACTGTTGCTTGATCCATAAGAATTGAGATTAACATGATGCAACAACCACATATTTAACTTCATTAGTTGATACATCTACTGGATTCTGCTTCCTTTTCCCCCATGAGATTAGAGATGACCCTAGAAAATGAGCCATCTCCGAGGTGCTTTTATGATCAACAAGAAACCATGCATAATCAACATCAATATAACCAATTAGATAAAAAGAATCATCAGAAGGATATAAAAGGACAATGTCCTATGTTCCTATTAAGTATCTCAGTATTTGCTTGATTGCCTTTAGGTGTGACTTTTTTGGAGCAACTTAAAACTTGGATCACATTTCCACGCTGAAGACTATATCGGGTAAAATTTTAGTGAGGTAAAGAAGAGATCCAATTATTTCTCTATATAGTTTTATTCTCATTGGAGTATCAATAATTTTGGTCTCTATGATACTGAACTTCTTGAGCGATTCCTTGATATAATTCTCCAGATAAATTGATGTACCCTGGGGGAAATTGTTTGATTTGCAACCCTAAAAATAGGTTAGGTCCCCATGATGCTTATTTAAAATTCACTACTCATTATGACTGCGAATTCTTTACACAAAGGATCTATAGTTTCTCCAAAGATAATACATCTACGTATACTTGCACTACCAAGAGCTCCTTTTCTCTTGACTTCAAGAACAACGTGTTGTCAATTTTTCCTCTTTTTAACCCATTTTAAGAAGGATTTTTTACAATTACTCGCACCATGTCCTGATGCCTGCTTCAGGACAAACGATGCTTTGTAAGACTGGGCATTTAGTAATTCGATTTGGTTTTAGTTTTTTCGGTTTTCAGTTCTTGTACCAAGTGTATCAAACACCATTCTAAATTATTTCAATTTCGTTTGGTATTTTTTTTAATTTTGGTACAGTTTATGTCATATCTGTTTGGTTTTGTTAGTTTGATTTTTTGTTATAGTCCTACTTAGTGGTTTTTTTAGAAGTGGTCACTGATCTTCGTTGGAAAGTGGTCGTTGCGTGCTTCTCCATGTAGTGTTGCTGGTCGACTACGGACTGGCGGCTGTTACATGGAAAAGTTCTATTACTGATGGTGGTCGCTGATCATCATCGCCGAAAGTGAAAAGTTCCATAGTTGGAGAGGAAGTGGGAGTTCTGCTTCTATGTGAGTAGAGTATGCGTGGGAAATTTTGAAGTTTTGTTGCAGAAGTAGTTTGTTAAGAAACTTACAAAAGTAGATAAGTTTGACCTAATTTTGCTTCTTAAATTTAAATTATCATATTTTGAATTTAATATTAATAATTAAAATAATATTAATATATGTATTATAATATAATATATTTATATATTTTGGTAAATCAAAATACCGAATAATACAAAAATTACTTATTGAAAACATAATCGAAATACCAAAAAATACAATAACATATACTGAATACCAAATCGAAAACCAAAATAGTTAAATAATTTGGTTCGATTCATTTTTTTGATTTTCTGATGTTTATGCCCAACCCTAGTGCTTTCTCCAACTTTAGCACGTGATTTGGCTTACTAACATCTTCAAACCTAGAAGACTGCTTGACATACACTTCCTCCTTGAAGTATCCATTTAGGAAGACCCTCATGATATCCATTCGGAAGAGTTTGAATCCCATGTATGTGAAAAAATCTATTAGTATTCTATTGTCTTCCATCCTCCCAACAGGTGCAAAGGTCTCATCATAATCGATTTCTTCTTTTTCACTATAGCCCTAGACTATCAATCTGGACTTGTTTCTTTTGATTTTACCATACTCGTCCAGCTTATTTCCGAATACACATTTTGTGCCAATGATGGTTCTAATGAGTAGTTTGGGGGACAGGTGCCACACTTTGCTCCTCTCAAACTGATGCAACTCTTTTTGCTTGAGTTCACCCAATCAGCGTCCAACAGAGATTATTTGATGTTCTTTGGTTTAAAAGTGGATATGAAAGCTAAGAACACAACCATATTTCTTGCCTTGGATCAGTTTTGAATTCCAGAGTTTAAAGGGAAAATCAAGTTGTCTAGAGGATTAGATTATTGATTATTCCATCTTGATTTTCTAGTAGTCTCCTCATTAGGTTCATCATCTTGGACATCACTTTATGATTTTCCATTATCAGTCTATCCTTGATGAGCATCATCCTGAGCAGCAGAAAGACCAGATGCTTCCATAGATTGTTCAACCTTTATAACACTTTGATCTATTCATCACCAACTTGTCGACCTTGGTTATCCCTCTGAATCTGTATTAGCTCCTAAAATTCAAGATCCTTCTTTTCTTCTCAATTTATTAGCTCAACTCACATGATTCATCAAAAATTACATGCACACTCTCCTTCACATATTTGGTCCTTTTTTTGTATACCCTGTAGGCTTTGCTTGAAGAGGAGTATCCCACAAACTTTCCCTTATCAATTTTTGGATAAAATTTTCCAAGATCATCCTTGCCGTTGTTTAGCACAAAGAACTTGCATCCAAAAACCTTTATATGACTATGAGATGGATTGACTCCATTTAGAAGTTCATATGGAGTTTTCTTATGATCTGAGCTAATTAAACATATGTTAGTGACATATCAAGTTGTATTCACTACTTCAGCCCAAAAGCTCATTGCAAGACCATAATCTATGAGCATTGTTCTGGAAATGTCTACCAGGATCCTATTCTTCCTTTCAACAACCCCATTTTTCTAAGGAGTTCTTAGAGTAGAGAAGTTGTGGTGGATTCCATGGTCCGCATAGAGGCCTTCAATTTGGGCATTTTTTAACTCGGTACCATGATCTAACCTGACGCTTGCAATTTTGCAGTTTAGTTTCAACTCAATCCCCTTTGCAAATCTTATTAGTGTTCTAGCTGCTTCATATTTTGATCTCACGAACATATTCCATGTGAATGTTGAGAAGTCATCGACAATTGCTAGAATGTATCTTATTCCCTTTATACTTTGGATTCTCATTGGTTCACACAGGTCCATGTGAAGAAGTTCTAGTGTCCTGGAGGTGGTGACACCGTTCCTTGCCTCGAAGGATGATCTAGTTTTCTTTCCCCTTATGCAGGCCTCTTAGATTTCATTTTCAACAAACTTCAACCTAGGATACCATCGACCAGGTCCATGCAACCAATTTGTTCAGCAATGAGGAGCTCATGTGACCCAATCTTCTGTTCCATAGACTTACATTTTAAGATTTAGCAGTAATACAAGTAAGATTGTCTCCTTATATAGAAACCAAGTCTTTAACATACATGTTCATCACTCTTTTGGTAGTAAGAACAACTTTATTAAAAGTGATACTTGTGAGTATACATTGTTCTACCAAAAATCTTACTTCATTCCCTTGATCACATATTTGTGAAACACTAAGAAAGTTAGCTTCTCACATAATACACACTATCTATGAAGACTTCGTTGATCTCCCAATGTCCCCAACACCTAAAATGAGCCCCCTTTTCCCATCACCAAATGACACACACCGCCCTGGTGTACTTCCAATAAGAGGAAGTTTTGAGTGTCTACTATCATGTGCTTCGAGCAACCACTGTCCATATACCAGCATTGACTGCTTCCTCTCTTCTGCACAAGAATCACTTATAGGAACTTAGTTGATATGGAGTTCTAGAAAATTGTCAAATGGTTTAATGAGAAAACTTCATGTCTATAGGGGCAAAGTGTTCTTGATAAAATTGTAACTGGAAAAGTACCTTGTTGTTTTCTACTTTTCTTTTGCCCAACTTAAAGAATTTCTCTTGATTTTCTTTTTCCCTTTTTAGAGACTCAGAATTCTTCTTCAGGTGATAGTTTCTTCCACAATGGGTACACAACATATCATGAGAGACAGAGAAATATTTATTGTGAGGGTTGTATGGAGGTTTTATCTTTCTACACCCTATGTAATTTCTGCTGTTGAACTTCTGATTAGCTAAGTTTTAAAGAATCTTAGATGAATTATATGATTTGAGGAATTTTTTGAACATTTCTTTGATCTGACTTAAGTCCCTCCCAAGTTGTGAATTCTTTTAAAGAGAAACATCTAATTTGGACGCATAAGCTTTCAACCTTTCTTTTAGTTCAACCGCAAAACTACTGAATTTTTGTTTTCCACCCTGAGAGGTATCAGAATATTCACTAGTGTTCAGACTCTCAGTTTCTAGAATACTCACCCTAGTGTTCATTTCAAAAATTTGATACACAAGGGCATTTTTCTCATCCTCACGGACACAAATTTTCACTTAAAATGATATTTTCATTTGTTATTTATGTACATTATCAATAAGAACTTCAATAAGTTTCATCAGTCTCTTAATTGACAAGGTGTGTAAATCACTTTTAAAGTCAAACAGAGTTACCTCATCCTTTTCATCCCCTTCATCCTTCACCACAATCATGGAGACATCGTCATGACCGTCATCCTGCCAAAATCACTAGAGGAATTTTCCCATGCTGCAAAGGTTTTCTCTACGGCTTGATCAGTGTGAGACTTCCTCTAGGCATGGTCAGGGACCTGGTCCTTCACTGTGGTTTGAACTCCCAAACTTATTTCTTTTGGATTCGATAGTCTCTCATGATGTGTCCAGGCTTTCCACATTTGTGACAGAGACCGTCACTTTGAGTCATTTTTTTATACAACATACTCCTCCTTTTTTCCCTCTTTAACGATGAACCCTGCTGTCTATTCATCTCGTAAGTCTGCAAGTTTCCAATCAGATAGTCCATGGTAAGTTTTTTTTAGGTCCCCTACCTCAGTTATTGCATTCACTTTACTTTCCTAGGATTTGAGAAGTACTTTGAGAACCTTTCAAACTTTTTTTCTTGGTTTAATAGGTTCACCATGGTATCTTAGTTCATTAGTGATGGAAGTGAACCTTGTATGCATCTCATGAATGGTTTTTCCTTCCTTCATGTTGAAGTATTTGTACTGAGTTGTCAATGTAACACTACGAAAGTTCATGACTTGTTCTAGAGCCTCACATGATGAACTAATACTTAAAACACTATTTCTAAGCCTAAAATAATGTATTTAGACTAACTAGGAAGTGTTAGAGTCAAAACATCAAGAAACATCCATAATATTCGGAGACTAGTGAAATTGAGGTTAGTGTACCTTGGCGTGTTTCATGGTGTTTTAAGAGTCGGAAATTAACAAAAACTTGTTAAAAGGTGTTAAACAATTGTTAGAGTGTGTTTAAGGTTGAAATGTCCGGGTACGACTCACCAAGGGCCATCTTAGGGGTCCTTAGAGAGGACCCTTTAAATTGACCCAGAAAGATGTCTCTTCACAATGCACACCTACGAGCCAAACGACGGGCCGTCGTTGGCTCCGCAGGTGAAAACTTATCCATTTTTGTAAGGCCCCAAAATTTCAATCTCTGAACCAATCAACGTCTTGCTAGTATAGTGGCTTCGATAGACCTACAACCGTAGTTTGACGTCTCGTAGGTTGGGTCTATTTTGCATGGCTTAATTTTGAAAGGAATGATTTAATTAGTAAGTTACTTAGGAGGTTAATTAAGGGTTAGGGGGTGTTAAAATTAGTTAGTTAAAGGACTATAAAAGTCCTAATCCTCATTAAACTAACTTAGCACCACATAATTCCCCAAACCCACATCTCTCTAACTTCTCTCTAGTTTATCTCTTCCCAAATTCCAACCTCCATTGAATTACACTAGAACTTCTAGTCTAGGATGAATTCACCAACGATTTCACCTCAAATTCATGGAAATATCATCACTAAGGTATGGTTTATTCCACTCTTGGGATTCCCTTCCCAAAGAGGCCCTTTCGAAGATGATTTTCAACTTCCCCAAAAACTAGGGTTCAATCTAGACATGGGTTCTCTTTTCAAAACGAAATTTTTAATCAATTGTGATGAGTTATAGTATTATATCATTGTTTAACTAAGTATTAATGGTCAATTGTTGTTAATAACTCAAGATTGCCCCTTTGAACCCTTATTCTTCTGTACACTCATTATGCCTTGTAATTCTATAGTAATTGTGAAAAATGATGACTATATGAATATGTAGAATAATAACTGCTATTATTGCTTCTTGAATTTACCTTGTTTGTGCATTGTCTATGTAATTCTTTGTAATTGAAGTATGAAGGCAATGAAAGGGAAATAAGGTATGAATATTGATTCTTCTTCAATTCGATTATGAAGTATGATTTACTTAGATTGTAATGCTTCTATGTCTAATATGTGGTTGTGATGTTAATAGAAAGTATTCCTTATCCTTAACCCTGTACTAGTGAATTGGCTATGAAGTATGCAAGTATGTTAAGATATATTATTATATGATTCAAAGTAACTTCTCATTGTTATGATAAAGTGTTGAGTGAAAGGTTTACTCACTTGTATGTGTTTTCTAAAGTGAAAGGGTAGTTCTCACTTATAAATACCTATGAGCTATTATGATGAATTGTTCACATAGGGGTCTAGAAGGGGATAATGTGATCTTGTACGATTAGTATGATGAATACTAAAGGGAATAAATGCTTATCACCAAAAGGTCATGTAAAATGAGATGGAGGTCATGTTTAGTAAGTTTAGCCTCCCACATAGGTTTCTTCACGTTTAGAAAGTCCAGATTCCCAAGATATGTGTTGTGTCATGAGATGGAGACCTCCACGTTAGTAAGTTAAGGTTTCTAGTAACAATCTCCTTGAACCTTAACTATGTGCCCACTAGGACTATAACTTAGTGGATCCATCTAGATAGCTGTATAAGAATGGTTACACCTTAGGCATGTTTTAACCCTCTCTTTTCGGTATGGGAGGAGAACACCGAATTCCATGTAGCTCTCATGGTCTTATGTCAGTTTTTGCACTTCTTTACCTAATGAAATAAGGAAAATGAATAAGTCAAGTATGTGAACTATTATTAGGGATTCTCTTGAAGGTTACTACATAGGGTGAGGGAGGGTACGTGACTTCTCTTACTCATTGCACGTGTGGGATCCTAAGGGATGGTTCTAGTACTGAGTTGTATGACTAAGTTGGTTACATGTTAAGTTTTATGTGAACTTATGAATCAAGCATGTAATTATAAAGTATGAGACTATGTTGTATGCATGTTGTAAGTGACTTAATGTGATGCTTATCTTTGGATAGGGTTATGGGGTTCAATTCTTGGCATTATACAAGTATTGATTTGGGTTGCTCATATATTGGGTTATCATGTTCGGTTTACTTATAATGTTCTATATATATGCATGTTGAGTTACTGAACATAATACATGGTTTTGACTAAATAGTTCCTTTTCTCATGCATTAATGATTTTACGCACAGGAGCCATACCTAGTACTTGTATTTTGTACTAACCCATATTTCTGCCCCTTTTCCCCAAACATTGTAGGTTCCCGCCATTGAAGAGCTTCTTGGTGTAAAACTCCGAAATTCCATGAACTAATCAAGAGACTCACATGATTAAATAAACATTAAAACACTGTTTATAAGCCTAAATAAATGTATAAAAACTATTTAGGAAGTGTTAAAGTCAAAACGTCAAGAAACGTCCAAGTTGTTCGAAAACTAGTGCAATTGAACTTTTACACGTCCATAGGTTTTGTGAAGGTTTGAAAGTGTTGCATGGAGTCTAAAAATTGTATAAATACTTCAAATTTGTAAAATAATGAATATAGAATGAAAACGTCTAGGTACGCCTCCCCAAGGATCGCCGTAGGGGTCCACGAAGGGACCACAACCTTGCCAAAAAGCTGCCAAAAGGCAGCAACGAATTATTCTATGGTGAAGTGTCTCCGCGACGCGGATATGGTCCCACAAGGACCAAATATCTTGGTATGCATCGCGTAAACGTATCAGACTCTTCTAGTTCAAAAATTAATTTAGAAAATCTTGCGGGAACAGCTTCGCGATGCCAACTTGTTTCTCCACGAAAATCTGAAATTTGGAATTCAAGTTTGACTTCATTAATAGGTCAACTTAAGTGAGGGGTCTTTTGGGTCTTTTGTGGGAATATTATATATTGATTTTGAATCATTTTTAAATCACATTCACTCATTCAAATCAAATTCCTAAATCAAAATCCAAAAGCGCTCACCTCTCTCTACTTTCTCTCTCTATTCAACCTCCATAGAAGAAAGCAACAAGCTTGAAGAATAAAACCAAATTCTCTAGGATTTCACTCTTGTGTGTCCTTTCCCCAGGAGTTCCTTTCAAAATTGATTTCTAAATCACCCAATTCCAAGGGTTTCTTCTACAAATGGGTTTTCTTCTAAACTTAAAATTGATGATTTATTGTGATGAATGTTATTACCCATGGGTAATTAAGTGTATATTGTTGAGTAATTAATACTTATAAATGGGAATTTTGTGTAGATGATGTCCCTTTCCCAATTTCCCCAAAATCTTGGATCTTGCTTATGAATTGATGGGAATTGATGAATGTGTTAATTGTAAGACTTGTTTTAACTATCCTACTTCATTTACGGACTTCCTAGGGGAATATCTGGTTTGGATTGAATCTAATTTTTGAAGAATTCATGATAAACCATATTCCCATAACCCTAGGTTATGGATTGGTGCTGAATTGGTTAGTGATGATCCAAATGACTTAGTTCTGGTGTTGATTACTATTATATGATGTTATTAAGTACATTGATTGATGATTATGGTTGGGTTGATGAAAAGACCTTGAGGAAGGCTTTGAAGGTGAATTGGTAAGTCCTTGTGATCTTGAATCCTTGTTTTAATTGTGATGTGTTATGCTTGATGATGATAGTTAATTGAAGTATTACATGCTATTAGATTACCTAGGTGATGGAATGATGAATCTAAATGAAATGTCTTGACTATATGAATTGTGAGATTATGATTAAGGTATGATGATATAAAAATGATTGTGAATCGCTTATGTGCCTTACTATGATATGGTGATGACGGTGTGTTAATCTCACAAATGAAGGGTTGTAATGAAAGGACATTCTCATGCAATACCTAATGAGCTAAATGATATGCTATACAAGGGGGTTAGTATATTATGACCTACATTAAGCTATGATTTATTAATAAAGGCTTAAAGATATTTGAAAAAGCGACTTTAGCTTATCACCAAGTGAACTAGTTATGAGAGGTATCCCTTTCCAATATGGGAAGGTAGGTTCACAATGGTTCACATGAGATAGAGATTACAATGCCATGGTGCATAAAGAGGGTCTCAAGTATATCTCCTAGTTCTTGAACTTTGTTGCCCCCATAGGAATACTAGCTAGTGGATCCACTTAGAATGTTATGTTCATGTTTTGGTCCTACCTTGGAAACTAGACCACATTCTTTTGGTCTAAGGCTTCATGACACCAGATTCCATGTTTAGCTCACATGGTCTATGTCGGTTAAGGAGATTGTTACCGAAAGTAAGATGGATGTAATAAAGTGAACTCTAATAAGGATGACTAATGGGTTCTTCTTAATATGAGTAGGGGTATGAGACTCTACCTATGCATTGCACTAGATGGACTTGAGAGAAGTCCTAGGAGGATGTTATTGTGCTCTTATGACTTTAATGATATGCAAATGTTGACTTTACATGTTGATGATCCTATATGATGTTAGTTTCACTTTTGAACATGTTATTGGTCTATATTGCTATATATGATAATGACTACTCATGATGCTATGTTAAATAAAGTTAGGCACTATGATATCTTTCCTTGTTTCCTTGACTATGTGGGGTTATGGGACTTGATATAGGCATTGCACTTGTAGGATAGGGAAGGGGTTGGAAGTATGTGGCAACCCTTTTTGAGAGATACTACAAATGTACAAGAAACCCAATTTAATACTTGCGACATTTAAAATAGATTAGCGAAGGTATACTGATTTTAATCTAGTTGAGGGATTAGGTTCATAATGAATAATTTAGTTAAGAATGTGCATCTTTATCATTTAAACATTTATTTGAGGTCAAACTTGATATGACACAAATTTTTTACTTATGACAAAAAACCCTCCCAAAATCTGTTAAGGAAATAATCGACGAGCTTTTCATGTATATATTATCCTCACACTTAATGACGAAATACTTGAATATTACCAACTTCCATTAGCGATATCAGCTTGATCATGCCTCACAAAAACTTAAACAACATGTAGTAAATTAGTATATTACAAGACTTGGGTTTACACACCTCAAAGATAAAAACGTATAGCCACACTTATGTTACAACCCATGGTGACATGACCAAATCAACCTTCAAAATTTAATGTAAATATGCAACACAGATTATCTACAAGTCCCAAGTTTTATGCAAAATATATATGCCTATATGCAAATTTGATATTCCTTAAGACTTTCAAAATCTTCATATTCAAAGGCAACTTCAAGCGTCCTCTCGAACATTCCCTACGATAGAAACAACTATCGCTAAGCATATAGCTTAGTGGTGTAAAACTATAGATCCGGAGCCCTCAGATTCATCAAATTATCATTCTCAAGTCAAGGGCAGCAAAATTGAAACAAGATTAGTAAATCAAGTAAACAATATACAAGGAGTATCAAGTTTGATATTTAAAGCTCCAAATGTCAATAACACTCATAGCACCATTTTTCAAGAGGTTAAATAACAAGACTCATCCAATATATATATATATATCATGTCATCATAGAAAGTACGAGCATGTATCAAGAAGGGTCGACGCCATGTATCAAGAAGGGTGAAAGCCCAATAATCAAGAAAACAACAAACCATATTAAAAATGGCTTTCTAATTCGTACTTAAAATGGATTACTCCCATACTTAAGATGAATTAAATATCCAGATTCAAGATGGAAAAATGATCTGAATCAAGAAGCATGCCAATAGTGAAAAAAGCGCATCCACAAGAAGGACAAGGTCCCAACAAGAGTGACAAGTGATCAAACAATCCGTACAAGTGGGCGAGTTATACAAAAGTCTTTGACATTTTAAATGACAACAACACGACAATGAAAAGGGACAAGAGGTAACCAAGATACCAAGATAAACTTTGAGATATAACAGCAGGTACAATTACAAGTTTATACACAAGCCTCAGTTCTTTAGATAAGAAACAATCCAACACCCCTTCAAGAGTTCGAACCATAGACCAACCAATGTATGAAGGTCCTCAACTTGTTCACGAGTATATACAACCTTGAAAATACAATTAAATAAATTATTTAATTCCTACTATCTCAATAATGTGAAGTAAAATATGATAATCATCACAAGTAAGCCTAGACTGTACAAATACGACTAAGCTCCCAAAACAGTGATTCTGTCCAACAAAAGTACTTCATGTCGCAACATAGATTTGAAATAGGAAACGACAAAATTGGACTTTATATCCTTCATAAAATATGTACATATACCTCTTAAGTTTGCAATTAATCAAGAATCACCTCAAAATACTTTTTGTACCAAAAGATATAATCAAAACACTAACAATTGAACAAACAAGATTTCTTATTCCAGAAGCTGGAAAAAACTTGTCCTATGTTGCGTCCCATATTTTGAATCCATAACATCAAAATTAGAATTTTACATAAACATAAGAGTAAACTAAGTTTTTTAAGACAAGATATACTTGAAATATAAAACACTACCCAGCTCGAAAGAAAATTTCGACACTTACCAAAAGGAAGTGTGTATCTTGAATTCCATCCAAAAGGACCAAGATTTTCATCCAATTCTATGAGTAATATGGTTAGATGAGGTTCTAAAGGTTTCTTAGAGTGTAAGGACACGAATTCTTTTATAGAAGAGGTGTGGAATTATATATTATAAAAGTGATGCTTATCACTTTCCTGCTAGATATAGTCAAAAGTCAAAGTTGGCGGCCCAAAAGTATGTATGTATGTTATATGGTATATAAGATAGATATATGATAGAGAGAAGATACGATATAGGAGGAGATAGGAGAAGAAATTTGAGATATAGATAGTTATATAATATATAATATATATTATGATATATATATAGAGATGTATAAGTCACCTCCCTTCAAGTTATAAAGTAATCAGTATATAATATTACTAAATTACCTAGTACAATCCCTTAATTACGATCACAATTATGTTAAGCAAGTTTGCAAATATTACAAAATTTTAAGTTCCCAAAATATGAATAAAATATATCGCCGATAAATACATGTGAATCTTTGTCTAGTATTTTAGGGGTGTTACATAGTAAGTGTCTTGTATGATGTGATGATATGAACTCTTGTACATGCTTTGTTATGATGTTGGAGTTACTTTGGTTATATGAGCCTGATATGCTATTATTCATGTTGATATTACCTTATGTTGGTAGTATCCATGTTACCTCGACTTTATTGATGACATTGGTCTTGTGTTGCATATGGAATTGTCTTAATGAATATGTGATCATTGGCTTGCATGTTCTCTTATAAGTGCATTATGGCTTTTAAAAGTGACTTAGCATGACTTTGAACAAAATGTCTCTTAAATCATGGTTTTTAAATAATTTTATGTGCATATATCCATACTTAGCAAAAGTGGTGTACTAACCCATATTTCTATGTTTTCTACAAATATGTAGGTTCAGGCTGTTGAAGTTAGAAGGCCAATTGCAAGACTACTTGGACATTCCACAAGTTTTTTTGTAGGTACTCACCATCCGGGGATGATGCCACTATCTAGCTACTTGATGTTGTTATAGTCAAACGACATTTAGTTTCCTTTTCTTTCATTTAAATACTATTATTGTATAAGCTTATATGTGGATTTTGTTGTAATGAAGTATGGGCTATGCCCTAATGTTCTACTCATTATAGATGGTTTAAATGTGAGACGATATATTAGACTTAATTCTTATATGTTATGTATATTATCTAAACGATAAGCCTATGTAAGCTTCTTATACGAGGATTCTAAGTAAATTCCATATGTATATATATTTTTAGTATGTGAGAGGTCTATGTAAACCTCAATATATAAAAGTTCTAATTTTTCCGCATATGAAATGTAATGACGAATGCTAAGAGGCTAGTTATAGATCTCTTCGAGGACGACGATGCCGGTTGTAACTAATGGGTGCTCCTCAGTCGTGACAAACTTGGTATCATAGAATGAGGTTGAAATAATGTTAGGATTTATATCTCACTAAACCATGTCTACGTAGAGTCTTATTCATGAGTGTGAAGTGTTCCACACTTATGAATGAGAGGGCATGTGATGCTTAGGAACTCTAACTTTTTTGGTAATCTTCAAAGTCGTGGCTTATGAGTTGAAACTCTGTGTGTTCCTTTTACCGCTAATACTTTGTTGTGTATATATGATATGAATATGAGAAGGACGACTGCAAGGAGAATGGAGGAAGATTTGGCTAATGCGGGAGTTCCACCCCTAGATAACCAAGTCCCTTCACAAGGCAATCAAGTGCCTCCAAAAGACCAAGCTCTGGTCATTCCTCCACCTATGATGGATGGAGAGATAAGGTCGACTTTTGTGGCTTTGGATCAAGACATGACCACCCAAGCTCAAGCCATGATGGATCAAGCGAATAAGGAGGTTTAACCCCGTGTTTAACCAAATTCTAGTACCACGGCTTCCCACTTGAGGGATTTTACAAGAATGAACCCTTCAATGTTTTATGGTTCAATAGTGAATGAAGACCCCTAAGACTTCATTGATGAGGTCTATAAGATTCTTTATGCTATGGGGTTGACTTCGAATGAAAAAGCCGAACTAGCTTCCTACCAACTCAAGGATATAGATCAAGCATGGTACACCCAATGATGAGATAATAGGGCCATGAGAGCAGGTCCTATCATTTGAGAAGTGTTTAGAAGGGCTTTCATTGATCGTTTCTTTCCCAGGGAGAAAAGGGATGTGAAAGTGGAGGAATTCATCAACCTTCATCAAGGAGGTATGATGGTGCAAGAGTACTCCTTGAAATTCACAAAATTGTCCAAATATGCTCCATCCTTGGTATGTACTCGTAGGGATGAAATGAGTCACTTTGTGACGGCAAATGTTCAATGCATTAGTTGAAGAATGTCGTTCGACGATGATCCATGACAATATGGATATCTCTGGGTTAATTGTACATGGACAACAAGTTGAGGAGACTAGACTCAAGAAGAAGAATAGGTAGTTCAAAAAGGTCAAGTCTTATGAAAGAGATACTTCCAAGGGTAGGCTTGAATTCAAGACAAGCCTAGGTTCAAGAAGAGGGTTTCCAACCAATTTCCCTTCAATTTCCCTAAGGAAAATAAGGACCGGGTGTCTAACTGTAAGTCCAAAAAGGCAAGAAGTGGAAATTCACCTAGCAAGAAACATACTTGTGCTTAGTGTGGTAAGAAACATTGGGGTAAGTGTCTAGTTGGGACGGATAATTGCTTTGGCTGTAGAAAGAAATGCCATAAGATTAGGGATTATCCTAATGTGAGGAGTCAACAGAAAGGGAGTGGTAAATCTCAAGCAAGTGGTCCTAGTTCTGATGCTCCAAAGAGGATCCACTTTTATGCTCTTCGCACTAGGGGTGAGGAAGAAGATTCTCCTGATGTGGTTATCGGTATGTTACAAGTCTTCTCAATTGATATTTGTGCTTTACTTGATCGCGGTGATACCTTATCATTTGTAACTCCTCTAGTAGCTAAAAAGTTTCTCGATGTTTTGACTGAACCATTTTTGGTTACAACCCCGGTGTGTGACTCCGTAGTGTCAAGGAGAGTCTTTAGGATTTGTCCTATATCTTTTCCCAATAGACTTACATGGGTGGATTTGGTAGAACTTGATATGGTTGATTTTGATGTTATTTTGGGAATGGATTAGTTGCCTGCTTATTTTGCTTCCACTGATTCTAGAATAAGGGTAGTGAAGTTCAATTTTCCTAATGAATTCGTCTTAGATTGGAAGGGGGGTAATTCAATTCCTAGAGGTCGTATCATCTCTTGTTAAAAGTTCGTAAAATGATCTCTAATGGGTGTCTTTACCACATTGTAAGAGTCAAATATCTTAAGGCCGACATTCCTCCTATAGAGTCGGTCCCCATAGTGAGGACTTTCCTGATGACTTCCCCAGAATTTCTCCCGAACGGGAAATAGACTTTGGTATTGAGTTGCTACCGAATACGAATTAAATCTCCAACTCAAAGACTTATCAGATAAGGGGTTTATTCAACATAGTATTTCACCATGGGGAGCTCCGGTATTGTTTGTTAAGAAGAAGGGTGGGTCCCTTAAGATGTGCATTTACTATAGTCTACTCAATAAAGTTACTATTAAGAACAAGTATCCTCTCCCTCGGATTGACGACTTGATTGATCAACTCCAAGGAGCAATTTACTTTTCTAAGATTGACTTGAGATCGAGGTATCACCAACTTAGGGTGAGAGGTGAGGATGTACCTAAAATGACATTTTGGACTAGGTATGGTCACTATGAGTTCCTAGTGATGTCCTTTGCTCTCACGAATGCCTCAGTAGATTTTATAGACCTTATGTATAGGGTGTTTTGAAATTACCTAAATTCCTTTGTGATTGTCTTCAATGACGACATCTTGGTATATTCGAAGAATGAGGGTGAACATATGGATCATTTGAGAGTGGTGTTACAAGTCCTTGAGAAACACCAACTAATTGCCAAGTATAGCAAGTGTGAGTTTTCGTTAAGATCTGTGACATTTCTTAGTCACATTATCTCAAGCGAGGGTGTAGAGGTTGATCCAACAAAAACAGAGGTGTTTAATAATTGGACTAGACCATTGACTCCAATCGACATTAGAAGTTTCTTAGGATTAGCCGTGTACTATAGAAGGTTTGTGGATGGTTTTGCGTCTATTGCTTCTCCTTTGACTACCTTGACCCAAAAGAGTGTGAAATTTAAGTGGTCGGAAGCATATGAAAGAATCTTCAAAAATTTTAAAGATAGGATTACTTCTTCTCTGGTGTTGATTCTAGCGGAAGGTACCAAGGGTTTTGTGGTTTATTGTGAGGCATATCGAGTGGGTCAGGGTTGTGTTCTTATGCAACATATAAAGGTAGTAGCCTATGCCTCTAGACAATTCAAGGTGTATGAGAAGAATTATCCAACTCATGATCTTGAATTAGAGGCCTTAGTGTTTGCTTTGAAAATATGGATGTATTACTTGTATGGTGTTCATGTGGATGTGTATATCGACCATAATGTGTTTGTTAAAAAAGACTTGAATCTCCGAAAAAAAAGATGGTTGGAATTATTAAAAGATTATGACATGAGTGTACTCTACCACCCCGACTAGGCCAATGTGGTTGCGGATGATTTGAGTCGTATGATCATGAGTAGTGTGTCTCATGTAGAAGAAGGGAAGAAAGACCTTGTGAAAAATGTTAATAGGTTGGATAGATTAGGTGTTCGGTTGAAAGATTCCCCAAATGATGGTTTTATGGTTCATAATAACTCCGAGTCATCTTTAGTGGTTGAGGTGAAGTCTAAGCAACATCTTGATCCAATATTGATGGAGTTGAACAAATTAGTACTTAGCAAGTTAAATGAGTCATTTTCCCAAGGGGGGATGGTGTACTAAGGTACCAAGGTAGATTATGTGTACTAGATGCTTATGATTTGAGGGGAAAATTTTTGGAAGAAGCTCATGGTTCCCGATATTCTATTCATCTGAGTTCCACCAAAATGTATCGTGACCTTTGAGATGTCTATTGATGGGATGGATTGAGAAGGGACATAACAAAGTTTGTGTCAAAGTGTCCAAACTGCCAACAAGTTATAGCCGAGCATCTAAATCCTAGTGGTCTAATTCAAGAAATGGGTATTCCTACTTGGAAGTGGGAAGAAATTAATATGGACTTTGTTGTTGAGTCGCCTCGAACCCGAAGTCAAAATGACTCAATTTGGGTTATTGTGGATAGGTTAACGAAATCCGCTTACTTTATACCCGTCAAGTCAACATATACGGCAGAGGATTATCTAAGGATCTACATTGATGTGATTTTAAGTCTTCATGGGATCCCTTTTCCATCATATCATATAGAGGTTCTCAATTCACATTTCATTTTTGGAGATCTTCCTAAAATGGGTGGGGTACACAAGTGAAGCTTAGCACCACTTTTGATCTCCAAATGGATGGTCAAGTGGAGAATAGTATTCAAACCCTAGAATACATGTTACGGGCTTGTATGCTTTATTTCAAAGGGAATTGGGACAATCACCTACCGTTGATTGAGTTCTCTTATAAAAATAGCTATCATTCTAGTATTTTAATGGTTCTATTTGAAGCAATATATGGTAGGAGATGTATATCTACGATCTGGTGGTTTGAGGTTGGAGAGTCTTCACTCCTTGGTCATGATATAATCTATGCTTTTCTAGAGAATGTTTGGCTGATAAGGGATAGGTTGAAAACAGCCTATAGTCGGCAAAAATCTTATGTCGACAATATAAGAAGAGATCTTGAATTCGTAGTAGGTGATATGGTGTATTTGAATATTTCACCTATGAAAGGGGTGATGAGATTTGGTAAAAAGGGAAGTTGAGTCCTTGGTATGTGGGCCCCTATGAGGTTTTGCAACGAGTCGGAAAGGTTTCATACGAGTTGAGACTACCTACTTAACTAGCTTCGCTTCATTCGGTATTTCTTGTCTCCATGCTCAAGAAATGTATTGGTGATCCAGTATCCATTCTTCCTATTGAAGAGGTTCAGGTGAAAATTCTAGATCATCAAGTTAAGAAGTTGAGGAACAAGGAGGTGGACTCCCTAAAAGTCCTATGGAGAAACCACCTAGTTGAGGGAGCAACATGGGAGGTCGAAGCCGACATGAAGTTCGTTATCCTGATCTTTTTCCTAGTTAAAGTTAGTCATTACTATCAATAGTGAAAGTAATGAACAAAGTTGAATGTGTCTTGTTTTGCTAAAATATGCATATTTTTGTAAAGGTTTATGTCAAAATGAGTTTTCATGAAAAAAGGCCTTCTGTGTTAACTTTCACTAATGTGAAATATATGTTTTGTCTTCTTGAGATTTTTGGTCTTTTAATGTTGTCTTAAGAAAAATAGCATGGTAAATCTTTAAATTCATTTTGAGCTCATGTTGATGTAGAGAAGGGTTTTGATGTTGTCCTGAGTAGAATAGCATGGTAATTTTTAATGTCATTTTGAGCTCATGCTGATTTTGCGAAAGTAGTTCCTCATAATGTATTGTGAAATATTGATCTCTTATGTGTTGTGACTTGAGTTGCTTTGTGTAAAGGAAATATTTATGTGTTCAAAGGAGTTGTGAAATACTCTTAAGAGCTGTGAATCGTGATGATTTTATGTTGTTGTTGTTGGTTGGCTTGCTAGTCTTGAGTCATATTCTCCCTACAAATTTTTTTTTGTTTCATTTGGGGACGAATGTTCCTAAGGGGGTTATAATGTAACACTTTGAAAGTCCATAACCTTATATAGAGCATCACATGATGAACTAAACCTTAAGACACTGTTTCTAAGCCTAACTTAATATATTAAAACTAGTTAAGAAGTTTTAAAGTCAAAACGCCAAGAAACGTACAAGACGTTAAGGAACTAGTGCACTTGAACTTGTAAGCGTCCATAGGTTTTGTGAAGGTTTGGAAGTGTTCTATGGAGTCTAAAACTTGTAGAAATACTTAAATAGGTAAAATAATGAATATAGGGTGAAAACATCCAAGTTCGACCCCCCAAGGATTGCCCTAGGGGTCAACGAAGGGACCCTAACCGTGGCCAACAAGCTGACAAAAGGCAGCAACCAAAAAATCTTGGTCTACATTGCGAACACGTAGCGTACTCTTACGGTTCAAAAATTAATTTACAAAATCTTGCGGGAACAGCTCCGTGACTCGAACTTGTTTCCCGATGAAAATCTGAAATTTGGAGTTCAAGTTTGACTTCATTAAAAGGTCAACGTAAGTGAGGGGTCTTTTGGGTATTTCACGGGAAGGTTTTATATTGATTGTAAATCAGTTTGACCTCACATTCGCTCACTCACTCAACTCAAGTTCCCAAATCAAAATCCCAAAGCTCTCATCTCTCTCTACTTTGTCTCTCTATTGAACCTCCATTGAAGGAAGCAAGAAGCTTGAAGAAGAAGACAAAATTCTCTAGGATTTCACTTAAATTTTGTGGATAAAGCTTCATTAAGGTATAAATTCTTCACTCTTTGGTTTCCTATCCCCAAGAGGTCCTTTCAAAATTGATTTCTAAATCACCCAATTCTAAGGGTTTTCTTCTACTAATGAGTTTTCTTCTAAACATGAAATTGATGATTAATTGTCATGAATTGTGATTAACCATGGATAATTAAATGTAGATTGTTCAGTAATTGATGATAATAAATGCGTATTCGTGTAGATCATGTCCCTTCCCCAATTTTCCCGACATCTTGGATCTTGCTTATGAATTTATAGGATTTGATGAATGTGTTGATTGTTAGACTTTTTTTAACTGTCCTAATTCATTTATGTACTGACTAGGGTCATGTATGGTTGGGATTGAATATAATTCTTGAAGAATTTATCATAAAACCTATTCCCATAACCCTATATCATTGATTGGTGATGAAAATGTTAGTGATGATGCAATTGACTTAGTTCTTGTGTTGATTATTATTGTATGATGTTGTTAAGTACTTTGATGGATGAATATGGTTTTTTTGATGGTTATACCTTGAGGAAGTCTTTGAAGGTTAATTGGTAAGAACTTGTAATCTTGAATTCTTACTGCAATTGTGATGTCTTTTACTTGATGATGATGGTTAATTGAAGTATTACATGTGATTACGTTACCTAGTTCATGAAATGATGAATGCAATTGAAATATCTTGACTATATGAATTGTGAGATTATGATTAAGGTATGATGATAAGGTTGATTGTGAATCACTTATGTGCCTTACTATGATATGATGATGATGGTGTGTTAATCTCACAAATGAAGGCTTGTAATGAAAGGACATTCTCATGCAATATATAGTGAAATAAATGATATTATATACAAGGGGATTAGTCTCATATTACCTACATTAAGCTATGATTGATTAATAAAGGCTTAAAGACATTTCAAGAGGAGACTTTAGCTTAGCACCAAGTGGTACTAGTTATGAGAGGTGTCCTTTCCCAATGTGGGAAGGTAGGTTCATAATGGTTCTCATGAGATAGAGATTACAATGAAATGGTGCATAAAGAGGGTCTTAAGTATTTCTCCTAGTTCTTGAACTATGTTATCCCCATAGGAATACTAGCTAGTGGATCCACCTAAAATGCTATTTTCATGTTTTAGTCCTATCTTGGCAAGTAGACCACCTTCTTTCGGTGTAGAGTTTCATGACACCGGATTCAATGCTTAGCTCACATGGTTTATGTCGGTTAAGGAGATTATTCCTGAAAGTAAATGAATGTAATAAAGTGAACTCTAATTAGGATGACTTAAGGGGATTTTCTTAGTATGGTTAGGGGGTATGGGACTCTATCTATGAATTACACTAGATGTCCTTGACAGAAGTCTTTGGAGGATGTTCTTGTGCTCTTATGACTTTAATGATATGAAAATGTTGACTTTACATGTTGATGATCGTATATGATGTTAGTTTCACTTATGAACATGTTATTGGTCTATATTGCTATATATGATGATGACTACTCATGATGCTATGATAAATGAAGTTAGGTATTATCTATGATTTCTTTCCTTGTTTGCGTGACTATGTGGGGTTATGAGACTTCATATAAGTATTGCACTTGTAGGCTTGGGAAGGGGTTGTAAGTAAGTGTCTTGTACGATGTGATGATATGAAATCTTGTACATGCTTTGTTATGATGTAGGAGTTACTTTGGTTATATGATCTTGATATGCTATTATTCATGTTGATATGACCATATGTTGATAGTATCCATGTTGCCTCAACTTTATTGATGTTGTTTGTCTTGTGTGGCATATGGACTTGTCTTAATGAATATGTGATCATTCTCTTTCATGTGTTCTCATTTGTACATTAAGGCTTTCAAAAGTGACTTAGAATGAATTTGAAAAATGTCCCTTTAAGAATGGTTTTAAAATGATTTTATGTGCATATATCCATACGTAGTACAAGTGGTGTACTAACCCATATTTCTATGTTTCCTACAAATATGTAGGTTCTAGCCGTTGAAGTTAGAAGGACAATTGCAAGACTACTTGGATATTACCCAAGTGTTTGTTAGGTCCTCACCATCCGGGGATGATGCGACTATCTAGCTACTTGATGTCATTATAGTCTGAAGGCATTTTAACTCCTTCTCTTTCATTTGAAGAATAATATTGTATAAGCCTATATTTGGCTTTTGTTGTAATGAAGTATTGTCTATGACCGAATGTTCTACTCATTCTAGATGATTTAAATGTGAGACGATATATTAGACTAAATTATTATATGTTATGTATATTGTCTAAACGAGAAGCCTATGTAAGCTTCCTATTACAAGGAGTCTAAGTAAACTCCATATGTATATATATGTTTAGTATATGAGAGGTCTATGTAAACCTCAATATATAAAAGTTTTAATTTTTTACATTTTTAACCTATGAAATGTAATGACGAATGCTAAGAGGCTAGTCTTAGTCCCCAAGAACGACGACGCCGGTTACGGCTAAGGGGTGCTCCCCGATTGTGACACTAGGATACTTTGCAAAAATACTTGGAATTTTTCCTCCAAGTACGTTGTGAATCCTCCAAGTTCAAGGATGGTTCCTTTTGATCAACCCTAGTAGTATTGATAATGTCTAAAGACATTCATTTCTTCCTTATTCTTTAAGAATTTGTTGTAAGCCCTATGTGGCAATTTGTACTTGTGTTAGGGCTATGCTTAAATATTGTACTTCATTTAGATGGTTTAATGTGAGACGGTATTATTAGACTAAATACTTATATGTTGGTTGTGTTGTCTAAACGAGAATCCTATGTAAGCTTCTTATGTAAGGATTTTAAGTAAACTCCATATGTATATATATAAAGTAAGTGAGAGGTCTATGTATACCTCAATATGTATAAAGTTTTAAATTTTTCCATATTTCTGACCTATGATGCTAATGTTGAATGCTAAGGGTTAGTTAAGTCCTCTTCGAGGACGAAACGCTGGTTACGACTAAGGGGTGCTCCCCGGTCGTGACAGTTAACATGTCAACTTTATACTCCTTGACTTGGGTGGTTCCTTTGTGGGCTGTTTTTAAATAGTCCCAAATTCATTTTGTAGTCTTGCAAGTCGAAATCCTGTTATACTCATCTGGACGAATCTTGCAAACTAGCAGCTTCTTGGCATTATAGTTCGTATCTATTTTGTTCTGGTCAGCCTCATCATATTTTCTTTTATTTTTTTGGATCACTTTTGTATGTTGTCCTTATTTTACATCTTTGGTGGAAATGTATGGTCCATCAGATATCATGTCCCATAGCTCAGTGACTTCTGTCTTCTGCATTAATGTAATGATACAGCTCTGTCTTCCACCCTTATTAAAATTGTCTATTGAAGTGGGGTGGATGGGTGGTAGAACTATCCTTCCACTTGACTCGGTGTAGAAGGCATTTCGGCATGATCTTTCTTCTGTTGGTGTTAGCCAAAAAGAGAAGTCCCTGCTCTGATAGCACTTGTTGGAATGCATGTTTCCACTAACTACAATGGGAACAAGTCCTTTATACAATAATGATACACAAAAGTATAAATACTTTACGTGCAAACCTCCTTTCTTAATGGAGTAAAACCAAGACTTGTCTCATAGGATTTTAAAACTGTTTTCACTAATCTTCACAAGCAAAAGCAAAATAGAGTTTATAACAACACAATGAGATTAACCTCCCAATCTCAATACTAAGTAATACAACATATTATTTAATTGAGCCTAAGAAATGCCTGCATTGCTCACTATACTAATCATCACTAGCTAATATAGAATTTTCTGTAAGACATGAGGTTACCCTCAACTATGTGCTTACAATGATTCACATAAGGTTTTGAAACATTTTTTATCAAAGTGAAACATAAGTTAAGAATAAATTCAAGTAATCAAAATAACAATAGGTACAAGAAGCAAATCGTCAGTCTATAAGGTCCCTTGTTGTTTTGTTAAAGCCTGATTTTCTCTCTTTGAATAAATGAGTTAATATTTTGAATATAACAATGACGAGTCCACAAATTGTACTCATTTAGGGACTTTTTTTTAATATAAATAGTGTCCTTTAATGCTTATTTAGTCTCAATATCTGATGAAAACTCTTAAGTTTCATGTATTTCAGTTTTAGTGCAAGCATGGACACTTATGCACAGAAGGGAACAAAAATTCTTAAAAGAACAAAGAAACTGAAGCCTGCAAATCCCTAAGTACACTTGGTGAGTCTCCAAAGGGACATACTTTGCCCTTTTTTCCAACATGCAAAGCCTTGAAGGAAGTGGATAAAAAATGCGACGAAAGAAGTAGTCGACACTTCCACGAACAATTTTGCGAAGCAATTTTTTACCTCCTAAAGGTGCAAAACATGAAGATGTTAAGGCAAGCACAAAACGACGGTGAAATAGAAGAAGGGAGAGTCACCGAGTCATTTAGCGAGCTCGACTAATCTCGCCGAATGGTCTGCCAAAGAAATTAATATGAAATCTATAAATACTAGCCTTAGTTATTATTTTAGGAGATCTAAACATTATCATAATTTTACAGTTTTAGAACTCTATTTTTTTGTATTATCTCTCATGTTTGGAGAGGGTTTTAAAGACTTGAAGAAGAAAGAGTTTAATCATCCCCAAGTTGGAAGTGGGTCTTCTTATTTCTTCTTTCTTTGCTTGTTCTATATATTCTTTATTTATTCAATTCATTCCTATCCTTTTTGTTTTCAGTCCCGGGTTTCCTTTCCGCTCCAAGCCAATCAATCGCGCTGTGTGGCTAAACCCCCTCATTCTTGGGTGTGATTTAGCGAATATTAGTTGGTACTATTGTTGGGTCTTGCTAGCTGATAGGTTAGATGTTTTTTAGTGGTGATTTCATCTAGTGGTTGTGGTTTAAGTTAATGGGTTTGTAGTTACAAATACAAACCTACCCATGTGTTTTTGTCTTGCCCGAGAGAGAGGTTGTGAAACCAAGACCGCTAGACTGATGGCCTAAGAAGTGGGTAGACATGAGGTTCAACTTGAGAAGGTGAGCCCTAGCGCCATATCCTAACACTCATCTCAAGAGAGTGAGTGGGGTAAGGCGTAGTCTGACCTTCGTGTGATAAATAGCTGTCTGGGAGAAACACATTTCAAATGGGGTAAGTTGCTCGAGAAAGAACTTTTCCATCTAAAGCTTGGCCTAGTCATTATTATCTTGTAAATTTCCTTTTGAAATCATGTACCCAATGATTTATGTCGACTTTTATTTCATTCACGCCCCAAGAAATTCTCCCTAAACTTGATTTTCCTTATTTTTACTATTTTTACTTTACTTGTGACAAAAACCCCCATCAATATTTGACAGTTTCGTCTTAACCCCCTTTTGATTTACAATGTTTTTATCTGTTAATCTCTTTAGCTACAACTAATTAAAATGAAATTCTGATTGACTACATCTTCTCAAAACTTCTCCCTTGAGACACGACCCCAACCCTTGGTTGGGTTATTAAACTATCAGCCATCGCTGACACTCAAATAGTAGTTTAGTGTCAGTTACAATATGCATAAAACAATCATAAAGAATTATTAACCGTTCGACAAACAACCTCTTTCGTTTTGATTGGTTTAGTAAGTTGACGACCTCACCAACCCTTGACATGTCACCTTTCCAACTATATAACACATTGTCCTGGACGAGAGCAATCTACAAATGACATGGGTCCCTGCATTTGTAAGGATCATCAAAACATATAGAAATAGTAGGACTTATCAGCCAAGACTTCAGATGCAAGACAATATGACTACATATCAAACAACTCGAACAATCAGAATATGTCACAACCTAAATCATTGTGAGAAGCACACACCCTAAAAATATGATGAATGAACCAATTGCCAACTTAATACGACATCAAATAAGACATTAAGGTGATGATCTTATTAGATAGAACAAATATTCACAATTAACAAAAAACATGCGGAAACAACCCCTAGATTTTGAAAGTCGTGTACCAAAACATCTAACATAGTCTAGAATATGAAGATGCAACCTGAGTTTGCGTCTGGTATTTAAATAAATGACCATCGACACAATATCACTAGACGTAATTATTTCCCATCGACTTTATATAAAGTTCCTAGCCAAAACCATATTCCATTGTCTTTATATCAAATCACTAGACGAAACCATTTCCTATCAACTTTATATAATTAGCTGGAACCATTTTCCATTGACCTTATATCACCCGCCGGCAATGACCTCAGATCATCATGAACATTTGCAAAAATGACCTCGACATCAAACTATCACATGTCTCAACACAATGTTAAGAATCAATGCACAAAAATACTACAACACCACACGGAAAAGACAACAATTCATGCGATTCATGCCCACAATTCATTCTATCAAGCACTTCTTCAATCAATCAATAAGGTTCACAACAAAGCATTCACATCATCATGTATATGACAACCTTTTCATTTCAAACCCTTTTTTTCATTTAGGTTTATCAAGTGGACAATTAAACCTTTCACCTCATCCCCATTACTCCCAACACAATTAACAAAGGGAATACATGAATCCTACTAGAATACAAGGTTTAGTATATCACTTGTCTTAAATCAATCATTAATTTCTTCTCCATTCGAATCACTTTCAAAGCCGAATAATCTTTATCGATCAAGTACATCCGAAAAAAATAATATCCACATCAATTCTTTTGAAATATAAGTCAATCAACACAAAACTCAATTCCAAAAATAAGGTTTGAATCCAAAATTTAATACTTGAAAGAATTAATCAAGGCTTAAGAACTCATTTGAAAAAATCATTTCGAAAAAGGACTCAAAAATAGTTCACAATCTCCATTCTAATTAAGAACTTGAGTTCTTGAAAATACCTTACAATTGATCAAACAAAATCTCATATTTTGATCTTAGAATCCATAAATAATCAAAGGGAAATGAAGTTTGAGAGTTAACCCAATTGATTTGGCACAAGAAAACCTTTTAAAATCGCCACTAAGGGTTTGCCAAGCTAGAGAAAGACCCCAAAATTTGCAGGTCAAAACCCCTCTTAAATGTCGCAAAAACAATCAAACATTTGTAGAAGTAGACCCCACTAAAAACTTAGCTCTCGCAAAAGCGAAGCCGCCTTCACTTAAGCAAAAGTTGCAGAAGCGATAAACCTTTCACTTAATCAAGGATGCTTAAGCGACAAGACCTTCAAAAGCGAGTCCTGCAGCACCAGAAAACACAGCCAACCCTCAAATTATTGAAAAGACCCTCAGGTTCATTCACAACGCCATAAACACAAATCACATATAAAAATTTGTTACACTCGACGTTTCATACTCAATAAAACCGTCATAACATGAATACGAGCTTTAGTTGAGTTATTTTAGTAGTACAAAATAAAGATTAGTGATTTTTCTAGATAAATTTTCATAGTTAAGTTATATTTTGAGATACTTACTGTCAACAACCACATCTTAAAAAATATGAACCCAAAAATCATAATCCAAAGTTAAGTAATCTTTTGAGATATTAACTCCCAACAACCTCATCCTAAAAAAATGTGAACCCCAAAGATCACAAAAGAGAGTAACTAAATAACCCAATTATTGAATATGTTATCCATGAAAAGCAAAAAGTAATGAAAGTAGAAGTATCAACATACGAAAAGGGCATAGGTTATTCAAGGGGGGAAACAATGACTAGCCTTTGTACATGTTCTTCTCTATATTTTGTAATAACTAAAGCGGTATGTAAGCCCCAACTTCACTTTTTATATTTAGGGCCTGTTTGGAAAGCCACAATGTAATTGAGATTTGGTGCTATTGAGCATGCGTTTTTAGCGAAAATCATCCTTGGAGTATGAATTAAAACTAAAGTACTTCCCTATGTTATATAAGTATATAAAAAACATCATTGCACTATACAAATAGTTGCAAGATTTATTCTACCACCTATTTTTCTTAAAAAACCCACGACACTAAATGTGTCAAATCGAATGAATATATGTATACATGATTAATCTAGTCAAGTTGGATGATTTTTCTAATTTCTAAAAAATTGAGGGTTTAAATAATATTCAAAAAAATATATTTAAATTCTAATATTCTTTTTAAAAAGTATGGTCAAATACAACTCTAACTTCAACAATTTAAATAAAGTTATAATTTTTTTTATTTTTATAACTAAACGCCAACGTAATTTCACTAATTTTTCAGCATTTCTATACAATGTATAAAATGTAAATTACGTTGTATATAACATACATACGTACTAAATATTTTATTCAAGAAAATCTCTAAATATTTGGACATAATATATACAAAATGAATTTTTATACCTACGTTTTTTTAAAAATACCGTTGACATCCAATTTTGACCCTCCCCGATATAAATTAATCTTCGATCTTCTTTAATTACAAACGATTAGGAATGATTAATTTTATTAAATTAAAATATTTTTCAAGTTAATTTTAGTCATTTTATGATTTTTGAAAAATAAATAAATTTTTATATAATTTGTATATTTTATAAATTGCAAGGAAGACTTGGATATTTTCCCAAGTTGTTGGTGAGTCCTCAAGTCCAACGATGATGCCACTTTTCTAGCTTTATTATTATTGACTATGTCTAGGACAATTGTTCTTTCCTAATCCTTTAAGACGTTGTTGGAAGCCTATATGAGGCATATTGTGATAGTGTAAGGGTTGTGCAAATATCTTATACTTCTCTAATAGATGGTTATGTCTGAGACAATATTAGACTACTTTAATGAATTGACTATCTCAAACGAGAAGTCTATGTAAACTTTATAAATTAAAAGTTTATATAAACTTCATATATGATAAACGAGAAGTCTAAGTATACATTATACGCAAAAGTTTTAAAATTTTCCGCATTTTCTCTACCTATGATATGCCATGATGCATGCTAAGGGCTATTCTAAGGCCTCTTCGGGGATGAAGACGTCGGTTGCATCAGGGGGTGCTCCTCAGTTATGACAAGTGTGGAGTTCCGGGTGTTGGACATCGACACTAGTTACAACCTGCTTTTGCGAAGGTCGTTCATCCACATGGCTGGGGATGTTCCTTCTACCCTTCACCAACTAATGAAATTTGTTTGGAATGAGCAGGAGTTGTGTATTCTTAGTGAGGGAAGCCAATTTAATGGGCATTCACCGATCGTTGATGAAGTTTCCTTAGGCTGTGATTTGTACACTGTGAAACTTGTAAATGCCACTGGTGATGATTTGGCTCCACAACCCCTTATGCCTACTGTATATAAAATGATTGCTATTGTGATGCTTCAGAACAGTTTCGAACCAGGTGTTGGATTGGGAAAGAATTTCTAGGAATTGTTGAGCCTATCCAAGTTCCCCCCAAAGGTACAAAGTTTGGTTTATGGTACATCTCTAGGGATAAGAAGTAGAGATGAAAAGAAAGAATGTTGATCAAGCATTGTCCATGCCAATTCCTTATCTGTACCAATCATTTCCAGTTCGAGAATATGCCGACGATGATAGGGTTGGGGAAGGAGTCTGAGACCTTTTTGAAGAAATTGATGCGGTCTTAGAGGATCAGGTTGAGACATTTGGCATCTGTAATGCCGAGCAAGGGGAGCAATGGCCGAACTGGACCTTCACACCATTTTTTATCCCCCCGACATCTTGGTAGAAGGGACATATACTTATGCTTGTTTTTAAAATCGGTGGAAGTCTATAAGAGGCCCGAGACCCACCATTTTTATAGTTTTTTATTGTTTGAGTTTCTAAATTACCTTGTGATGTTTTAAAAGTCAAAATGGCCCTTCGCCATGGCCAAAGTTTGCGATTGTTTTTCAATTTGAATGAAATCCTCTTTTGTGAAAATTTGTTTGTTTACTTATTTGTTGTGTTTTACTTTCCTAACTTTTTTCTATTTATGATTTCAGTAATATTAATTTAAAACCTACCAATGTCATGTCATGTCATGAGATGAAGGAACAAAATGAGGTAGGTGTGACTAGTGTGAAGAATATGAAAGAGAAGATGAAGTACGGAATATGTTGCCGAAAAGTTTTGACAGTTTGAGAATCAACACAAGCCAGACTTAGAAAAAATTGAGATTGTGAATCTTGGAGATGAGGAGTGCATCAAAGAAGTCAAAATCAGTGTCCATTTGACCAAAACTCAAAGAAGGGACCCGATTCGTTTGCTTAGAGAATATAAGATGTATTTGTCTAAGAACAAATGTGGTGTCCCACAAATTGCTGATTTACCCAGGATTCAGTCCAATAAAACAAAAGACTCGGAAGTTCAATCCTAAATAAAGTTTAAAGATAAAAGAAGAGATTATCAAACAGATCGAGTCTCAAATAGTGAAAGTGACGTAGTATCCGACTTGGTTGGCCAATGTTGTCCCGGTTGCCAAGAAAAATGGAAAAATCAGAATTTGTGTTGACTAAGAAATCTCAATAAAGCAATATCAAATTATAATTTTCCGTTGCCAAACATTAACATTGTAATTGATAACTGTGATAAACATGAAATGCAATCATTTGTAGATTGTTACATGGGTTATTACTATATCCTAATGGATGAAGAAGAAGCAAACAAGACACATTATACCTTGGGGTGTATATCATTAAGGGTGAGTCCATTTTGTCTCAAGAATGTCAGTTCTACTTATATGAGAGCTATAACGACCATCATTCATGACATGATTCACAAAGAGATTGAGGTGTATGTAGATGACATCATAATTAAGTCTCGCAAGGGTTCGAACCACTTGACTCATTTAAGGAAGTTATTTGATATTTTGCGTCAATACAACTTGAAGTTAAATTCTGCCAAATGTGCTTTTGGGGTACCAGATGGCAAGCTGTTGGGATTTATAGTGAGCATAAGGGGCATTGATATTGACACTTCCAAGATCAAGGCAATTCAAGAGTTACTTCCTCCGAAGACGAAAAAGGAAGTGATGAATTTTTTATGAAGGTTGAACTATATTAGTCGGCTTATATCTCAATACACCGTGGTGTCTGAGCCTATCTTCAAGTTATTAAAAAAGATGCTTTGACCAAATGGACTGGAGAATGTGAGACAACTTTTGATACCATAAATAATTATTTGTCCAATCTACCGGTGTTGGTTCCTCCCCGAGAAGGGATTCCGTTGTAGTTATATTTGTCTGCCTCGGATAACGCATTTGGGTTCATGCTTGGTCATAATGACGAGACTAGGAAAAAGGAGCAAGTAATTTATTACCTAAGCAAGAAATTTACTCCATGCGAGGCTCGATATACTTTTTTGGATAAAATGTGTTGTGCTTTGACTTGGATTGCTTAGAAGTTGAGACATTATTTTTCCTATTAAAACACATACCTCATTTACAACATGGATCCGTTAAAGTATATTTTCCAGAATGTGATGTCGACCGGAAAGTTGGATAAACGAAAAATGCTTATAATTGATTTGATATTATGTATGTGACCCAGAAGTCTATAAAAGCACAAGTCTTAGCTAATCATCTTGCAGAAAATTCGATCGATAAAGAGTATGAATCACTCAAGAATTATTTCCAAGATGAAAAGGTATCATTTGTGGGTGAAGATATTTCTGAAGCATACCCTGATTGGATACTATTCTTTGATGGAGCGGTGAATCACTAAGGAAAAGCTATCGTAGTGATCTTAGTGTCAGAATCTTGTCAGCACTATCCTATGGCGGCCATCTTCGATTTGATTGCACAAATAATATGGCAGAATACAAAGATTTTTCCTTGGTTTGAAAATGCCCATCGACATGATATTCATGAGCTTTTGGTTATTGAAGATTCAGACGTGATGATTCATCAGGTTCAAGTAGAACTGTCAGTGAAAAACCCAAAGATCACACCGTACATTCAGTATATACAGAAGTGTGCAGGAGATTCCGCAAGATTGAGTTCTGACATACTCCCGGAACACATAATGAGTTGGCTGATGCTCTTGCTACCATCGCCTCAATGATTAAACATCCAAATACATATTATATTGATCCTCTAGATAGAGGTAAAGGAGCAACCAATCCATTGTTCACTTGTTGAAGAAGAACAAGACAGTCAGCCATGGTATTTTGATATAAAGAATTATTTAGTGACCGGGACTTATCCTGAAAATGCAATATTCAACCAGAAAAAGTTGATACGTTGTATGACCCTCAATTTCTTTATTAATGGGAAAATCCTTTACAAGAGGACTCGAGATTTAGGTTTTCTCAAATGTGTTGGTGTTGCTAAAGCTGCAAAACTTCTTGAAGAAATACATGTTGGAGTTTGTGGTACGCACATGGATTCACTCTAGCAAGGAAGATCCTTCAAGCTGGTTAGTTCTGGATGACTATAGAGCACGATTTTCGCGAATTCGTGCAGAAATTTCATAAATGTTAAGTGCATGGTGATCTGATTCGAGTGCCGCCTCACGAACTCAATGCTATAAGTTCTCCTTTGCCATTTGTAGCATGGGGCATGGATATCATTGGCCAAAAGAGTCAGCCACTTCTAACGAACACAAATTCATTTTGGTTACCATTGACTACTTCACTCAGTAGGTAGAAGCAGCTTCCTATAAGTCGGTAACCAAGAAAGTAGTAGATGATTTTGTTTGCAAAAATCTGATATATAGGTCTGGAGTACCAGAATCCATTATTATTGATAATGGTGCTAATTTCATTTGTCATTTGATGAGAGATATATGTGATCAGTTTAAAATTACTCATCGAAACTCAACTGCTTACCGTTCTTAAGTGAATAGAGATGTAAAGACCGCCAATAAAAACATCAAGAAGATTTTTGAGGAAAATGATTGACAATCTCCAAGGTTGGCATAAGATGTTTCCATATGCTTTGTTTTGGATACTGAATGACTATCAGAACGTCGATTGAATCTACTTCATACATGTTAGTGCACGGAACAGAAGCAGCCATACCTACTAAAGTTGAGATACCGTCCTTGAGAATCATCCAAGAAGCTGAATGTGAATAACAATATTTCATTCAGTTTCCAATGACATAAAGTCCATGATGAACGTGCAACTATATTTTGAGACGGAATAAATGAAAACCTCGAGGACAGAGATTTTCTTATTTTCCATCAATTAATGATATTTGAAAGACATTATCTACATCGTTTATCAGACATGATAATATCAATACCCGGAGGGTCATTTTATTTGTATTGTCGATTGAGATGGTACGCTACCCGGAGGGTTATTTTTACTGTATTGTCAATTAAGATGATATCATCATCCAGAAGGTTCCTAGAAGATCACCATTTTGTTCAATGAAGAACTATATTGGTTTGGTACTACGGATGACATCAAGAGAAAAGCGAATTTCATGGTTAGCAAGATACACAATCATGCATCCGCCGGGGATAGAAAGAGAGGTCATGCACACTGAGCGGACAGAGACTTATGCCATTTTGCAAGAGAACATCTCATGCGTTGTGGGAAAGATATTCATGCATTGCAAGAGAAAGATTCATGCATCATAGAAAGAGTAAGGATTCACACATAGCAAGAGAACAAAGTCATGCATTGCGGGAAATATATTCTTCCAGCCAAGAGAAAGAGTCATGCATAGCAAGAGGAATGATTCACGCATAGCAAGAGAACAAAGTCATGCATCACGATAAATAGATTCATGTATCAAGCGAAGAGATTCATGCATCACGATAAAATTTCATGTATCGTGAGAAAGAGATTCTTGTGTTGCAAAAGAAGGAAGTCATGCATCGTGAGAGAGATTTACCCATCACGAGAAGAAAATGTCAAGAGAATCATCATAGATGACATCGAGAGAATCATCAACATATTACATCAGACTTTTATTACCTTGACATCAAACAAAGAGTACTTCGAAGATTATATTGCAATTATAAGACATAAGCTTATTTGTTTTACGTCAAACCCAATGGAGTTGATGTCAAATGTTAAAGGAGAACAATTAATAATTAACATGGTAAAAGACATTGTCTCTCATTTGAAATGCATTTTTTATGCGATGAGCCTTATCTCAGTCTCTATCAAGACCATTCGGAAGGATGAATTCTCCAAAAGAAACCTCAGGTGAGGATGACATCAAAAAAGAATGCAGCACAACGTGGAACTTTTCTTAGCAGCGAACTCGGACATAGTATATTGAGGAGTGTCAAACTCTTAGGACGTGAGTAGAGGAGAAACTTACACCACAATCAAACCACACCCCTATCAGATTGCATGTGGGTATTTTCTTTAGATTTCTTGGTTTCAGTTTTGTGTCCGGAAATGTTGGTCTTCACCGGAAGTAACTTTCCATTCCGAGTGACAATGCACCAAGAGCTTTGGAAATTATGCCCGTGTAAGTTCTTATTTATGGATGTGAAGCATGCCGCATTCATGGCTAAGAGGTTGCAAGCCTCCTTTTCATACTCGACTTACTTTGTCACTTGTCCAAAACCAAAGGTTATCTAGCATAATAGATTCCCTTTTCAATCGTTCAAGTTGAACTACAAGCAGCCTGATTCCCTAAGTTGAGGGATATTTAGGAAGAATCAATGTAAAAAACTCGGCCATATTCCATCATTCACTCTTAAATCTTATTCTCGAGCATTTCAGTTCCTACATCATTCGATTTTGGGGTGGCTTTAAATTCTTTCAAAATTGTGTGTCAAATCGAGTGTATCATGGCCTGAATTCTCATTTATCCTGAGATATGTAGGAACCCATTTCCGGGCTTCGTCATCAAATTCCTTAGTAAGTACGGACATAAAATTCCTCTCCTTAGAATGAATTTGTGTTGAGTCAATAATTATCTTGGTCAATTATTTCTCAAAATCCTTCTTGCACTTAATCCCCCAAGTTAAAATGAGGTGAGAATTGTGAAACAATTTGACCTCTCAGATATATAATTAATCTTCGAGTTTCCTTTAATTTCAAACGATTGACCAATAATTAAGTTATAAAATTCAAATATGTTTCAAGTTAATTTTAGTCATTTCTAGGAGTTGTTTTGCAAACAATAAATACATATTTATATATAGTAATTTATAAATATTTAAAGAATCGCATCTAAGATTTAATTTTACATAAGTATCCATGCCTTAGACGAATTTACACTTAATCAAAATTCTGCACAATGCAGTTAGTTATACACCTTGCGGCGGTGACAAAGTACACGGGCCGACACATGTCATGCTGCAGGGTTTCAAACTAACTTGCCAACAGCTCAATTTCAAACAGAGTAGCATCTATTCAATTAATCTTATCTACACGAATACAACTCATTCTACCACTTAGAATTATTCAGGCTTCATGCAACACTCTAGAATAATTCGGCTGCTTCAACCTTAGAAATTTTAGCTGTCTTCCACACTTCGTTTTTATTTCAGCATTTCGGGTAAACGCAATTTGCCTTGAATGGCCCAAATGTTTCAAAGCCTTGCATCATCAAGCTAACATGCTGTCTTGCAAACGCCCTTAAGCCCGAACGTAAGCCATGCACGTTCAAGCTGCCTGCCAACACCCAAGCACTTGAACTTGTGTTGCAATATTGTGCCAACAATCCATCCTTCAAGACAAATGCCCACTCCTTGATAATCTGCACCGAGTTCGATCAAGTAGTTTGCGGGGCAAACAGATGGCTGATCTGTGGATTCCAATTTATTGAAGTATACATTGAACTTTATTATATTAGTACCTTTTATTTAATAATTTTGGTTAATTTTTTTTAAAAATAATTAATGAAGATTAATATGTATATTGATAGAATCATATATACAAACAACACGTTATAAAATATAAGGCTAGTGTACTAAGATCATGCGCCTCATTTAAAATAAAACAAAAGAAATGAGAAAACTTGAAAACAAAAGATGGAATATACTTAGAAATGTCATACTGTTGCACAAAAACAACACGTGTGTGGTGGTTTATCACTATTCATCAGCTGATCAATGGGACTTTCATGTTACTCTCCAGGCAAGCTAGTTCTTTTGCCCGCATTCTTCGACCGTGTTTAATATCTTTATTCGGAAAAGAGCATTTTTCATCTATTTAGCAACTACATGGATATTTTTGGATTACCGTATTGACTGCATGTTTGAGTCACAGTATTGACGGTAATAGTATTTTTGAGCTAAACGATAAATGAAAGACATTTTTGTTCATTTCACAGTTGAAAGACATTTTTTACCCTTTCCGCCTTTTTCCATGTTTTAAAGTTATTTTTTTTAAAAAAAATGTTAAAAAAAAAGAAGAAAAAACTATATAAAAAAATAAGAATCCTAATTTCTTGTGGCACCACATTATCCGGCCAATGGCCACTAGATTTATTAAGCTGCACTTACAGGATACAATAACATCACAATTCACAATCATGTCTTTATAATATACTTGCTCAAACCCCAAGACTTAAAATCAATTTGTCAAACACAAATAAAAAAAGTGTTTGCAAGGTGATATAGTAAGAGACACGAAATTAAAGGAAAGGTCAAGTGTCTATGTTTTGGGTTTAAATGTTATTGAATAGTAAGTAATAATAATAACAGAAGAAGAAGCCTCATCTGAGTCATCACTATTAAGGTTGAGCACTACTACTAGCACCTTCCACTCTACTTCTCTTCAATTCTTTCATGGTTGATCTCCACTTAAAAAAAGTACCAAACAATGGTTCCATCTCCTCTAGTGTTCTACCTTTTGTTTCTGGTAACAATGTGTAGAAGAAAATTCAAGCCACAATTGCAACTCCAGCATATAAGAAAAAAGCCCCCCCAATACTAATAGCCTTGTACAAAGATATAAATGTCATCAAAATTCCTCCACTTACTGCTCTATTCACTGCTACCTTGAGCTCTTAATATCAATGGAAATATTTCTGAACTGTATACCCATGCTAAAGGACCCATCCCAATTGAGAAGAATGCAACTGTTGAATATGTGGCGCATACACACACCACTATCGCCCACTTTAGCATATGATCTGAGTGATCAATAATAGTTAATCCTTTAGCTAGGGCTAATAAAGACAGAATCATACCACCACAACTTGATAGAAGTAATATTCTTCTTCCAATCTTGTCCACCAAAAATGTTGCAACTAATGTAAAAAATGTCTTCATACATCCCACAGCTATAGTTGCAAGTAGCCTATAGCTAGGTTTAGTAATCCTTTTTATGGAAATAAAAATGTGTCAGTCATCGTCTTACAGTTTAAACACAATTAATGAAAGAATAATGTATATACTATACCTGCTTTCTCATATATCCTGGGGCTGTAGAGAACAACAACATCTATACCACTAGCTTGTTGGAAAAAATGAATACCAATGCCTGCAATTACAATATGAAGAACGGTAGGGGTTGGATGGATGAACAAATCTCACCATACACCTGAACCATTGGAGCTTTCTCGAGTGACAGAAACTATGTCATCTTGGCAATCTTGTGGTATGCCAGCAGCTTCTTTAATGTCAGCTAATCTCGTCTTTGATTCTTCTAAAGTGTCTGAAGTTCTGTCCAAAACCTTCTTGGCATCTCCAAGACGACCTTGCATGACTAGACAACGTGGTGACTCGGGCATAGCAAGGACACCAAGCCCTAACATAACTGATGGGATAACTCCAATTCCAAGCATTAAACGCCATCCCAATTTTAGTGGAAGCATTGAAAATGCATAGTTTGATATATAACCAAGTAACACACCTGCCGTTAAGTTAGCAATTACTTCCGTTATAATTACCTTCGGCTCGGTATTGGTCCGATTTCTTGTGTGTGTGTACGTACATGCGCGCTCGCGCTTTATGCCACCTATATTTTTCAGATTTATTATATTTTTATATTCAGATATTATTGCATAGGCATAGATTTATCATAGGATCATATATACCCTCCATTATGAAAACTCAGGGAAAGAGGTTGCAAAATCCCCTACGACTCAAGAGCGGGACGGCACAGTTAAACTGACGTTTATCATAAGAGCATATCCTTAACCCATTGCCAGCAACCCCTAAAACTTACCAAACATGAGTAGCCCACTATAGGTAGTGCCAATTACCATCAATCTGCTCCTATGAAAAATCTTGAGATGCCACCAAAATAATAGTTCATCGCACGGGATCCTATCCAATCTGATGTTATCCACAGACACATTGCCAGCACCTACAAGAGATTATATGGATTGCTTCCTACATCGGACCATCTTTCAATAGCTGTTGGGCCTATTTCCCAATGTTTTTCCAGCCAAAGCCCATGGCCTAATCCTAATGGAAAGGATGGAATTATTCTCCTTAATTGGTTTCCAATTCATTAGGAAAAGGATTGAATAGTACTCCTTTTGGAGTTGGTTTTGGCTTCTATAAGGAAAGCACAACTCTATAAATAGAGGCCACCGGATTTGATAGAGGAAAAGTAATTGACTCATTGGTATGTCTTGAAAGACATGTAAAATAAAGAGAGGTTTGAGCGAGCTTTCAACAGAGAAAACAGAGAGAAAGAAAAAAGGATCTTTTGCTTGCAGTCTTTTCTCCGACAGCAACGTTCCAGATAGTGTTTCTCGATCTAACTAACCGTTAGATCGGGCTGAATTTGGACTTAGTGTGTTATAACATTTGGTGGCTGATTTGAACGGTGGAGAACGTTCGGAGGCAGGAAGATCCTTTTTAGGTCCCGACAGAAGCTGGGTTTGGGTGGTGTTTTATTTCTATTTATTATTTTGTTCGGTGTAGCGATTGTTGTTCTCTTTTGGCACTGTTGTGTGTAGCAATTAGAAGAATATTTGTAACCATCTTATGTTATAGGGAAGCAATTCGGATCTTGCTCGATCCCGTGGGTTGACCTTCGGTTTTGAAGCGGTTTTTCCACGTTAAACTTGGTGTCTTTATTGTTAGATATTTCAGTTTCATCTTTTCGTCTAAACAACTCGGTATAAAGAGGCTTAAAAGGTTATCTATATGGAGGGGAATAGGAGCAATATGGGATACTGTTAAACGGAAGAAAGAAAGAAATACAACATATGGAAAAAGCAAGAGGAAAGTATAGTGTTCGGTTGAACTGAAGAAAGAGGCCATCTTCCGATTTCTCTGAATCACTAAACACGAGAATGTGACCGATGATGAAAATTGGGGAATTTGAGCACCAACAAGTATGTGGATAGATAGACAATGAGGTTGAAGATAATGTTCGGCAACCATATTGTTGAAAATGGAAAACATGCTTAGAAGGTGTGGGAAAAGTTTGGAGACGTTGGTACGCTTCAAAAACTAGCATAACACGTATTCTTGTTAAAGAATTGAGACCTTTAAATACAAGGAGTGGTAGTACTTAGTCTTGATCCAATAAATGATTTTCAGGGTATTCTTGATCAGCGATCAGGGACAGGGTCTGTGAATTTGATGATGACAATAAAGGTACTTTGGATTCTTAATACTTATACCGGAGTTTGGGGGAAACTCTTCGTTTTTTCTTTAACACATCTGTCATGGTGGAAACCGGGGATATGATGACAATGCGCGTGTGTTGTGTTGGAATGAAGAGGTTTAGAAGAAAATCTCAAGACATATCTTCACATTCAGAGTTTTTCTATATAAAAGATCGGGGGAGACGCAGGAGACATAAGACAAGGATAAGCAAGGGCAGCACGGTTAAAAGTAGAGCAAGTCAATTCAGAATCAAAATATTAAAGGTTATCATTGTGGAAAGAAAGCCAGAAAGACATATTAAAAGATTTTTGTAAACATTTTAAAGCAAGATCTTAAAGAAGGAAAGAAGTAGAAGGAAGAAGAAAACAAGAAATAATTTGTTTGTTGCTGTGTTTGTCAAGATGATCTTCTCTTAGCTCATTGGGTGTGATAACGACGTAATAAATTTGTATCCAAGCTTACCCAGTTGCGATATGTAGATTTCTGGGAGCTACATAACAGGTCTACACCAAGAAAAGATTCTTTCATTTTTATACTTCTGTTAACTCTGAGGTGTAAAGATGGGTTAATGCTGGGTGAGCGTTAAGTGTGGTGTTGGCAACTGTTTGTTTGAACAAATACGTGGTCATATTTTGGTCCTTCAGAATGTCAGCAATGCTCCAACCATTCCAATAAATTTGATTCTTGTATGTGACAAATAGATGAGATGGCTATCATAATGACCTTTGCATGCAATGGCCATGGAAAGCTCACCAAAGGCTCAGTGATTTTAGCTCGAGGAGAAATACATTCAAATTTAGTACGTGATCACAAGGATCAATTATTGGTGGACCTCTATAAATTTGGTGGGCGAGCGAGCAATTATCAGATTTGTGGCACAAGAGGCTGGTATTTGAGCGGAGAGGGATCAACCTGTTGGGATAAGAGCAATTTGCTTGCTGGTATTGGAAAACAAGCACAGGTGCAAAGATGTTGTGTTTTCATTGCGTAGCAGGGAAATCAGAAACAAGAGGTTCTTTTCAAGTCATCCTCCTTCAAGAAAGGCATAGATATTGGAGCTAGTACACTCAGATTTGTGTGGTCCTTTCAAGAGTGTTAAGTAAAAGGTGGTTGCACTTGCACTTTCGCTACTTTCATTTGTGCATCATTCTCGCCAAGATTTGGGTATATACTTGCAAATCCAAAGATCAGTGCTTGATGTGCTTAAAAAGTTTCAACGCCCTTATCTGAGAGACAAACGCGAAAGAAATTAAAATGTACTTCCATCGCACTGATAATGAGTGGTAGTTCATATTGGTCCTGTGATAACTTCACTGCAAATCGCAAGGAATACGGCCCTCAGAAGACCCTCCAAAGAATTCCTCAATAAATGGTTGGCAGGAGTAGGATGAACAGAACTTTAGTTGAGAGATGTTTAGCATGTGTGCTTCAGAGGCTCTAAACTTCAAATATCTTTTGGGCTGAGCCACTTACACACTGTTGCTTTATGGTATCAATTTGTCTCCTGTTGTCTTCTTTTGGCATGGTGACGTTCCAAAAATATAGTTTTGGTTTGATAAGGATGTTTCTTTATGATCACTTGAAAATTGTTGGGTGTAAAAGCTTGTGGCAGGTACACAACAAGCAGGATGACGGTCAAAATTGGATGTGTAAAACTATAGCATTGATCTTATTGGTTATGGTAGATTTGACGTGGATATCGCTTTTATGATCCAATTGATAAGAAACTCATTAGAATCGGATTTGTGTTCTTGAAGATCAACTATTGGAAGATATGGACAAGACTGAGAAACTAGATTTCTCATACTGATGAGAGCTTAGGTGATGTTGATCCAATTCCTACTATTGGTCATCTTTTGCAAATGAGAGAACCAATGGTAATGATCAAGAAAATGATGAGAGTTGTAGAACACGTCGATTTGTTCCTACTGATGATGTTGTGGTTGATAATCAAACAAATCATGTTGGGACCGCATGACAGCTTCTTGTGTTCCAGAAAACCTCTTTGTAGAAGATCTTACTAGAGAGAGCGACTGTTCAACACACGTTATTTCTCATGATGAGCTATATTCTATTGACTAATATGGGAGACCTGGAAGGGTATGATGAAGCTAATGTTAGAGACTCATAGGATAGGGAAAGAACTATTCGGTAGACAATTCAATGAGTTTTGTCGTCAAGTATGGCAGGCAGGAAGCCTCTCCTTGTCAAGAGATCCTATATTGAAGTCCATTTGCCGCCCCTTGGCTGGAGGGGGGTTTGTTGGGATATTGCCCATGTTTCCAGCAAAGGCCATGGCCTACATCCTACTTGGAAAGTTATTGGAATTATTCTCCTTAATTGGTTTCCATTCTAGTAGGAAAACGGATTGGAATAGTAATCTATTTGTAGTTGGTGTTGGCCTTTATAAGGAAAAAGCACAACTCTATAAATAGAGGATGTTTTGAGAGAATAAGTAATTGCTACATTGTATTGTCTTTGAAAAGACATTAAATATATACAGAGAGGTTTTCTTGAGAGAGCTTGCACACGAGAAAGAGAGAAAAGAAACAGGATTCTTTTGAGCAGTATTTTCTCCGACCAGCAACGTTCAGATCCGTTCTGTTTTCACCGATTAACTAACGTTGGCTCGGGTCTGTGAAATTTGGCATGAGTGTTGCCAACATCTTGGTGGCATGATTTGAACGGTTGGAGGATCGTATTCTGGTGGTGTTTTTTCTATTTATCTTTGTTGGCTGTAGCTCCTCTGTTTGTTCTCTGTGGGCACTGTTGTGTAAGCCATTAGAAGAATATTTGTAACCCTCTTATGTTCTAGTGAAGCAATTTGTATCTTGTCGATCTCGTGGTTGGTAAACCTTCGGTTTGAAGGGTTTTTCCACCGTTAAACTGTGTTCTTGATTGTTAGATTTTCGTTTCATCTTTTTCGTCTCAACAACTTGTAGAACTTGTGAGGCCGAATAAGCAGGTTGTAAACACGGAAGCTCGCAAGCAAAACCTAGAAAGACCACGCGTTAAGAATGACAACGAGAAATATACCAAAATACCAAAGATTTAATTTTGTGGTTGCAATCGACCTCCGTCCACAAAGGAGAGTGAGCCATCCCCTCTCATCCTGAGTAGTTCCACACCATACAGAGGGACAAACCACCTTCAAAACCGCTTTCACTCGGATACATGGAGGTTCAGACCAAGTGATCAACATAAAGTTGTGACCCACAAATTCTCCCTCTAACCCAAAACTCTCAAACCCCCTTGTAAGGGACTACATTGTGAATGCTCGATTAAGTTAGAAGAACATCCCCTTTTATCGAGTTATAATCCTTTTTCCTACTCAGAAAAAGATTAGTCAATCCAGATTCCTAAAAGGAAAACTATTTATGTAGAAATAAAGGCAAATATTATACACCTCCCTTCAACAAATCTCCTCCTGGCTTGAATTCGACAAAAATAAATGTGTTCCACCTTTTTCACTGATATCTTCAACAACTTGCTTCTCCTCTCCATTAACTCTCCTTGCAAAATGTCTGTTCAAAACAGAGAGCCCTCTGAAACAATTTCTACCAACAAAATATTCATTTACGTCAAAGGTTGCGGATAGAACTACCATCGCCAAGAGAACCCCTCTTTCTAACATGTTTCAATAATCGATTAGCGACCATCCTGAACCTGACTCCGTCAATGAATTGGCGATGATACCCACGTGGACCGGAAATAAGACAGGCTGTAACGCGGAAGCTCAGCAAAGCGAACCCGTTAAAAGACCACGCGTAAACGACCAACCGAGAAATATACCAAAAGACACAAGAGTTAACGGGTTGGTCAATCGGACCTACGTCCATCAAAGGACGTTCAGCATGCAGCAATTCAACTAAAATGAGAGTACAAATACCAGAGGGAAAACAACCTCACCAATTTCATCGGAATACATGGGATGGTCAGGTTTACACAACAGTGATAATGTATCAAGCTTGTGACCCACAAATTCTTCCTCTATACCCAAAACCTCAAAAAAGCCCTTAAGACTGACCATGTGAATGCTGATTAAGTTAGAGCGCAATCTCTATTATAGAGTCTAATAACCCTTCCTACCAGGAAAAGGATTAGTCATCCAAAACTTTTCCTAAAAAGGAATATTTATAACCTATTTGGTAGATAATCAAGGCAAATAAAACCCACAATAGCACATCAGGATATTTTTAAGATATTTTCTTCGCTATTGTAAATCACTGCTCCGCTCATCGCTCCTGTATCTACATCAACCAGATTTTAGTCATTTTGAACTCAATCAGTTTTAGATATTTTGAATTTTATACATTATCTTACCATAACCTAATAAGATGGATGTCATGGAGGCTAAAAGAGAGCAAGCAAAGGCATATTTGTTTCTTTATGGTTTTTTGTTGGACGTCATCATAACCCTATCTCACACTGTTTCATTGCCATACAACAACAGATCTAAATATATTGCACAAATTTCTATCGTTGTCACAAAAATTGGCTTGTGAAAATTTGGATGTTCTTAATTTATGACATAAATATATTATTATATTAGGTCTATATACTAAGTATATAGAGATATAGAATAAAATATGGATATATAGATATTATATCTTGTCTGATATAGGATATATTTATATAGAGCTAGTTGATATATTATATTATTATAAATGTGTCTCTTTCCCTACATACTTGATATAAACTTGCCATGCTTCATCAAAAACTATTATAATTATATTTGTTGATATCATAAAAAATATTTGTACTTTATTGATAAATTAAACATGCTTCTGAAAATATCTTAATAGTATTTACTTTTATTATGTTCTTTATCTACATTATTCTTTCACACAAGGAGGGTAAACGTAAATTATGCTGTACCGCGATGTTACACCAATTTAATAAATGCTATTATGTGTTTAAATTCTATAGTTTATTTTACTTAATCGAATTAATTACCAAAGTATTTTACTTAAAATTAAACACATAATATCGAAATTACATTAATTGAGTATAACACAAGCTGATGGGGGTCAGTTTTTTGCTTGAAAATAATCACAAAAGATAAAATTTAAAGAATTGAAGTGATTAATTTTTATAATTGTAAAACGTAAAAGAGCAAGAATTATTAAAAGGGTATATAGTTATTATTTTCTAGTAAAAGAATAAATTAAATGGTTACCAAAAAAATACGACTGTTAGCCTCAAGTTTTCCCTACATGAATTTTGATAATAACCCGGGACCAATCAACATAAAACTCCTAGTAATTCCTAAATTAGGCATGGTAATGTTTGAGAAACCCCTAGAATTACTAGAATATCACTTAGTTTTTTAGAACTATAATATCATCCAAACTTTACTTATTTTCTCAAACTATACTGACTCCTGTCACTTATTTATTTTTATTATTAAAAAAGGTTATGCTTGAAACATTTATATAAACGTTCAGTTCCATATGGTTTTTTTTTTTCACAAAAAAGTATTGTGTTCATTTATGTTTTTTTGACTTATTATTGTAGATATATAAAATAAATTAAAAATGAATGCACAAAGAAGAAAAGTTAACCCATTTCTACAATTCAAATACAGACGGACTGTTTTGACTATTTTTTAAAATAAGTTTTTTAATATTATTAATGAAATTATTATTCTTTTACTAACTATTTTTTATTCTTTGTTAAATAAAATTCATAGTTTTTTATGGTTTGCACTTTTTCTTCTCATTTAGATAGATATTTCTACTTCATTTTTGTTTAGAGCATTCCCTAAAATCACTGAACGTGTGATAAATATAAATAGACAATATACATTTTTTTGGTAAAATAATTCGGATTTCATTTTTAAATTTTGAATCTAAAAAACTCTGAAATTTGAAGAATTTCAAAAATCTTTTCATTTTTGCAGTTATAGACCACTTGCGTGTTTATTGAAAAAAAAAGTTCAATTTCATTTTTCTTTTTAAATTCAAAATTAGAGCATTTAAAAATCATCCCATTTTTTGTTGTTATTTATTTTTGTAACAAAAGAACTTTTATTTTACTTTTCTAGTTAAATATAGTTACCTATTACACATTCCCTATTTTTTAATTGTGACTTTTTAGAGAATATTTAAAATGTTTTCTTTTGAAAATTTAAAAATCCTTGAACATTTGTGGTGCGGACATGCTGACACTTTTACTGTCTCCTATTATCATATAGATAGATTTTTTTTTTGCAAAAAACTAGACAAACCACATATTATGCCCAGTAGAAAAAGTAATTAAGAATGACAGAGGAGCTCTTTCCGATTTTTAAAGAAAATATGTGGGGTCCTCCGATTCTTTAAAAGAATTAGAAAAATTTTAATAATAATATTAAAAAGGTGACATGACACCTTAGTAGTAGGACCGAGAAATAAGGTATCTTTTATGTCAAGATATTTTGCAGGAAAATAGGTGGTATAGAAGTTGAATAATATCTGTCATCCTAATAACTAAACATAAGCAATATTCCTAGGTAATTCCCAAACATTGCGTTCGACGATCTAGGGAATGAATCACATGAAATTAATATTAATAAAAGAAAATTACTTTTATCAAATTCATTTTTTGGTAGAGATTTGTTGAAATAATTAAAAAGATTTGATGACCATTCTGAGCAAATTATAGGAAAAAGAATATCGTGTAATTAATTAACCTATAATTAAAGAAGATATTTTACAAGATTTTATGTGCATGCTTAATAGAAGGAATAATTACATTTGAAATCAAGTTCTTAATGTTGAAAGGCTCACGCAAGGAAGCTTGCTAAAATAATCTTGGTAAAGATTGACTACTTCATTGAAAATATTACTCCATACGAAAGAAATGTGCTGCAATATTATTCAATTTTACTTTATGACAATTAACCTATCTGCAACTATAACTTATTGTGTCTCACGGGACACTAATAATGTTGGCTATAGTGACCCAAATATGAAAATAATCATACCTCCGTTCCTATTTAGACAACGGTAAGTATTTTTGGTAGGTTACTTGTAAATTGTCTCCAGAATTGAAAAAATCCACAATTCACACAAGCTTCCATTCTGCCCGACGCCTGGTTAGGGCTAAAAAAAAAAGATACAAAGAAAATTCACCCATGTCACCCTTCTAGAAGATCATAATCTCAAATTTCATCATCAACACAAATGGAACTTACTCAATTTTTAATTAAATATTTTACAAATTGATATGGAACAGTTCTTCCGAATAATGGACCAAAAATATAGTTACATACCTTCCGAGTATGCCATGCCGTTAACGGTTTTCAATGAACATAACTGAATCTAAGATCGAATTACTAGATTTTTTTTTTGTATACATATAACAATCATAGATCTTTAGACAAATATTATCGATATGATCTATATTACTAAACACTCAAATGTGTTCTAAGCTGACAAATAAGCACTATAATTTTGAAATTCACACATTAAATTGATCTCAGGGGACCGGCCTGATACAACACACAAATTTTTACAAAATTCAGCTTAAGCTTGATCATTTTTACCCATTAAATAGTGTTTAAAATGCTATAATGAACAACATTAATTCAGGTGTCTAGATGTTGTTAATGTATTCATATAAATTAACAAACAATTTCACGTAGATAGGCATATCTCAAGTTCTATATAACTAAAAAGTATCAAGAAATAAAAAGGTCCAATACATCACAAGCTACACCAGCAATTCAAAGAAATTGTCTTGGCATTTTTTCTATTACACATGTCAAAATATTAAAAATCTTGGCTATCAAGTTATAAGTGAAATATCATAAACTATAGTTCGATTAGATTATTTCAAGAGTACGGTTTTGTTTCAACATGTTACTGTTCATGAAGTATAATGTCTCTATGGTTTTCACTAAGATTAAATTAAATCGTTCCACTTTGAATAAGTACATATATAATATTTTTAAGATATTATCATGTATTGATTTGATGTCTAGATTGTTAATACCAAATCCGACCACGATTTTATGATGTGGTCTCTAGATAAAAACATTAAAAGTTTAAAACTGTTTATTTTCAATATTTTAATGTGCATGTGAAAAAAAACATCTGTAATAATTACAATCTTATAAAAATTTTTCATCTATAACAAAATCTCTATCTTTGATATATGATAACACAATGCCCCTATGATCTAGATGGAATTCTCATTCAAGCAAGGTTGATGATCAAAGAGTCTCAATAAAATTAGTGATCTAGAACAAAAATTAATGATAAAAGTTACTTAAAACAAAATTTTAATAAGAGACCTCAAATATACACATAGATATATAACTAATATTTTCACTCAAAAACCTTGAGTTCTTGATAAATATCATTACACTCAAAAACATTATGGGCAACAAGAGTTATTGAAAAACCTCAATACACCCCCCTCCCCCCTCCCAACCAAAGCTGTAAATATAGAAAAATACTTAAAAATTTACTTGTAAAGATTTTAAAAACTTACCATTTAAAGAAAAAAAATGATGTTTGGTTAAGAAAAGAGAGAAAGAAACTGTCACGACCCAAAAATAGGTGTGATGACACTTGTCTTTTCATACAAGACAAGTCGCTATAAACCCAATCATCTGACAGTTGCGGACCGGTAAAGTGATAAATCAACAACAATTTCTAGTTATCAAACCCAAGTTTCTATATTAATTCAACTACCCACACCACCAGGGTTGTATACGAGCACCCCAAGCCTCTAATGTAACTGTTAAATATTAGAATGAAATAAAAATAGATCGTTATAAAATGAAGTTGTCTTTCAATGTCACAAAACAAGGTCATAAAATGGTGGAGTATGAAAGTTAGAATGATGATGACAAGCAGTGCTCCACAATTCCATCCAAAAGAGCCTCGTAACCGACAAAAGAAATGAAAGGTGTCACGAAGATCCGGGCTCGTAACTACAAAAAAACAATTGTATGAAGGCAGGGTGGGGGGGTACCAAACCCACGCCGCTTGTATCACAACAGCAAACTCCTAAACACAAGTTAAGGAACAAAATACGTCGGTACTCTACACCCATTCTAAACCTCCACATACGCCTACAGTTTACAGGTTTGTTTTTACCAAAACCACACCACTCAAAATACATCCTTCACTCTATCATGTTACACATCTCAATAACAAACTCAAATAGTCACTAATCCACAAGCTACAGAGAAAGAAACAATCACATAGATCAGCAAAACACATGCTTCAACGTCATTCAATAATAAATGTTGCAATGCCATGAGATGCCATGTGCAAGTATAATGATTTGCATGTCTTTCTTTAATTGATACACACCCGCTTCCCCGTCTCCTTACCGCCGGGACCCATGGGAGGACAATATGTCCATGCAATCTGTCGCGGCGTACGACGCCTGACTCTTGATAATAGTAACTTGCGGCTGGCGCTAGACGTACCCTCGAAATTATTAAATATCCATCGCACTAGCAAGATCACGACACTTCGACAAATCGATAATCCTTTTTATACCACAATCACTGTCTCAGATACAATGCAATTGACATGCTCAATGAAATGAGGAGCGAATAACCCATTGAAACCAAGCACAACTTTACAGGCAAGGAATACAACAATACAAAATAAGGCAAAACAATGGTAATTATCGTATCAAACCACACACAAGAAAATACATGAATTTACGATTCAAATTGAGTTTAGAAACCACTGGCTGAGCCACATCGAAATAATACTTGGGACATTCTTGAAGGCCTCCTCCCTTTCTGTGAGTTTCTGAACAATGGACATCTATTCAAGATACCTCATATTCACACAAGGTTTTCAGAACAGCAACACTACACTTTTTTTGTGTTTTTAACCTTGACCTAAACCAGACACTCCAAATTTATACATCAAGTTGCTAATTCTTGATTGTCAATTAAAATTTCCTCTCTCTAGTCATAGTTTTCAAAGTTTTCAGTGTAGGATGCATCCCAAATTTTCCAAGTAATATTTAAATGGTCCTAACAAAATTTTATCATCTCCAAGATTTAAATTACATACTCAATATATCAAAACTTGAACCTTATAAATAAAATTAATCTTCTGACAATTTTACGCTCCAATGATGCATTACGTATTTGTTTATTATTGTTTGTTTTTTTCCTTTTCAACCACTAATGGGGTATATGAACCAAATTTGACCCAAGATATTTGATTGATCAGCATGAACCAGATCATTGATCCACTAATGATTCATAATGCGTTTTTTTACCTGTTCACGGGATTTCTGGTTTAAATTTTTGTATTCATTCACTATGCAATATCCTTTTTCAATTATTATTACACCATAAATTATATATAATTAACTATATAATATTGAATGTATGCCCACATCTATGTGCAGAAAATAAGAAACTATAGGAAAGAACTTACCTTAAGTTAAGTAGTTTTTATATCCGCAGTTTTTTCTAAGTGCAGAGAGAAATTCATTCGCCCCCATTTTTTTTTCTTATGAACCAATCATTGACCCACTAATGATTGACTCATCATGAACCAATCATTGATCCACTAATGATTCAAATGGTTTTTTTAACTGTTCACGTGATTTTCTGTTTAAATTCTTTTTTTTATTCACATGCAATCTTCATTCATTATTATACACATATATATATAATTAACTATATAATATTGATATGTATGCACATCTATGTGCAGAAAATAAGAAACTATAGGAAAAGAAACTTACCTTAAGTAGTTTATAGCCGCAAGTGCAGAGAAATCCTTCGCCCCCCTTTTTTTTTCTTTTCCTTATTTCTTTTTCTGAATTATTTATGTACTAAAAGTGGTGAAACTTTACCCATTTTTTTTTATGAAATAGTCTAAAGGGTATAAGGTCTTAAAAAATTTATCACTTTATCCCATTAACTATTAATTTAATCAATTATCTACAATTATTTATCCATTAACTAACTCAAGTTTAGCAAATATTCAAAATTTCCAAAAATGACCTTCCGGGTCATTACAGAAACAACGGTAAAGAGAGAGTGAATCGGAGGCAACATGATTATTTTAGCTTATGCATAAAGCCTCATTTGTTTTCTTCAAAATTAAGACGTCAGAATCTGAATGCACTCTGAATTATTAAGATGTTGTCTCTAAATATGAACATTGAATCATTAAAATAGTTTGTTTTTTAGCATTTGAATGTATATAATTCATCATTATTCAAGCATAATAAATATATAATTCAAATCATATTACTGTTTGCTATTAAACGATTAGTGCGTTTTAAGAGTATACACTAAAAAGAAGTAGTATGTAATAAGAATAAAAGACAGCCCTAGATTAATATATTTTTGTGCATGTGTGTAAAAAATTCAAGGCTTCTTGTTATAATTTGATGTTAGGCTAGTGATTCTGATTAAGTATTACACTACTAAGTTTATTGAGTTGACACAAATCCAAGACATTTTATTTAGACATAATACCTATGCTTTTCTAGAGCAGACGAGTCAACAAATTCTTGTGTACCTCAAGAATAAATTTGAACTAATAAAGGTGTTAAGAGTTATTGATGAGTCTAATCTAAAAAATTATCAATAAACATCAAATGAAGTACATATTTCAATATTTAAAAGCAATTTCATATAAGAAACAAATGGTAAATCTAGACATTGGTTAGTAGTACAAACTTCCAATATAGTCACAAATATCCAATTTGAGCCTGATAAAAATGTAGTCACAAATATCTAGTTAAACTAAAGAAGTCTAATAGGCAGAAAACATGCAAAAAAATATACCCGAAAAAATACAATATACACATCCTTCGCAAGACTTTAATTTAATACATAATTTTCTGAGTTTTTATCTACACCTTCTCCCATAACCAACAAAATTCAATAGACTTCTCGTCAAGTCAAACTAAAACATCAATCAAATAAATAGTACAATAATGATACAAACGTTCCACTACGTACTTTAAATATATATAAAAAATGAATAACCTTGAATTCATCTCATGAAACCGAAAAGATGAATTTATATAGATAAAAATTGGAAAAATATCAATTTTTTTTTAAAGTTTTAAATTAATAGTTAGAGGTTATAAATATGAAAAGTATGAAAGTTATGTATTAAATAGTACCAACTAAACAGGTAATTAGATATGATTTATGATAGTGAATATTTAAAGCAAATAAAAAAAATGAAGAATAGTAAAATATTAGTACAAAATTTATTTAATAAATAGTAATTTAATGTTACATAACAACAAATAAAAATAATTGCATCACAGACTTCAAATAATTTTTTGATTCTCTCAATAGATTAACACACTAATTAATTAAGTGATTTCAATTTGGAATACAAAAAGTAAACGATTTCACAAGGTTAAATAGAAGAGTAGTACTACATTAAGATAATAAAATAATATGTAATATTTCGCAACTAGAAAGAACTAGAAAATAGTTTAAAATCTGAAAATACTTTTTTTGGAAAGAAAAAGAAAATTGGGAAACTTCAAGTAAGTTAAAAAATAAGTTTTTGGTCACTTCAAAAGACCATAAATTCTAGCTCAGGATGAGTTAGGAGTAGTTCCATATATGCTTGTAAAACCCATAGAATAATCTTTCCTATGACACAAAGTTTGTGCGACTTCGATATTGTATGAGTGAATTATGCCTTTCGAAAGTTTGACTGTTGGACTAAGGAAAGTCCAATCCGGATTTGGAAAGGAAAAAGTTGCCTTTCGTTACCTAATTTAATTAATTGTTTTTGTCATTAAGTTGAGGTAAAACTTAGGAAAAAGATAATTCTCGCTAGGGCTTGGAGAAGAGAGAAATCAAGAATCGCCAAGAATGCTCAAACTTTGCGTGTGGATTTCATCGGGGGCGATCCCTAAAGATATGTGAGATCACATAGTGTTGGGTTAGTTCACACACACGTCCAATATTGTTTAAATTTAGCGAATTTAAGTTATTTAAATGTTAAGAAAGCGAGATAACATTGTTGAGAATTTGTTGAATCCTTGATGGTTGTGTTGTTGAAGTCACTTGTTGATTTGGTTTGTGTTTCCAAGTAAATTTTTCAAGTTAAATCCATTGGGTATTGATAGTACTAATGATCCCAAGTTTTTGGGGAAAGAACCATAGAAGTTTAGAGATGAAAAACAAAGGAGAAAGTCGAGAACGCCTGGGGGTAAGGATTGGGGCGCCACACCTCTCTAGACCCACAGGACAACCTCTGTCCGTAAGACCTTGGGGCGTCGCGCCAGCTAGAGCTCCCCAACTTGCTCTCTGTAAAATAAGGATTCGCTGCCCACTCCTCTCAGAGCGCCAGGAACGTCAGTTATCCTCATTCTCCCCCCACCTTCTCGTAGTAATTTCTAAGTGATGTACCTATGTTTCTTACTTGATCTAACACTCAAAGGTACATCTAAACATAATGAAATCATCCATAAACATTAGATCATGAACCTTAAATAATTCAATTCAATAAAAGTTAAGATCAAAGTCAAAGAAGATAAGAGTTAAGTATAAAAGTTAAGAAGCAAGTCAAAGCAAAACTCTTAAAAAGTTTTCAGAAGTCTTTAGCAATATTTTAACTTTGTTTGAAGACTCAAGTTTCAATCTAATTAAAGAGTAAAGAGTTGAGTTAATTTCTCAAAAGGAAACTAAGTATTCCCTAAGATTTAATAAATGTTTTCACATTTAAGATAAGAGGAAACTAAGATCTCCAAAAGAGTTTTGAGCAAGAAAAGGGAACATCGATTCCAAGAGAGTTTTTAAACCTAAGTTTTGAACAATTATATCAACCCAAAGAAAGAATTTTCTTAAAAACACATAAGCTAAGTATATTTTTGGGAGTAGTATTGAGCACCGATATGAGAATGCGAGTTCATAATAACTCAAGTCTCCATAAACCATGTAGACATCATGAGTATTATTAGGTTATACTGTTTAAATGATCACATAAGTTAAGCTAGTGGATTAAATGATCACATAAGTTAAGCTAGTGGATCTACTAAGTTAAGTAGTTTTATGCGACGACAAATTATAGGACAATTCTGGCAGCGTGGTCAAGACGTTGTATCACTACTTAGGCTCATAGTGGTGATTGTCTGTTAGAGAATCTCCCAGAGAATCTATATTACTTATTATCATAGTAAATTTGTGTTTGTTATATTATTTCTTTAACGAACTAAGTTGTTTACACTGTTTTACAAGCTTTATATATATTTCATGTGTCTTTTTGCTTTATATTAGGTTAAGTTGTTCATCAATTGAGTAGAGCTAAAATAAGTGTTCCTTCTTACTCTTTTAAAGATTAGGTTATTGTTTTAGCATTCAACTCACATTCAATGTACTAATGTCAGTTGACCTGCATCGTCTTATGATGCAGACACATGTAACTAGGATCATCCGGCGTACCATTGATCAAGTGAGAAATTCACAGTCAGTTGGTGAGCCTCCTTATATTTTGGAGGACATATTTTATTATTGTTTTGTTTAGTTTCAGTTGTTAGGATGATTAAGGGTCTTATCCCAACATCCCTCTATATTTTAGAGGCTTCATAGACAGATAACATATTTATTTAGTCTTACTCATTTTAGTTGTAAATTCTTAAGACATGAGTTGCCACTTTGGCTAAGTATTACTTTTAAGTTATTTCTTGAGTTATCTCTTGTGTTTAAGTATTCCGCTGAATAAGTAAGTCAGACCAAGAGTCCGCTCGAGGCCATCAATGGTCTTCGGGTGCTGATCACGTTTAGGGTGTAGGCTTGGGGCGTGACATAATAACAAGCAGAAGTAGAAAATATTAGTTATATTATTTATTCAGACATACATTTTCATGTGACACATAGATAAATACATTTGAGTTAACACCTTCTCACTTTAATATTTAGTGTAATATTAATATAATATGATTTATTATTTAATATTTAATTAATTAAATGCTTTATAATTTTATGATTTTTGTGTAAGAAAAAAATGATTGCCGCTTTACGATTCTTTAGCTTTTCATTAAGTTAGGAGGTGATAAGGTTGTAAAATTTTTTGATTAATGGGATAATGCACAAGTATCCCCTCAATCTATGTACGAAATCACAGAGACACATTTATACTGTAATAAGATCCTATTACCCCCTGAACTTATTTTATAAGTAATTCTGTTCCCCTTTCAACCTACGTGGCACTATCTTATAGGGTTACGCTGATTGACTTTTTTTTTCAACCTAGTGCCATGTAGGCCAAAAAGGGGTAGAAAATCACTTATAAAATATGTTCAGGGGGGTTATAGGACCTTAATAAAGTATAAGCGTGTCTCTGGAATTTCAGACATAGGTTGAGGGGATACTTGTGCATTTTCCCTTGATTAATTAATATTCTATTTATAGATGTTTTACAATATTTTAAATTATGATAAGGGTAAAATGATATTTCAAATTTTAAGTTTGTCTTCGAATTTTAGTATAATATAACGATATGACATGATATATGATATGATATGATGATTAAGTGATTTTTAATTTATTTTAAAAAGGAAAAAGGCATAGATTCCCTCTGAACTTCCTCGAAAAGTCATTTACACGATTAAACTATCATGGATGACCTATTACACACCATAAGTACTTAAAAGTAAATTTATTACTAAATCGAGACGTGTAACACCACTCTCGCATTATGTGGTCTACTACACTCGCCAGTGGCGGAGCAAGAAGTTAAGAGTGTTCAAGAATTTTTTTTAATATATGAGTTTAATGTTGTTTGTGTAACCAAGATATTATACCATGAACAATCTCAACATTTCTCAATGTCACGACCCAAACGAGTCGTGAGTGACACCCACATTTAAACTCCTAAATGGGAGAACCATAATTCAACTACGAATAAACATACAAATGTAGAAGCTCAAAACTTGTTAAGGTAACCAATCAAATCAACCTTGAAAGTCTAGTAGACATTATCCCCAAAACCTGAAACTCATCACATCAAGGACATTTGTTCTCAAAATACCAAGTCTAAGAGTATTAAAGACACCAAAATAAGTGAATAAGATGATCCATGTCTGAACGTGACACTTCAATCCAAGAAATACCATGTCGGAACGTGACACTCCGATGCAATAATATCATCAATTAATTATTTATTATCACCACTTTAAAATTTATTAAAAATATTTCATCAAGTCTTTTTTTTTCAAGGCATCACTTCAATAGAGAGGGTTCAAGATCATAAATTCCACGGTCTCAGGATTTCAGACCAATCACAAACAACACATCCAAGATACACAATCACACAATAAAGTACATAGAGAACTTCAGTATCATTCAATGCATATCAATCACTATTAAGAGTTAATCTATCAAATAGAATAAACCATAACCTATCTCCAATGAAGAACCGAAGTCAAGCAAATTACTTGTCCAATACTTTTTATTTTCTCAATGCCTCCAAACCTTTCCAACCTATCAAGTATATATGCATAACTTGTAAGTTAACGAGTCTATAAAAACTCAACTTATTCTATGTTTATCCTATACCCAAAAACTCTCCTAATTATATAATCAATTTCTTAAAGTTCAAACCTAAGGGTGAGTCTTAATTCCTCTAATTAACCAAACTTTAATGGAATTTAAATAATTTGATACACCCAATACTTAATTACCTATCTCAATATATCAAACTTGAATCAAAACAATATAACTATAGAATATTGAATAATTATACTTTGAGTTATACCAAAAGTAACCTCAGCTACACAAACAGAAGACAAAAGATAACAAAACAATTACACCTTACGACCCTAATCCCAATTCACATACACGCCCGCCCACCCGCGTGCACACACACACACCCATGCACGCACACACACACTCACACATGCACGTATGCACGCACGCACGCGTATACAAACACACACACATTTATAAACTTATAATAACTCTTATTGTTCAACAATGTTTGCCCTCAATTTCCTATCTGCATTCACGTTGAATCAATTCCTATACATATACACACACAAATTTATAAACTTATAATAACTCTCATTGGTCAACAATGTTTGCCCTCAATTTTCTATCACCATTTACGTGTATCAATTCCTATGTTCTGTTTACATATGTCCATTGAAGATTCCATCTTATAATACAACAATAATTTAACCCATAAATGAGCCATTAAGACTTTAATTTCCAGAACATATGACATCGCCAATGAATGCAAACAACAATGATTACTAAATTAAATTTCCACATTCTAATTTAACGATGACTACACTAACATGTTATAATTTTCCTACCTTATCATTTATTCGTCTTTATTCCAAAGTAAAGAAAATTCGTGGAATACTTGAAACCGTTGTTTTAACCCTTTTGTTACATCTGTGAAACTCTTCAATTTTCCCTTTCTTCTCCAGGTGATAACTACCTAGTTATTATACGATTAATTATAGTAGTAGTAAAAGTAATACACTAATTTCAAAGTTATTTTCTTTAGCCACTAAATAAATTAATTATTCAAACTAGCCCCTACTAATTCTACAATCATAGTTACGAAAAGTCCAAAATACCCATTTAGAATCTATCGCAAGGTACTTTATGAAATAAGAAAGCTCTAGTAATCAAAACGACCAAAAGGGTTATTACATTAGATATCAATTTACCAATCGTTTGTCCTCGATTGATGAACGATCAAAACAAAGTGAGAGTAAGAAAAGGTACTGAACCAAAAAAAGGTATTATCTTTCATACATATCAACCTCACTCTCCCAAGTGGACTCTTCAACTAACCGATTTTTCCATTGAACCTAGATAGATGCAATCTCCTTTGACCTCAACTTGCGAACCACCCTATCTAAAATAGGCACAGGTCCTCCTCATAAGACACATTCTCATCAAGCATGACCGAATCCCAACGAATAATGTAGTTTCCATCATTATGATATTTTTTAGCATAGACACATGAAATATTGGGTGCACTCGTTACAACCCTAGACGCAAGGTCAATTCATAGGCCACCTCCTCCACGCACTAAAGAACTTCAAATGGCCCAATATACCTCAGACTAAGCTTACGTTACTTACTAAACCACATCATACCCTTTATGGGTAAAACCTTTGGCAAGACTTGCTCACCCTCGATAAACTCTAAGTCTCTAACCTTCTATCTTCATACTCCTTCTGCCAACTCTGAGCAGTTAAGATCTTTTCTTGTATTAATTTCACTTTCTCTATGGATTCCCTCAGAAGAACGTCACCCCAAGGTCTTATCTCAAATGCATCAAACCAATCAATAGGATACCTACATCTTCTCCCATACAATGCCTCAAATAGGGTCATATCAATACTCGAGTGATAACTATTATTGTACGAAAACTCTCCTTAGGGTAAGAATTGATCCCAATAACCACCAAAATCTACCATGCACGCACGAAGCATATCCTCAAGCACTTAAATTGTTTGCTCAGACTGCCCATCAGTCTTAGGGAGAAATGTGGTACAAGATTCAATCTAGTGCCTAATTCAGTATGCAAGGTCCTCCAAAAGTTAGAACTAAATTGTGTACCTCTATATGATATAATGGAGATCGGAGTTCCATGAAATCGAACCACCTCACTAATATAAAGTTTGGTTAACTTCGCTACATTATAAGTCACCTTGACTGGAATGAAGTGGGCAGATTTAGTTAAACAGTCAAAAATTACCCAAATAGAATCAAACTTACCCAATGTCTTTGGTAGACCAACCACAAAATCCATTGAAATTCTTTCCCACTTCCATTTAGGAATGGGCATTCTCTAAAGTTCCATCCAGGCCTCTAATGTTCATACTTTACCTGTTGACAATTTGGACATTGTGCAACAAAATCAACAATGTCAAGCTTCATTCTAATAGACCAATAATGTTGTCTTAGATTACGATACATCTTTGTTGCACCAGGATGTATATAATACCTCGAATCATGAGCCTCTATAAGAATTTGTGAGTCAAATAATCAAAGTAGGGCACAGATACACGCCCTCTAATTCTCAGGATGCAATTTTCATCAATTATAGCCTCTCTTTGCAACACCATATCTCGAATTCATCTCAATTTCTCATCATCAAATTGTTTTCCCTTAATCTTGTCAAGAAAAGAAGATCTTGCCTCAAGACAAGCCAAGAATCCTCCTTTCTGGAGTACTTCTAGCCTCATAAATTCATTAGCAAGAGTTTGAACCTCTCTAGACAATGGGCGCATAGAAACCTGTAAGTGGGCTCAGCTCCCCATCGTCTCTACTTTCCTACTTAGGGCATCAACCACAACACTAGATTTTCCCATATGATATAAAATAGTTATATCATAGTCTTTCAGTAGTTCCATCCACCTCAAATCTAAATCTGTCTAAGAGAACACATATTGTAAACTGCGATGATCTTTATACACTTCACACTTGACCCCATATAGATAATGCCTCCACTACTTCAATGCAAACATAACTACATCCAACTCAAAATCATGGGTCGAATAGTTACTTTCATGCAATTTTAATTGCCTTGAAGAATGGGCAATTACATTCCTCTCCTGCATTAGCACTGTACCCAAACCATAATAAGACTCATTACAATAAATAATGAAATTATTACTTTTTAATGGCAAGGGAAGAATCGATGCAGTAGTCAACAAGTTCTTGAGTTTCATGAATCTTTCCTCGTACTCATCCGGCCATACAAATGGAACATTTTCTTAATAAATTGTCCAGCTGGGAAGTAATGGAAGGGAATCCCTTGATGAATCGGCAGTAGTAACTAGCTAAACTAAAAAAACTCCCTACCTATGAAAAATTAGTAGGCCTTACCCAATTATTCACCCCTTCAATCTTAGTGGGATCCACCATCACCCCATATTTAGAAACCACGTGCCCCAAGAACGACACAGATCGAGCCAAAATTCTCACTTGGAGAATTTGGCTTAAAACATTTCTCCCTTAACAACCCCAATATAATTCTCAAACTCTTCTCATGTTCCTTCTTGATCTTTGAGTATATTGTGTATCACTAATATATAAAATAACAAAGAGGTCCATATATGGCTTAAAAATTCCATTCATCATGCTCATGCAAGCAGCAGGGGCATTCGTAAGCCCAAAGAACATTACTAAGAATTCATAATGCCCATACCTGGTATAAAAATAGTCTCTGGCACATATGTTGCTCATATTTTCAAATGATGATAGCAGGACCTCAAATCAATTTTAGAGAAGACATAAGAAACTTGTATATAACGAACCAGTCTAGCCCCAAGACGTTACACGGCGTACTCGACCATGAAGGGGTCTTATACAAGCCCTTAACTTATCATCCTTGCATAAGACATTCTAAAATGCAGAAAAATTTATCAATAAATGTCAAAGTCTTTCATATATGAAAATAGAGTATCTAGAATTGTCTCATTAACCATCTAGGTTTAACATAATAATCTCAAATTAGGGATCTTAGCCCTTTACAATCGAATGTACACTCTTACTAAGTACGAAAATAGTCTATTACAAGGTAGAAAGAAATCATAAAAGTGTCTGGTTGTCCTCGGAACTTGAGGACATACCAAATGGCCTTGGAGATGCAATCTAAGCGTTTTTTCACCTCAACAAGTACCTACTTGCCCGAACCTGCACTTGATAGAAAAATAAGAGAAATATGGGTTAGTACATTCCACTTGTACTAAGTATGGAAACAATGCAAGTAAAACCATTAAAAACATGCAAAAAATGACCCTTTGATGAAAACATTTTATTTCAAGTTAAAAGTCCTAATGCACATTCAAGGAATACACAATCAATCCATACCATAATAAAGAGAGATTCATGATCATAAGTAACAATACATAAAGCCATAATTCATATCTTACATGTTTGAGTTCATTTAACATTACATCCTAATACATTACGCACAACCCCTTTCAAACTCACCTGTGCAATGTACATATGAAGTCCCATGCCCCCACATATAGGAAGCAAACCATCAAGAAGTCACAAGCATAGTCTATACTTAATTAGTCATCATAATAAGTAAACCAATTATAACATCATTCATAACAACATTCATAAGGTATCCATGCATGAAGAACTTTGACAAGAACCTCTCTTAAGACCCACTTGTGCAGTGCTTAGGTAACGTCTCATACAATCACCCTACACTAAGTAGTATCCCTCAAGAAAACCTAGTTAGAATTCATGTTTTTATCTTTATTCATATTTTAAGCATTCGGGAAGCTCTTCCATAACCGACATAAACCATGTGAGCTAAATGGAATCCAGCGTTTACCTCCCACACTGAAAAGCGAGTGTCTTACTTAAAAAGATAAATCATATATTCATGATAGCGTCTAGGTGGATCCACTAGCTATAACCTATGTGGGCTTCAAAGTTAAGGGATATGAATATTGTTATTAGTAACCTTATCTATATAAACATATGGGTTTTCATATCATGAGACCATTGGGGGAAACTGCCTTTGGAAAGAGACCCCTCCCATGCATATCTCTCGGTGCAAACACAATTCCCCTTTTTATGTAGTCTTTAGCCTTTACTATTCATCAGTTTATATAGAATACCGTGGGTGTTTAATCCCTCATATATCATTTATCTCAATGGTTTAAAGATGACAATGTCTTTTCATCATAGAACATATTCATGTATTGTTCATGAGAATTACCTTCTATTTAATGTAACAACACTACCATCATCATCTCATAACATTTATGTTCACATCATAGAATAGCATGCATAATCATATCATAACATACTATATCATGCTTAGGGTTATAAGGAAGAGGAAATCATAACTCCACAATATATACATCAAGTAAACATCCCTACCAAAGGTGAATCAACAATTCAATGATAATATGTTCATAACCTTGAAATCCCTTACTCATAGCCTCCAAGATTCCCTTCAATATTTAACTCTAAATTCATGATAATCATCCATCAAATATCTTAACATCACATACAATAGTGAATTACATAGAAACTTTGTTACGACATGAGAATACCCCCTTAGCATACATTCATCGCATTGTGATAAACTTAGCGGAAAATTGAAAACTTTTTCATATTATAACGGTGGGCTAAACATAATTTCATTTAACTTTTAGTACATAGTTAAGACACTAAGTCTCGTCTTGTCATCTTAGACACGATACTAATAGGATAGGGACACGACCCTTAACTATACAAAAGAATATTTCTATACTATTACATGAACTTAAACCAACTCTTGGCATGAAGGTCCTTGAATGATTAAGGACAGACTTAAACTTGGGAATAGTAATCCAAGCTCTTCATTCTAGACAAAATCCTTTAGCCATCACCACTTGCACTTTGTGTAAAAAGATGAAGAATTGTATTAGTACAAGAATGCACTAATTATGATAAATATTCAAAAACATGCATTTAAAGAGGACATTTAGTTAGAAACCACGCATCATGTCTTTTAGAGAAACTTCACTAGCATTTGATACAATAAGCACAATATAGTTCACATACATTATATTAGACAAGGATACCATTCACAACAACAAATAAAGACATTTATCACATTAATACACATTCAGTATCTCCAATACATTACCTTCTCTTTTTATTATAACTCCTTTACCTAAAGCAATCCTTAAGTAGTACTTAGTGCAATGCATGAATAGTGTCCTATTCCACCATTCACACCAAAGTATCACCTTAAGGTTACCAAGGGTGAAAATTCATAACATAAATTCATAAGGACGTAGCATATTATGAAACATGACCTTAACATAGGAACCATCACCTAAGACAACCCCAAGTCACACTAGTGCAATATGCAAGTAGCATCCCATAATACTATTCACACCAAGTGCTCCTATGAAGTCACTCAAGACTAGGTACGTCATATTCAATAAGATACAACACATGCACTTAACCTTAGACATAGGACTAACATACTTCATAGACCTTATATAAGAACTCATTCATTTATTACATCACAAGACCTTACTCATAACCTCAATCCAAGTCTACTAGTGTAACGTGTATGTAAAGTCTCATAACCCCACACAAACCAACAAGGAGGTCACAAGCATTGCCCTTTACTTCATACATCATTATGACAAGTTTATTCAATAACATACATACTAAGTGAGACCATCATCATGATACCATATGAGACTTAACATTATGCATATTATTTATAAGAAGTATTTCATACTATATGCCATGCAATACATACATATAATATATATTAATATATATTTATAAAAAATTATATATTATATATATATAATATATATATTATATATATATATATTACATAAAGACTCCCACTAGAATTTCCTTCAAGACCTACTTGCATGAAAGGTAAAGTCCCACTCCCTTAACTACACTAAGAACCATATCTTATGTAGTATTATTTAGTGTTCATCTTCTTACTTCCATTTGTTCATTTAAACATTTGGGAAACTTTGCCATAGCCGACAAAGACCATGTGAGCTAAACATGGAATCGAGAGTCAATCCCTCACACCAAAAGGATGGCATCCTACTTTCCAAGGTAGGACATCAATATCATATAGTATCTAGGTGGATTCACTAGCTAAGGTTCCTATAGGGGCTATATTTAACAAACTAGGAGGTTGTTACTAGAAACCATCTTTATGCTTATTTGCATTGTAGTTTTCACCTCATGAGAACATTGGGGAGAGCAAACTCGTGAAGAGACCCCTCTCATTGTCAAGTTCACTCGGTGCTAAGCTAAATTCCTTTTTTTTTGAAGAGACTTTAAGTATTTCTTAAACATTAGTTCATAATATAGGCCTTAGGGGATTAACCCCTTATATAAAATGAACATAGGTCATAGGATATATGATGATACTGTTCTTTCATCAAAACCAACATCATGTGAGAATATCCTTTTGCATAATCATAACATTCATACCATAGTCTAGTTTAGAGTATAATTGAGGAAACCTTTCAAGAGACTCTCATTCACTAGAATATCATTAACATCCTTCATTCATACATTCATGCATGTGTACATATATGAGAAAGCCTTTCAAATAAACACCTTTACACAATACATGTTCATAATTAATTAGTCATATACTTTTCATGCATAATAAACTATAAAGGTGCATATGAGAATTATCCTTTCAATTGATACCATAAACATATCATACTCATAGTTATGCATGGAGTGTGTGTATATATTTGTCCTCATGACCAAATAATAGCAACAACATTGTTACTGATGAAACCACCCTTCAAAGTATCACAACACATTAAATATCTCCATGTCATGAACAACTCACATATAGAGCATTTAGGGACTATAGACCTCACACCCACATTTCATCATAGGAGACAAGAGCACATTCAACATTTGAATATAAAACTCCTAACGTGTATAAGATCACACATTCATATAGAGTTGTAAAAAAAAAAAACAAGATATGTAGGGTCATTCTAAATATTACTTTATCTTAATCAGATTAGACGACATACCTTACCCTAACATCCTTATTCACATTATTCTTCACATTATGAATACACCTAAATAATGATACTAACAGTGAATACTACATACATAACCTTCATAGTCATGATCATCCTAATAACAATTGATTTTACATATATTTACCTCAAGGACATGATCATAAAATGTACGGATACACAAGAAGTAAACAACGCCTCCATAAGTGGACCAAACCATTAAACATTAATTCCAATACTATAGACTAGAAGTTAGGTCAACTTACCAATTACATAAGCCATGATAAATCATAGATTAATCCTCAACAATTTATAATCAATAGATATAGATAGAAATAGTATTCAACAATACATCACAATCTAAGCTCAGTTCAATTAACATCTGATCAAGATCACAAAAACCATTTTATAGGCTAAATTGAGAGATTAGGGATATCATGAGTTATTCAAGGAATTACGTTGAAAATAATCTTTAAAACCCTTATCAAATAATAATTTATCATTACAATTTCTTTGAAAACCATTTCACAATGAACCCATGTTTAGATTGGAAATTGGGAAATGTGATCATAGAAACTCTTTGGAAAATCATTGAGTACTCCTTGAATGAAGGGTTATCCAAGGATCAAGAGTTATTATACCTTATGTATTGAAGACCCATGAAAGTTAAATAATAATCAGTTGGAAATCCATCTCCTAGCTTGATCTGGAGCTTCGTCTCCAATGGAGTTCTAGAGTGAATCTTATTTGGGAGGGAAAGTTTTAATTTGAAGAATGAATTCTAATTTGGACTTTTAATGTTTTACTAAGTCAAAATATCCTAAAATAGGTAAAATAAACGTCCATCCTTTAATTAGAACGTGGATAAAATTTACTAATTCACCACTTGGTTGGCTGAGACATTATAGAAATTATAGGTGCTATTGACGGTCATCCTTTGACAGGGCGTCAACAGTATGACGGGTTGTCATGTGCTCCGCTGTTCTTGTCAGAGACTTCCTCATTTGGGATCTAAGTTCCCATGACTAAGTGTGGAGCCACACTCTCTTTTGATGGGGTGTCAACTGGCCTAAGGGGCGTCATTTGTGATCATTAATGAGGTTGTTTGGCAGCTTCTTGGCAAATGTTTGCGTCCTCCTCAAGGATCTTTAGGGTGGTCCTTGTGGAGTCGTACCCATTTGTTTTGACCTAAACATGACCATCTAGATACTAGGATCCCCTACTATCATTTCAAACTCCAAACAACACTTCAAAACAATGCAAACAAACAATGACATATCAGCACACAAAAGACCAGATTCCAGACGTCTTGGTCGTCCTTTGACGTTTGACCTCAAACATCTTCAAACCAACTATTACAAGTTGTTTCTCACCTTATAAAAAAGTTATTAACTCGTAGAACTCATGTGATACTCTACTTCGTCCTATTTCATACTGGTGGTCATAACAAACTTACTTGATTCTCATATTCCAATCATCATTCAACACAAGTTAGGGTTTAAGATTGAGAAAAAGGAAGATTCATGGGTATTGAGAGAATTAGGTCAAAAACCATAAAGATTAATTGAATTCATACATAAATATACATATTCAATCATAACTAACCAATTTATATCAATGAAATAAAGTTTCAAAAGAGACGAAATTGAGTAATACCTAGCAATTTGGGGAATTTTGAAATCTATTTTTGAAAGGACCTCTTGGGAAAAAGGATACCAAGAGTGAATAGATTCCATACATTTGTAAATCCTTAATTATTTATGGAGAAAACTCAAATTTTTGATGCCCTAGTTGAAGCTTGGTCTTCTTCTTCAATGGTGTTCTTAGATGAGAGAGAGAGGTTTTAAGGGGAAGTTGAGTTTTGAGTTATGTTTGTGAATTTAGTTAGAATGACTTACAATCTTGAGGTTAGGGTATTTTAGGTTGTTTTAGAAAGGTAATTAGTTAAATAACCACTAACCCTTAACCCATAATTAAATAACTAATTAAAAGTAAGACCTTAAACTAAAATCTAAAATTTTAAAATAAAGCAGTACCTACGGCCACCATCTACACACAATAGGTGGTGTTACTGGCCGTCTTGCACCCTCGTGGTCTTGGTCATAGAGGGGTAGAGGGGAATATATTGGTGGGGAGACTAATTCTCACCCACGAGACCCACCTATGGGGCAGGTCGAGTGACGGCCCGTCGTTGTCCTTAGTAGGTACTGCTGTCATTTGACAGCTTTTGGGTCCAAGCTTGGGTCCTCCTCAAGGACCCTTGGCGTGAACCTTGGGGGGTCGTACCATGACGTTTGGACCCTAAACATAGTATTTTACACACTTTAAAGATTTTTACAAGATTTAATTATCATACAACACTTTAAACCCCTACCAAGACCTAAAAACATAGTAGCTCAATTTTACTAGTTTTCGAGCATCATGATCATTTCTTAACGTTTATGCAGTAACACTTCCAAAATAAGCCAGTTACATTTGGTTAGGTCTATAAACGATTTGTTTTAAAAAGTGACTGAAGACACATTTTAAAGGTAAGTCAATCACATCATATAAGTCGCCTACTTCGGTCAGAGATTTTCCGGTTATTACATTATCTCCTCATTGGGAACATTCATCCCCAAATGTAAACCAAGATACCAAGCTAAGTTAGAAACTCTAGGGCACCGGTCCAACCAACATATATGACAAAATGCACAAAACATCAACTTACAATTCACCATAAGCACTTATTCAAAAGAGAAAACTTCAACTCCAATTCAAGACATGTCAAAGTAATACAAGGAACTTCAACTCCAATTCAAGACATGTCAAAGTAATACGAGGAACTTCAACTCCAATTCAAGACAAGTCAAAGTAATACGAGGAAGTAGGAACTATATCTACCAACTTAAAATGCAAGCAATACATCATTTATCATGTTCATAAGAGGAATTACCTTCTCCACACAAGGACAAGTTCAAGATCACAACACGGATTCAAAATTTCACTTCATTTAACACAATTAAGCATATTCATAATTTCATCTCATAAGTCAAATATGCACTTAACATTTCAATTAAGCAATATCAACAAGAGGAACATAAAACTCATTACAACCTCAATTTTTGAAATAAATTTTCCTCTACATGAACTCATACCAGATAACGGAGATCATCACAAAAATACATACAATACACATAGCTCTCAGTTCACTTACGAACTCAAGAGAAACTAATTACCTCAAGTTTAAATAGAAGTAGGAGGGAAAAGATGAGGATAAGGGGAAATCATATCGGCCTAGGCCTACCATGTAGCACTCTCAACTAGATGGTTCTCCCATAAATACTTAACAGAAACTACTTCTTTGTTTCACAATCTCTTCACTTGACGATCTATAATCTCAACCTGAACCTCTTCATAATCACATGGCCCTACATATTGTGGACTTCCCTTATTGTCAAACCTCATCACACCTTTCATGGGTGAGATCTTCAAGTAGACCTTATCGCCTATCTCAAATTCAAGTTCCCCTTTTCTATTGTCGGCATAGGATTTTTTCCGACTTTTGTCCGTCTTCAACCTATCTCTAATAAGTCAGAATTTCTCCACGACCTCATAAACTATTTTGGGACCGATAAAATCAAAGTCGCCTACCTCAAACCATCCAATCGGAGATCTGCATGTCCTCCCATAAAGTGCTTCAAATGGGGCCATGGTAAAACTTGAGTGGTAACTACCAATGTAGGAAAACTCTATCAATGATAGATGATCATCCCAATTACCCTTAAAGTCAATGACACATGCTCTCAACATGTCTTCTAGGGTTTGGATGGTACATTCTTCTAGAGCGTCTGTTTGGGGATGAAATGCGGTACTAAGTTTCACCTTGGTAACTAGTCCATTTCGGAAAGCCATACAAAAGTGAGAAATGAATTGAGTACCCTTATATGAAATGATACATAGGGAACCCATGCATTTTCACTATCTCTTTAATATAAAGCTTTTCATAATCTTCCGCCGAATATAAATCCTTGACGGGAATAAAAATGGCTTATTTGGTCATCCAATCAACATGGACTCAAATAGAATCATGTTGCCTTTGACTACGAGGAAAAACCACAAGAAAATCCATATTCACATCCTCTCACTTCCAGGCGGGAATACTTATGTCTTAAGACAAGCCTCCCAACTTTTGATGTTCGGCCTTGACTTGCTTACAATTTCGAACATATGGCCACATAATCCGCTATGTCCCTCTTCAAACCATTCTACTAATAGATGTCACGTAAGTCACGGTATATCTTGGTGGCTCCCGAATGAATAGAATATTGCGAACCATTGGATTCCTCCAAAATTTGTCTTCTTAGGTCATCCACATCCGGTACACACAACCTTCCTTAATACCTAAGTACCTATATCTCCCTTGGAAGAATGCTTCTACGAATTTCTTAAGCACAAATTATTTTAACTCAAGCAAGATGGGATCAAGGTGTTTCTTAGACTTTACATCAACCACCAAGGAGAAGTCAGAGCTATGTTAGACCATGAAACCACCCTTTGGAGAATCTATTAGTCGTAATCTCAACTGGTCCTACCTATGCACATCACAGACTAACCTCTTTTTTCATTTCTACATGGGCTACACTACCCATGGACACATAACGCAAAGCATCCGCAGCTACATTGCCTTTGCTGGGATGGTAAAGGACACTCATATCATAGTATTTCAAAAGCTCTAACCACTTTCTTTGCTGGAGGTTCAAATCTTTATGGGTAAACGCATATTGAAGAATCTTGTGATTGGTGAACATATCTACATGCATCCCATAAATATAGTGTCTCCATATTTTCAAGATCATGGGTCAGATAGTTCTTTTCATGTACCTTGAATTGCCTTGAGGCATAAGCTATCACCTTACCATTTTGCATAAGGACACAACCAAAATCTACTCGGGACGCGTCACAAAACACTATAAAACCTTCTCTACCCTTCAGTAAAGTCAACAGTGGAGTGGATGTAGGATTAACCTTCAATTCTTTGAAGACTTTCTCACAAGCTTTCGACCACTCAAACTTAACTTTCTTTTGGGTTTGGGCCGCCAATGGAGAAGAAATAGATGATAAACCCTTAATAAATCTCCTATAATACTTGGATAAACACAAAATGTTTTGAATATCTATGGGAATTAGGGGTCTAGGCCAATTCTTAACCGCCTCTGGTTTCATCGGATCAACCTCTATACCCACACTCGACATAATCTGACCAAGAAAAACAACAGATCTTAGCCAAAATTTGCACTTTCTAAACTTAGCAAAAAGTTGGTGATATTTGAGGACTTGCAATACAATCCTCAAGTGATTCATATGATCATCGTCACTTCTGGAGTATACCAAGATGTCGTCAATAAAGACAATAAAAAACGAATCAAGATAATTTCTAAACACTCGATTCATAAGGTTCATGATAGCTACCGGGGCATTTGTTAGACCAATAGACATAACTAGGAACTTAAGGTTACCATATAATTTTTGGAAAGCCATTTTAGGAATGTCAACTCCTCTCACCCTAAGTTGGTAATAACCCGGCGTTAAATCAATCTTCAAAATCTAACTCTCCCCTTAGAGTTGGTCAAACAAATCATCAATCCTAGGGAGAGGATACTTATTAGTTATAATAACCTTGTTCAATTGGCTATAGTCAATGCACATCCTAAGATACCCATCTTTCTTTTTCACTAATGATATTGGGGCACCCCATGGATATATGATTGGTTGAATAAAACCCTTATCTAGCAAATCCTTGAGTTTTACCTATTATCCCTTTAACTCGGCCGAGGCCATTCGATAAGTAGGGATTGATATGGGTTGAAACTTTCAAGAAATCCTTCACTACGGGGACCGAATCTAGAGGAGGAGCCTCAGACCCGAGGCCTTTGACCCTCACAATATTATAGATACATCTCTTATAAATCATATTAGAAGATTTTATACATGAAATGATTCAACCTCTAGGGATTGAACTTTCCCATTTCCATTCTAAAATAGGTTCATTAGAAAATTGAAACTTAACTACCCTTGTTCTACAATCAATAAAGCAAAATAAGCATACAACTAATCCATTCCTAGTATGACATCAAAATCCATCATATCAAGTTCTACAAAATCAACCAATGTGACGCTATTGGATAATAAGATGGGACAACTCTTATATATAGACTCTTTTAGAAACAACGGAGTCACCCACCGAGTTAGAAACCAAAAAATTAACTACTAAAACATTGGGGATTACATCAAATTCTATAGCCACTAATAGAGTTAACGACAAAGTGGCACCGGGGTCTAACAATGAATAAACATTAATTGAGAAAACTTGCAATATATTGGTAACACCATCGAGAGAGATCTCTTGATCACCTTAGGATAGGAGAGCATAGAAGCGGTTTTTTTTAAAAGCATCGGAGTTAGGACCACTTGCTTGTTCTTAATTATTCTCACTCCCTTGAGCCTTCATCATAGGGAATTCTTTCACCATGTGACCACTCTTTCCATAACCAAAGCAATTATCCCTACAACCTAGGCATTTTCCTACATTCCTCTTGCCACACTTGGCACAATTAGGTTTCTCAACTTGATAACCACCACCTTTTCGTCTGTGTGGCTTAGGATTAGGCACCCTATCTTTATTGGCCCTTGGAACATTAGGATGACCTTGGTTAGAAAATCTTTTTTTTAAACCTTGGCTTATCTTGAATATCAAGTTACCCTTGGAAGAACCTCCATCATAGGGTCTTGTTCTCTTGGCGTCCCTATTCCTCTTCCTAAGCCTAGTGTTCTCAACATGTTGAGCATACACCATTAAATGACATATGTCCATACTATCATTAAACATTGTCGCACGACACTCTTCCGTAATATCATTGGACACACCCATAACAAAATGACTCATTTCATCTCTAGAAATGGACTCCAAACACGAAGCATACTTAAACAACTTCGTGAAGTTGAAAGAGTATTCCTGAACTGTCATACCTCCTTGAAGAAGGTTGATGAATTCTTCCAATTTTGCGTTTCTTTTATCCGTTGGAATAACATATCAAGATATGCCTTCCTAAAGAACTTCCCAACTTATGGAACTCTCTCTCAAAGACCTATTGTCCCTCCATTGAGTATACCATGATTGAGACACATCCTTGAGTTGATATGCGTCTAGTTCGGCCTTCTCATACGAAGTTACTCCCAATAGAAAACACATTCTTATAGACCTCATCTAGAAAGTCTTGAGGATCCTCATATACCTTAGACCCAAATAACATTGGAGGATTTATCCTAGTGATGTCTCTTAAACGTGATGTCAAGGTACTATAATTTTGATCCACACGGGGTCCAACTTCCCGATTAGCTTGTGTCGTCATAGCTTAAGCTTGTGTAGTTACCACTTGAACTTGAGTAGCCATTACTTGAGTCAACTTTTGGAAAGCCTCCCTTATTTCTCCATCCATCATAATCGGAGTATTGACCAAACCTTGGTCACCTAAAGAAACATTCTCAATAAGAGGATCTTTGTTGCCTTGAGGAGGAACTCCCACATTCGCAATCTCCACATCAACCCTTCTTGCTGCTGCTCATCTAGTAGTCATATCCTATATCCACAAGAAAAGTATTAGATATAAAGGACACATAGAGTTAAGACTCCTTGGCACGACGCAAGAATATCAAAAGAAGTAAAAGTTCATAAGCACCACATAGTCTCTCATTCATAAGTGTGGTGCGCTTCACACTCATGAACAAGACTCTAACAGACGTGGTTCATGAGACATCAATCTTTATTATCATCCAAAAATCTTATGCTCTAATACAAAGTTTGTCACTACCCGGGCTAACCCCAAGACGTAACACAACATACTCGACCCTAGAGAGGTCTTATACAAGCCCTTAGCGTATCATCTTTACATAAGACATTGAACAATGTGGAAAAATTTAAAACTTTAACAGTAAATGTAAAACTCTTTCATATATGAAAATAGAATATCTAGACTTGTCTCATTAACCAACTAGGTTCAACAGAAGAAACTCAAATTAGGGATATTAGCCCTTTACAATCGAATGTATCATAATACAAAGTATGATAATAGTCTATTACAAGGTAGAAAGAAATCATAAAAGTGTCATGTTGTCCTCGGAACTTGAGGACATACCAAATGGCCTTGGAAAATACAATACAAGCCTTGTTTACCTCAACAATGACCTACTAGCCAAAACCTTCACTTGGAAGAAAAATAAGAGAAATACGGGATAGTACATCCCACTTGTACTAACTATGGAAACCATGCATGTAAAACAATTAAAACATTCACAGACCTTTTATTGAAAACATGTTATTTCAAGTTAAAAGTCATAATACAAATTCCAGGAATACACAATCAATTCATACCATAAGATAAAGAGATATTCATGATCATAAGTAACATTATATAAAGCCATAGTTCGTATCTTACATGCTTGAGTTTATTTTAACATTACATCCTAAGACATTATCCACAATCCCCTTTCAAGCTCATTTGTGCAATGTACATATGAAGTCCTATATCCCCACATATACTAAGCAAACCATCAAGAAGTCACAAACATAGTCACATACTTCATTAGTCATCAGAATAATTAACCCAATAATAACATCATTCATAAGTAACCATGCATGAAGAACTCTCACAAGAGCCTCTCTTAAGATCCACTTGTGCAATGCTTAGGTACTGTCCCATACCATCACCTACACTAAGTAGTATCCCTCAAGAAGCCTTATTTAGAATTTATGCTCTTATAATTATTCATATTTTAAACACTCGGGAAACTTTGCCATTACCGACATAGACCATGTAAGCTACATGAAATCTGACGTTTACCTCCCACACCGAAAAGAGAGTGTCCTACTTTCCAAGGTAGGGCATACATTCATGGTAACGTCTAAGTGGATCCATTTGATACAACTTATGTGGACTTCATAGTTAAGGGATATGAACATTGTTACTAGAAACTTTATGCATATAAGCATATGGGTTTCATCTCATAAGACCATCGGCGGATACTTCCCTCCTTTGGGAAGAGAGCCCTCTCACGCATATCCTCTCGGTGCTAAGTATAATTTCCCTTTTTAGGCAGTCTTTAGTCTTTAATTTGATATGGGACTAGGGATCACCCTCTCAGGTTGAGCCTCATGTCGTCGTACACCTTAGGACATCAATTTAGCGGTCTTGGTTTCATGGCTTTTCCCTCGACCAAGCCAATAACACATGGGTGATTTTGTATTTGTAACTACAAACCCATTAAATTAAACCACAACCACTAGGTCAAATCACCATTAAAATGCATATAATCCTATAAGTAAGAAGGACCCAATAATAATATCAACACATATTTGCTAAATCACACACCAAGAATGAGGGTTTAGACACACATCAAGCACTAATCAAATACACCTAAAATTATAAAGAAATCAAATGGGTATAAGAAATTAAACCTTAATATGATCAAAGAAATAAGAATGGAGAAGACCCACTTCCGAATTGAGGAAAAAAGAACTTATTTCTTCAAGTCTCGCATAAAACCCTCTCCGAAATTGAGAGAAAAATACAAAAACTGAAGTTCTAAAAGTGAAAATTGATAATAATTTTTTGAATCCCTAAAATAATAAAGAGTTTAGTATTTATAAACTTCAGATTAAGTGCTGGTGAATCCGTTCAGCAACTTTAATCGTGAATCATCGTGTGATTTGGTGATTCGCCCTTCTTCTAATTTATTGTCGTTGGTGATTTTCCTTCATTGTCTTTGTTTATTGTGACATTGGATGGAATGAATGTGCTTCGAGGAACTATTCGGTGAAGCGCTAATTTCTCCTTATCATTGCCTTTTGAATCCACATCTTTCAGGGTCTCGCGTGTTAGAACAAGGGCGAAATGCAACCCTTCGGCGGATTGACAAGTGTGCTTGGCGATGCTCAATATTCAACTTTAGATCTCTCATCCTTTTTGTTCATGTTTTGCGTCTAAGTGTTCATGCTTACACTTTAACTCCAAATACCTGAAACTTAAGAGTTTTCATCAGATATTGAGATAAAATGAACAATTGAGGACACTAGTTACATTAAAACAAAGCAAAAAATGAGTCCAATTTGAGGAATCATCAACACCCTCAACTTAAAATTTTTCTTGTCCTCAAGCAAAAATTAAGTCCATTAGTTCAAATAGGATATCTAAAATAGTGCTACACAAGACTCAATCATGATTATACCCAACAAGACTCAAATTACTCATGAATAGCTCAATTGTATACTCAAAGATTAAAGTGGTGACATACCATTACCAATGATTCTCATGCTCTCAGTACTTGCTACTTATGTAAGTTCAGGCTCCACAAAAGTATCTAAATGCCTCACACAGAGAATGATTACATATCACACACAAAGATTAATCAATTTAAGATTAGGAACCGTATGCAACGGTCACACTCACTAAGAGGAACACAATGCATGTTTTCACGCATAGGTTTGCCCTTAGTTCCAATTGATCTTCGGGTCGGTTTACTCAAGATCGCAAAAGTCTTTCTTAAGCTTTTAATGGGGTTGATTGCAAAGGCATGGTCATTTAGGCTCAATCATTTTTTCCTCATGAGATGTATTCTCCATATATCCCTGTCTTGAACTTTATCAAATTTTTTTCAAGTGCTTCTAGGTCATCTTTTTATTCACCTCCATGGACTACGTGAAAACTCAATTTCTTTTGTCTTTTTATTCCATAACTTTTTATTTTTCATTCTTTTCTTTTATTTTTATTTCCTTTTTTTTATATGGAGGATTTCCATTTTTCCACGCCACAATTGGTTAAAGAAGAATTTTCTTGCACTTCTTGACTTCTCCTTTCCCTTCTTACCACACCCCTAACTTAGGATTTTGGCCTAAGTTGCCGATTCACTTAAATCACATAACAAGAGTATTATAAGTGATAGATAACGTAAGGTCTAAGTTTCATCAAGGTTCTTCCAAAGAAAAGGTAATGCTCAAGGGTGTTCAAAAGAGTTTCACAGGCTCACAGGTAGTCCACAAAGAAGTATATGTCAAAGTTGGCTCACACTCTTAAAAATTACCTAAGATCATATCAAGAGGAAACCTTTTGAAATCAATCAAACTAAACGGTCAAATTCTAGGTTTATTCATGCAAGGTTCAAGGTATGTTCATCTCATAAGACATTGACACTTAAGTCAAACAAGATTACACATTTTCTCTAGTGTGCAATGGTCATTACAAAAGAATCAATTTGATAGATAACTAATCTCAACGAGATGCAAAGAGTTCACATATTGTCTATGTAACTTCATATGTTCTCATCGTAGCCGCATATTCATGTTTGTCCGATTGAGAGTATTATTCAAGTCATCGGTATTGATTGGAACCGAGACTCAAATTTTGTACAAGAATAACCATTTTTAACACAAAAGTTAGAGAAATTTTCAAAAATGAATTTTTTCTTGAAATGGTCAAAATTACTTTGGAATTAGGACCCAAAAGAGAGTCATAAGCTTAAACAATCTCAAAATAAGTTTTAAAATACAATTTTAAACAAGCAACCCAAATATATACACAACATAATTCATAGATAGTACGAAAAGTGTGGGTCTCACCCTACCAAAATAAAAACGTGTTTTTCCTCAAATGTATAACAATAGTCCATATGTCAAATTAATAAAAATAGAGATAGGGCTAGAGAGTAATCCTAGTTAAGTAGCTGCTTCGAGTTTGACTCCTTCAACAGTGGTAGCAATTATGCAGAAGGTATGGTGGGGACGTTGGGTTCACCGTCGAATGATTCATCAAGCTCTGTACAACTTTTCTAAGAAATTCGGTGTGCCTAGATTCAACCCACGTTTCTCGAATAATTCATCAGCTACCTTTGTGTGTGTTTGTTTGCATCTTATCCAATTCGTTCCCATTTGGTGACAACATTTGAATTTTGATTAAGCCGGCGCACCGCAAAACGAATATTCACTTCACCGAGTTTTACAGAACCCTTCATCTAACCTAGATGTTCAAACAACGGGGTTCATCGGGGTTGCCAATCTAGTGAGCATTTGCTGAGAATTTCCTGAGCTCGTCGAGTTATACAAACTCCAGGTTTTGAAGATACATCGAGTCAAACGGCGGAAAAGAATTGATTGTTGTCGTCTTCGGGGATTCACCAACTGGTCTTATCCTTTCCACTATGTACATTGTTAGCACTTACCACACTTCAATTTGCAAGACTAACACACTATTATTTTACAGATACAAAATTTAAAACAAAACAAAGGTGTTTTGGGTTGCCTCCCAAATAGCGCATGAGTTAAGGTTGAGGCATAACGCAACTCAACACTTATTCTTCTTTCTCGGGTTCGCCTATGGTGTACTTAGGTGAGCCTCCCGCAAATGGTGGATGACAACCTCGTATCAAATTATCGATTTGATCGTCTTGATGCTGAATGTTTATAGCAATTGTGGTTGGTGTTTCATAAAACATTTCTATGTTTTCTTTCAGTTCATTGAACATTTTATCTTGTGCTTCAAGTCTTTGTCCAATGATTGATAGAGTTTCATCGTTCAGGTCACACTCATGTGTCTTCTCATTTCTGCATTTTCACAGACTGAAATGATGGCCCTTCCTTGGCTTGTGCTTCCAGCGCCTCGGCTCACTTGGATAGGACGTCTACTTGGGCTACAAGTGAGTCCCGCTCGTGGTTTTCTTGATTTTCTTTATAGGTTCTAGCCATGTCATCAAAGGTTTGGGCTACCACTTCATAGGGGTGAAGTAGTATGCCACCTGTAAAGAGTTTATCAATGATATTTATATTTTCGATTCCAAGACCTTCGAAGAAGCATTCTAGTAATGCCTTGCAGGTCATCTGATACGCTCAAACTTACTTCTCAAATAAGAAGTAAAACGGTCATGTCAAGTAAATAACCTAACTAGTGAGTTTGGGATCGTTCCCCACCGGCAAATAGTTTTAGACTTAACTTCAATCTTTAACTAACTATTGTTTCAGTTTCAATTACTTTCCCTTGGAAATCATAAAAAACAATAAAAGGGTGGCTAGGGTTTACGTGTTCCCCCCCACAGGTTCATAACTCGATACGATAAGTCTACTATAACATTCTTTCCTAGTATCCTTCATGCAAAGTGATAAGTTATGTATTCTAATCCTTGGTCTGGCAAATCTAGAAAATAAAACTCCGCACCCTTGTCCCGGCACGTGTGTTGCTCATCCTAAACCCTTATCTTTTACCCTCATATTAGCATCATATTCGATATTTGACTAAGTTATTACCCTCGTACCAATCATACTAGCCTATTAGATAGTATACACTAAATCATGTTGATATTTCTTTTCCTATTACTACCTCCTTTGTCCGGGAGTAGCATTAAGTGCGAGTTCTAAAACGTTGGCCATCCATTAAAAGACTTCTAAACGAAAGAAATTTTCAATACAACGGGGGATTTGCAGACACTATTCTAGAATTGTTATTTTATTAGGTTTTACCCTCATTAATAGCCTATGGTCCCACAACCCTAGTTTGGAGTTAGTTACCCCTAATCATATCACAATATTCAAATATTATGATATAAGAATTCAACTGTAACTTACTTCAATGAGAAGAGTAAAAAATCACGAAAGTTTGCTTGCTTATCAAAAAAAAAAATCACCAACAAGCCAAGTCAAAGAATCTCAAGAATTACAATATTCAAAAGGGGGGTTTTCTAAATTTGATCCAGAGTTCTAACTAATAATTGAAGGTCTACTAATAATACAGAGTCTAACTAAAATCGCAGGTCCTACTAATAAAATATAGTCTAACCTCAAAAATGATGGTTCTTGCGAACTATTTTATAGAAAATAAAGACCTCATTAAACAAGGACCTTCTATTTGCTGGAAATCTATCAACGCGGCTGGGTCGATAGGCCCCTCGTGACGGATGGTCCCGTGGTCACGACGGGCCGTCATGGATTCCGTCGTCCCATACTTGTGCAATTGTTTCTCTGCTGGCTTCTTTCCTCATTACCGTCGACGCAGGTATGACTGATCGTTACTAGCACAACGGTCCGTCGAGGGCTCCGTTCCAAAACACTTGAACGTTTGAATACTGGGTACTGGGCTACTTCTCTGATCTTCACACGACGAACCAATAATGATCGGACGGTCCCGTCACTCTTTTCGACCCCACACTTGGTCAGACTTCTTTCCTCTCCTCTTCCTTCAGAAGCTGCACTACGCTGCCCAGCCCCTACGGATCGGTCAACAGCATGACGAACCGTTACAAGCTCTCTTATGGTGGTCTCTTGTGCCTTCTCTTTATTCTCTTTCTTCGCTCAAAACCTCCGCCTTCATCTCGGACAGATTTGCCCTGCAAATAAAGAGAAATACTTATATAAATTAGCACAAAAGGTTTTGGACACACTAATCTTAAGAAAAAGTTTTTCATAAACCGTGAAACCACGGTTATATCAACAAAAACCCTCAACTTAATTCGTTGTTATCCTCAAAAGCGAGCACTATGACTCGAGTCACACAATCTTTTGTACAATAGTATCCAGTTTTCATCCTTGCAGCATTTGGATATCAATCCTGATTAATCTCATCATATTTTATGCATGCTATCACTATTACGGCTCAATTATCTGGAATCAGACCATGATGGCAGACTCACCATGCACTAAGACCTTTCTGCTTCAAATTCTCACCGAGGTGCTAATATTTCGGTAAATCGCAACTAGTGTCCTCACTTTAAACAAAATCCCTCATTTTTCACAATGAATTTCATTTTGAGTATAAGGATTCTTTTCAACACTTACTCTCAGACAAATTCACACTTTTCATACCTATTTCCATAAGCTTGCCCTTATTTTCACTGTTCACTTGCTTTAAGTTCGCTTACAACCCTTAGGATCACGATAGGACTTCCTTAGCTTGTAACATAGGCTCGGTCAGGTAGGGTATATTTAGGTAGACTTTAGTGACTTTTTTTTTTCCCTCCTTTACATATCTGCTAAACATACCATTTTCTACTATCATTTTATTTATCTCGCCATTTCTCATTTTTTGACCTTTCTAGTTTCTCTCTTCATTCTTCATTTGTGTAGTGCTTTCTTTCTGCTTTTCTCTTGCTTGTTATTTCTTGTATATTTTTATTTTTCTTTACTTTTCTTCAAATTATTTTTGGTCACCTTTACTTTTGTTCTTTTTCTCTCTTTTGTCTTTCCACCCACTTTCCAGAGTATCCCAGGAATAGACACCCTAAACTCAAATGGCTTTGCCATGAGTTAAAGTAGCCCAATACCCAAAGTGTGGGGTCACAGGGAAATAAAGAGGTTTTTTTTACTACGTTGCCACCCTCAACTTATGCTTTTGGGCATAAGCTGAAGGTTACATGTTCCCAAGGAGGGACCCAGGGCCAAAAAATTATTCCCCGGAAAGATCAGTGTTGGGGTGAGAAAGAAAGGTCTAATTTAAAGCTCAAATCATTTTGATCAAAGAAGGTAAATTTCATTTGTTTCTTATTTAGCGAATAAATGGGCTACATTGAATAATGACCTATGATTCCTTTCCTTCCTCATTGTCTATTACAGAGCTACTTTAGCAGGACTAACCAGGCAAGTTCTAGTTCAGTACAAAATACTGGAAGATTAAATCTTCCCTCACACCTCACTTGACATCCTCATCACGTATACCATATTATCAGACACCCTAGTTCGAAGTTTTAGACCTAGGGTCATGGCAGTGGTGTACCTCTATGTCATGCACCTTAGACCACACATTTATCAATTTACTATACCTAGTCTGCATGATTTTCCATTTTTATCAGGATATCATTTTTAGCCATCCTCTGCAGAATTAAACTAGTACACAATATATCAACATCTACCGGTTCAACAGAAAAATAATGAGTCTTTGGGGAAAAAGAACACAGGCAAGAAAACCCCCCCCAAAGGGATAGTGAAATGTGGCTACTCAGACTTCACCCTACGCCAACTAACTTTCCTTCACCCACCCCAACAAAAGACATGCAATTGTCCCCCATGCATACAACATTGAAATAAAGAGTTGGTAGGTTGAAAGAAAACCTGGGGCGCAAAGCGCGACAATAGACGGACCAGTTTGTGATTATTCTGGTCTGTCGTCGATTCCGTCGTGGACACTTAAAAAAAATGGAAGACCCTTAAGAGAGGGCATTGACCTGTTATGACGGTTATGCAGGACGGACCGTCGAGAGTATGAATGGTCTGTCCTATATTGTCCGTTGAAGGACACTTGGAAAAGTGAGAGACCCGTAGGAATGGGTCTCTGAAAACCAAACGGTTGTGCAGGAATTGACGTCGAGATTTGAAAGGTCTATCGCCTGTGGTCCGTTGGTGACTGTTGCAGAGTGATTTTCCTGCATAATTTCCCTTGGATGGCCCTGAAAAATTTAAAACCATTAGTAAAACTGCTACCATTCTAGAAAGAAAAGAAAGAAGAAAAAAAAACTATAATATTGGTTGGCTCCCAACAGCTCCTGATTTAACTCGCGTCACGACTGAAAGACATCTTTGATTACTCCTCCTGCATTCATCAAAATGGTATGGCCTCTATCATTTCATGCATCGATGCAGTTGCCCAAAATAGAAGTTTTAATGTCGTTCTCTATTAACCCTTAAAAATCGGCACTCCATCTTTGGCTTTTAACTCAACTTCTCTATGAGGAATACTTGGGTGATCAAGTAAGGGCCAGTCCGTTTGGACTTTGAGCTTGCGGGAAGACAGGCACCCAGATCTGTCTTTAAAAGACAACAACCAATCCCCAAACCATAAACTCTTGTTTTGCACTTTTTCTCATTTCTCATTCTTCAATCTTTTCGTGTGGGATATGTCGAATACCGTTGGAGCTCACCCACTCTGCCTCATGGTCCCTACAAACGTTGAAGGTCGCTTCTTCATTGTTCAAAACCGAAATTTCATCTGCCTCATTCATCTTCCCCTTTTTTTCCATATCAACTAAGCTCTACCTATAGCAAGGAATGGCCTCCCAAGAATAAATAGGGCACTTCAAAATCGACTTCCAAATCAAGAATAAACAAAATCTCAGAAATATTATGATCCACTTTTATACTATCACATCATTGGAGTATCCCTATAGGGCCTTTTCACTGTTCGATCAGCATCATAGCCGCATCACAGTGTTTTTTGGGTCACCCAAACCCACTTCTTTGTAATCAAATGGGCAGGACTCATTTATATGCTTGCCCCCCCCGATAACAAATGCTTTCGCAAAATTTAATGACCGCGACTGTACATAAGCGTAACGCAACCCGGATCTTCTTTCTTTTGTACGAGAGATCTTGAGCCATAGCCTACAATGCTGCATTCTATCATCATCCTAGAAAGTGAAACCGATCTTTTCTTTGTAACCCAGATCTTCATAACTTACATAACCGGCATTTTGTTCAAGAGCTTTACCAAGGGACATGATAGAAGCTGCTTCAGCATTGTTATCAAACGCGATTTTTTATTACATCTTTCGGACTCTTGTCTTTGACCTAATCTCTGAGGGAGGGTGGTTGGTGTCTAGGCATAGGAATTACCTCCATAGGGAACTTTCTCCTGCATCCTTTTTCATACTCTCTTCTGTTTCACCACTACGCTTTTACCACCTTACATCATCCTTTCTCACTTTTCCCTCATTAGACGGTCATAGGTGGGTCAATGGTTTTGCTTACCACCACGGAGTAGTGATTTCCATAACAGTGGTGCATCATTTTTTTTGATTTTGGACAGTGTTGCTAGGAAGAGTGCCCGGTTGCCGTGTGTTTTCACAGCGCAGATAATTTGGGGCCATTTACAACTCGATTTCTTATCGATATTTATTGCATGTGTATCGACTTTTTGACCAATACCTGCTAAATCACCAACCTTAACTCTTTAATGTGCTCATCACTAGCAAGCAATCGCACCTCCTCTCATTTGTGCAACCTATCCTCAACTCGCGCCATACTATCTCACATCCGTAGGGTACTTCATAAACTTCACATTTTGAGGAGGGACATAGGGCCCATTCCTATCAATCTTCTGTTACCCCCGCATTTAACCCCCTGTTGAAAGTTGTTTCTGTTTGTAATTTTTTTCATCTCGGGACAAAATGACCCTCAACGGTTGTAGTTACCATAGATTCCGCCTTGGTTCCCTTTGACCTTGGCACCATTTAATCATGGATTTGAGCCTTGGACGCTTCGGTCGGAACCTCCCCCGTCTATCATTTACTGCATAGTTTTCCTCCGCGTAATAGCATTCCGTCATTAGGAGGTGGTGTGTTTAGAGGCAAGTAAGTTTAACTGACATTTATCTTTTCCTCATGCACCCCTAGTGGATATCTTTTAGTACCAACAAGCTCAGTTCTCTTTGAGCCATTTCTTGACGAATCTCATCTGTGGCCTGGGTTGTTATTGGACTGTATTGCGAAAGGTATTATTCTCCCCGGTATCCATCTGACTTCCTAATACTCCAAGCCTTTATTATCTGGGAGATTTTCTCTAATTTTCAGCAATTTCACAGCATAAGGACAACCCCCATAAGATCCCCCTTCTATATTGGTCCAACACCACTTTTATTATTATCATCCTGTCCCCGATAGAAGTATTCCCTTCATTGACTCATCATCTATTACGTTTGGATTTTGCACACTCTTCTCAAATGAACAAGGTGAATCTATTCCCAAGAACTACTAACTACTCTCCTGTAAGTGCCACAAAGTTTGCGTTGTACCAGCTTCTGTCTTGTTGTTTAGTTTCTTGGAGACCCGATAGTAGCGTGCTAAGAACTCCCGTAGTTGGTTCCAAGTGAAAATATTTGGTAAGGGAGCTTAGTGAAACCATATATCAGCCTCTCCCGTCCAGTGAGAGGAACACTCTAAGCCTATTCATCCAAGTCCAAGTCAGGCCTCCCTTAACATAGCGTTTAACACACTGCCCTACCTTAGCTATATTGGCATGTGTATCCTCAAAAGCGATGCTGAAGACCAACCTTGCAGTGAGCATTTGCATCAGGCTACTATTTACCACGAAGGTGTGGCCGGTGTAGAGGAGGGCAAGACAAGTGGCCCATCGGAGTCTACTATTTTGTCCATAGCCTCTGTAGTATGCTTGGGGCCGTGGACGGGATTTTTTCCCCTCTGTTAGTGTTCACCCGGAGAATCGGGAAGTAAAAAAAAAAAGAGTAATTAAAAAAGAAAAAAAAAAAAAAAAAAAGAGGTAACAACTGACCAGAACATCAACCGGAGCTGGGTGTTTCTGGTTTGGATCAGCATCATTTATTCCCAAGTTTCTATTCATGTTGCGTAGTGTACGCCTCTAATTCGTGATCGTAAGGGAAACACGGGTTCTCTTCCTCTCCGTGGTTTTGACATCAAGGTGTTGATGTTCTGCAAGATAAAAAACAATAAAACAACGTAACACTCAGAAAGATATCACTAAATCTATAGTATAAGCTCTAGTTAATCTAAAGCTACTTTCCGCCCTGACAAGCGGGCGCCAAATTTGATATGCTCAAACTACTCTCAATAAGAAGTAAAGTGGCCGTGTCAGTAAATAACCCCACAGTGAGGTTGGGATCGTTCCCACGAGAAATTAGTTTGACTTTACCTTCAATCTATACTTCTATTGTTCAGTCAATTCTTCCTTGGAAAGCATAAAAACCATAGAAAGGGGGGTTCTATTTCTAAGTAGATAAAATACTATCAAATAAAAAGGAGACAACTAACTCTTCGAATTTAGAGTTTAATCAGTTAATCAAAGTAACTAGGGTTTTACGTGTTCCCCACAGTTTCTATAACTCGATAGTTCTACTTAAAAATTCTTTCCTAGTATCTTGCATGCAAAGTGGATAAGTTAATGATTCCTAAATCCTTGGTCCCGCATCTAGAACACGTCACACACCGCAAAACCTTGGTCCGGCTACGTGTTTTTGCTTCCTACCCTATCTTTACCCTCATAATTTAAGCATCATATTCGATATTTGACTAAGTTATTAACCTCGTACCACTCAAATACTAGCCTATTAGAGTATTATAGAACAACACTAAATTTTATGTTGATAATTCTTTTCCTATTAATCTACCATCCTTGGTCGGCAAGTAGCATTAAGCCGGTTTTCTAACGTTGGCCATCCGTAAAAAGACTTTTAAAAATCGAAAGACTTACATACAGCAAGACACTATTCTAGATTGTTATTTTAGTTAGTTTTAACCTCCTTTTAGCCTATGGGTCTTAAAAACCCTAGTTGTATGGAGTTCTTTTACCCATAGTCATAATCACAATATTCAAATATATGATATAATATCATGTACTTACTTCATAGAAAGAGTAAAATTCGAAAGTTGTCTTGATTATCACAAAAATCATCACAACAATTCAAAGAACTCAGAATCTAACAATATTCAAAGGTATAAATTTTTGATCCAGAGTCTTAACTATTAGAAGGTCTACTGATAATACAGGTCTAAACTAATAATCAAAGGTCTTACTAATAATAAACAGATTCTAACTAATAATCTAATGACTACTAATAATCAGAGTCCAGAGACCTGTCAAACATGAGGGTTTATTCGAACTATTTTATAGAAATAAAAACCTATTAAACAAGACTCTATTTGCTGGAAATATGTCAAAACGCGGCTGGGGCGACAGACCTCGCGACAGATGGTAGAGGTCACACGTGCCGTCCTGGATTTCGTCGTCCCATACTTTGCACTTTTCTTCTGCTGCTTTCTCATTAACCCGGGGTTGGGAGGGGGAAATGGAAAAGGTGGGGGAAAGGGTCTCCATTCTTTTCATTCCTTCTCTTTTCCGAGCACAGCACGGTCCGTCGAGGGTCTCCGTTCCAAAACACCTGAACTCTTGGAAATATGGGTTATAGGGTTCCTACTTCTCTCTGATCTCACGCTACGAAACCTACGATGGACCGTCATGGATATGACGGGTCCGTCACGCTTTCCTAACCCCACACCTTGGTCCCAGACTTCTCATCTTCTCAGCAGCTGCACTATTAACGCTGCCACCTACACGGACCGTCACAGGCATAACGGACCGTCAACAAGCTCCGTAGGTGGTCCTCTTTTTTGCATTTCGTTTCTTCTTCGCTCAAAAACCTCCGCATTCATCTTTTTCGGACGGATTTCCTACAAATAAATAGAAACTTAAGTAAAAAATTAAGCACAAAAAGGCTTTTGGACACACTAAACTTAAGGAAAAAGTATTAATAATACCGTGAAACCACGGTATATCATCATCCTATGAGATGGTCATGGTGCTAACACTTTTTGAAATTTCAACCACATTTCCTCAAGAGTCTCATCCCGTACTTGCTTAAAAGTCAAGAGGTTGTCCCTGAGGTGAGAAGTTTCAAGAGGGGATGATCCGTGTGAAGTCCGTAGTGGCTTTCTCTTTTGGGAAATGGGTTCTGTGATATTGAGTATATTAAGTTATTTTAATATTTTCCCCCTTAATGTTACCATATTGGAATGTGACATTTGTTCCAATAATATTGTGTTGGCTCATTGCACCCGATCCAAACATATTGTGTCGTCTCATGGCATATGAGCCAAATATATTATGTCAGCTTGTGGCACCTGATCTAACAATATAGTTAATTCATCAGTCTTTATTTTCACTTTCCACTTCATTAACAATATTTCATCAAGTCTTACTTATTCAAGACATCACTTCGATATAACAAGTTTAAGATTATGATTTCACGATGTTGGGATTACAGACCAATCACAACAACATGTAAATCATCCAAACCACAACAATTAAGTGCATAGAATATTTCACGACATAACTCAATGACTATCAATCACTATTAAGAGTCTCTATATCACATAGAATAAGTCATAACCTACCTCCACCAAAGCACTCAACTCAATCAAGCTAATTTTCAATGTTTTTCCTTTCGTCAATGCTTCAGAACGTTTCTAATGTATTAAGTACGCATAATATATAATTTAATGAGACTAAAGACACTTTTATTACTATATGTCTAGCCTAGACTCAAAAACTCACCAAAAACCTATAATAGATTCCTAAAGTTCAAGCCTAAGGTTAAGTCTCAGTTCCTTCAATTATCATAACTTTAATGGTATTCAAATAATACAATACACATAACATTTAATTACCTATCAAATATATCAAAACTTAGCTTATAATATGAGATTAAATGTTTTGGAATTGGTTACGAAATCAATGGCAGCAAACCATGAACCCAACTCAATTCTTATCTAACTATAATGATTAACATTTACCCGAAGTCATCGTCCTCCTTCAAGGTTACGTTAGCTTTATGTTATATTCCTTTTTCTCCTTCTCCTTTTCTAAATACATAAAATTGTGTGTTTAGAATGACCAAACTCAATTTTTATGTATAAGTATGGGTCACTCTATTACTAAATTATTGACTTGCATCATTAACCATCAACTAAATAAGTTATTTTACATGACTCATCAATTAAATAATGATAGTTAACACATGATCCAAAATATCCATTTAGAATGCAGCAGAAGTGTATTTTATAAAAGAAAATGATCTAATGTTTGAAACGGCCTATTGGATCATTACAATAACTCTATTTTCAACCATCAATTCCACGGTCACTTCTACTCCACTAGAAAATGCATTTTATTATTTTAAGAAAAATATTCATAGTTCTATTTTAGTTGTTCTATAGAGCTTTTTCTTCTTTCTAACCAATGATTTTTGGTTTTTATAAAATCATACATCAACTAGTACATTTTTTGTTGCATTTTCATCTTACATTTCTTAAGTTGTTATCATCTTGTACTATAACAAATTGCTTACATGAATAATCTTCATTTCAACTACTATTCATCGCCTTTTTCATTTCGTAAAAATTTTGAGGGGCAAAGAGAAGTCACGATAATTTTTTTCGAATTAATCAATCAAGTTCTATACGAATTGGATCAACTTCAACGTAAAGTTAAATTATTTCTACATGTAAAAAAATTGACATTCTCTTTGGGACAAAAATTAAAACGTGTCACTTAAATTTGAAAGGATATTTAAATAGTTTCAAAAATACATTCTTAGATTAACTAACACTTGGTTCTTCAAGTTATAAATATATTTATTTTTCATCCATCAATTACACGGCCACTTCTACTCCAGTAGAATTTTCTTTTTCTGTATCAAGAAAAAATAATTCAATGTTCTATTTCAGTTGTTTTAAAGAGTGCTCTTCTTTCTAATTATTGATTTTTTTATTTGTGTAAAACATACATTAATCATTACATTTTTTATTACATTTTCATCCTACATTTTTATAATCGTATCATCACTATATTATAACAAATAACTTGCACGTGAATAATCGCCATTGCAACAGATATTCATTGTGTTCTCAATTTCATCAACATTTTGGGGAAAGAGAGAAGTCGTGACAAAATTTCATGAATTCATCGATCAAGTTCTATACGAATTGGATGAACTTCGTTAACCGTATGTACGCTTACAAAATAAAAAGGTTCCCATATCTTTGTATTCATGATTCAACGTCTTGCCCCTTTACACGCTAAGAATAAAAAACATGTTGTCGCGATCCTAGATAAACTATTTACCCTCCGAAATCTAAATTTTGGCATGACCTACCGTAGGTGATTAGTCCCCTACATTATCTTGAATGAAAAAACAAGCAAACATTTTTTCCTAAATGTCTTGTGTATCCTAATGATGTGACCTCACATTTTTTTCTAAAATGGATGACTACATCCAACAATAGAATTTCAAAGGAGTTCTCTTGGATCTGGAGGTTGGAGGTATCAATTAAGATTAAAATCTTCATCTGTCTATTCATGGCTGATTACCGGTCCGGCCAACCTATTTGCAAGTTCAGTAAAAATGGAGTTGAAATTATTGATCACATCTTCTTTCAATGTCAGAGAGACAACACCTTCTGGAGAAGTATGGATAAAGCAACAAATATATTGTTGTAATCGATTCAACAATGGTCAACTGGAAAAGCATCTAGGAGACTAGCAAGTGTTGGGTTTTATTTGCCCTAAATTTCTTAGCATAAAAAGGTTTTGCTTTTCGGAACGGTTTTGAATTGTCTAATCTCTTTGTCCTTGTATTGGAAAGGTTTAGGACCTATCATAGAGGATGTGTCCTTTCTAACTTAATTAGCATTCACAATGTAGTCTTAATGACTTGGAGAGTATTGGTAAAGGGAGAATTTTTTGGTCACAGCTTGATACGTTATCACTTGTTGGAAACCTCCCATGTATTCGAGTGAATTGTTGAGGTTGTTTCCCTCTTATTTTTACTCTCAATCATTTAAAATGGATTGCTCATCCTTTGTGACGTAGGTCCGATTGATCGAACCACATTAAATCTTTTTTGTCCCTTTTGGTAATATTTTCTCGTTGTGTTTTTACTCGTGGTCTTTCGATGTTTGCTTTACTAGCTTCCGCATTTACACCGGCTATTTTCGGTCCTAACAGTGGGAATCAGAGGCCCAGATTCAATTATGAGTCCGGGTTTCACATGTTTCGATAATCGATGATTGAACCAGGTTAGAAAGAGGTTGTTCATCTGGCGGGTGTATTCTACTACTAGCCGCACCTTTTTTGACAGTAATGAATATTTTTTGTTGGAGAATTATTTCAGAGAGGTTCTCTGTGTGTTGAGACATAAATTTTTGGCAAAGGAGATTATGGAGAGGAAAAGCAAGTGTTGAAGATTTAAGTGAAGAAGGTGGTAACAAATTTTTGTCAGAAATTCAGGCCAAGGGGAGCATTTCTTGGGTTTTAATTTGCCCTACTTTATTACCATACATAGGTTTTCCTTCTAAGAAAAGGTTTTGAATTGACTAATCTTTTTCTTGTTGGAAAGTTTTTAGTCTTCTATAAATAGATGAATGTTTTCTTCTAAACTTAATCAACATTCACAATTTAGTCCTTAATGACTTTTAGAGTTTTGTGGGTGTTAAGGGAAGGAATTTTGGTGGGTCCACAGTTGATACGTTATCACACGTGTGTGAACCTCCCATGTATTCAGAGTGAATTGGTTGAGGTTGTTTCCCCTCTGTATTTTGTACTCTCATATTTATAGTGGATTGCTCATCTTCTTTGTGGACGTAGGTCGAATGACCGAACCATGTTAAATCTTTGTGTCTTTTGGTATATTTCCCATTGTCTTCTTACTCGTGATCTTTCAAGGTTTGCTTTGCTAGCTTCCGCGTTTACACCTGCTTATTTCCGATTCTAACAGCAAGGGCAAGGAATTCAACAATGGGATCTCATGGGAAATGATCACACCCTTTTGCCTTTGGGGACATTGGATTAAAAAAAATGACAACGTTTTCAATGATAAGAACTACCACGTCTAAATAGATCACATCATTGCAAAAACCACTGAATTCAAGCTCATCGTAGTCAAAAGCAATAGGACTAAAACAATTAGAATGGATGTCCAAGTCAAAAGGATCTTTCCATCCCAAGGTATGCTAAAGCTCAATGTCGATGGTGCAGTGTACCCGTTAATTCTGTTTATCCCTTTTCCCGAGAGACCATGTGATGTCGATTTTAGGGGATCCACCTATTAAATATGTGAAAGGATTTACCTAAGCTTGTGCTCACATAAGAACTTGACTGTGGGAGTGCGGGCGAATATGAATAGGGGCGGCGTGTGTTGTTAGTGTCCGACTGGCGCTTTCGCATTGCACGCATACCATAATCAGCTGCAGAACTCTTAGCCATTCTTCATGGACTAAGGAAAGCTGATATTGAAAAGATGACCCCTCTAGAAATCAACTTTGATTCGATCCAAGATATTTATATTCTTATTAATGATCACCTTTATTTTAATAATAATATCATTACTGAATGCAGAAAGTGGTCCAAGTAACCATATGCAACATGTTCTGGGAGGAGAACAGAATGGTAAATCTGCTAACGAAGGAAGGCGCTAAACCCCCCACTTTTGTTAACATATTCCACCACTATATGTGAATACATTAGGAACTAATTTTGCTCGTAGATATCAATCATATTATGAACAATAATGGCCTTAAGAAGCTATTTGTCGTAGCCTGAACAAATTGCAAATTCTACTTCCATCTCTTGGACACTCGTTTGAGTTATATGCTTGTATAAGAGGTGATTGTATCGTTCTTATAGAAGTATACATTCCAATAACTATATCGTGGGCGTTGCTTAACTTTACAGGCAATAGCTACAATTGACGTAACGAGGCAAAACAGATCACAAAGTATTTTTACCACATAATGGTCAACATAACAAGCAATCTCTGGCACATTTTCCTTACATCCAATGGAAGATATGAAGAGCATATATCTTGAAGAAATGTTCTGGCTTCCACAAGCCCACCAAAAATTTTCTGTAAGACTGCCTCTTCACTTGCCATTAAAGATGTTAGTAACTATTCGCCCACCATCCTCTCCCTGGTAGTCCGGTGTGTGGGACTGGGGGGAGGGTAGAGGGTTTGGTAGAGTAGGATATTAGGGGTAGGGAATGAAGAACTAGGAAAAGTGGGTTCTATCCGGGCAGTGAATTAAAAAAAAAACACATTAACCACGAGTATGAAATTAATTCTCACAACATGCTTCCAAATAATACTAGGATTCACTTCTTTATAGGCGATAGAAGCAGCAGGCAAATCCACATGATCAGACCCAAATGAAAAAAACGAGCAGCATCATGCACAATAATGAAAAGGAAAAAGGAAACCAAAGAGAAAGTTACGCGCAATGGCAAATTTAGCAGATAATAGCTAGTGAGGGCCCTTTTTTACCACATCAATAAAATTTGATAGTGGCAGGTTTCGGTTCCACAGGGTGATGGAATGGAATGAAGACACTAGATGGAGGCTGACCAAACACATTACAACCACAAAAGCACCAAGACTGTTTGTGGTCAAGGATAGAACCTTAAACAGGGCCAGAAGATTAGATGCTTTATACAAACTTGACCCTCCAATTCCAAGGAAGAGCATATATTTCAAAAGTAAAACCTGTTTTATTTTAGAAAGGGATACATAATTTAATACTCCCTCCATCCACTATTGTTTATCATGATTTCTACTTTTAGAGTCAAACTATAAGAACTTTGACCAACATTTTAAGATGTGTTTTTCCATCATATTGATATGCAAAAAATTGCAATTTGTAGTACTTTTCATATAATTTTTCAATGTCTAATTTCTTTTTAAAAACTATCGAATTAATGTAATCTAATTTAACTTTGAAAATTACTCAAACTGACTTTCGAAAAGGGCAAAATAACAAATAAAAGTACACGGAGGGAGTAGTTGTGAGTAGTAAATTCAATCTGAAACAATTCAGAAGATGAAATAGTTGATGTCCATTCTAACACAAGAACAATATTTTCACGCAAGTTGGAGCCTAATGCTTCAATAAAGCTTCCATGTTGCATGGAATTTATGCCATTGGTCACTACATGGACGTACTTGTGCATGTGGAACACTAGAGAAAGTAGGTCTTTGTAAGCATAAGGTAAGAGGGATGTAGTGGTTCAAGTGCATAGAGCAATGATAAAAAGCATAGCCACAAGATCAAGATTAAACAAGGATTATTATAAAGCAGTGACTTTAAAAATACCTTCTCCGATCCTTCTCTAAGTGACTTTATGGAAACCTTGAGAAGATCAGAAGAGTAAGGAAGAACTAGAGACTTTAGATGGTACAACATTGAGAAAAATACTTGGATACATGCAGACCTCACTTCTGAATTTGCAATTTCCTGGAAAAATTGCAAGGATTAGAGACCAATTACATCTGCCACTATTAATCAAACAGTAGGTGATTACCAAAACAGGTCGGATAATGATGATAATTAATGAAATGAAATAGGTGAAAAATACACAAGGGCCGCGGCAAGGGTAGGTAGTTACCGTGTCGTCGTGTAGAACAACTCGACACACACCTGAAAGACCATCGTGGTGATATAAGACCATTTTGCGACTTTTGTCGTGAAGAACACTTTGGTTTCTTGCTAGCAGAAGGAACCTTTTGACAAGCACTAATCAACACATTTGCCATGCATAACCGAAAAGATTGCGAGTGGGCCTCTGCTGTTGTTCTTCATCTCCTCTGCTTGCTCATTTTCTACCCAACATAACAGAAATATCTTTATCACAAACCAAGTGGTGGATAACGTAACTACAGACTGAGCCTTTTGTGAGAGAATCGCCTACAAATGATCCAAGCCTCCTAGCAATCAAGAAGCAGAAGGTTGTTTGTGTAATCTTAAAGAAAGTTACCAACCTGAAGAGACGATGCTCTGCTCAAAACAAACCTCAGTTGATATTGAGTTCTTGACAGCTTTTGTAGCTTGCAATTCAGTGCACAACATCAACACTAAACAGTCGATGCACCCATGTTGTGCCTTTGAAACTGAAGAAAAGAAAATTCACCATGATGACAATTATTAATTAACATGAGAAGTAGTGTAGAAAAACATCAGTTACTTACTATCATCCCCATCTACCGAAGGCCATAATAAAATAGTCTCTATTGCCTTGCGAATCCAAAACATGTCGGGATGCGCATATGCATCTGTGCCATTTACCTATGACCAGAATGTTTGATAGACTATTAGGATTATGACCCAAGAAGATAATATTATCTAGTTAACAAGAGAGAACCAAGACAAACTTGAAAGTTCAACGCACATATACAAAACTATGTAACTGTCCTAAGAAAGATTATTACCAAGAGAGATATGCAAATTGAAAATGGATAAGCTTTTATCTTCAACAAATCCTTGACGCTAGTGGCGTTTTTCAGTTGATAGGACATTATTGGAATTAGAACCTGCAGAATACAAAGGCAGCAAATGTTGATGCTAAATATTGTAGAATTGGTGCGGGGGGGGGGGGGGGGGGGGGGGGGGGGGGGGGGGGTGGACACAGACCATATGAGGACTTAGAATAGTTAATGCATACAACCAACACTTAAGCCAGCGACAATCTTCCTGCTATAGCCGTATAAAAATTATGATGTTTTTTTTTCTGGGTAATAAATTATGCAATATTACCTCTAACCAAATAAAAGAGTTTAATAAAACTACAGAGCATTCAGATCAGAACAACAAATATCTTCTAGGAAAGTTGTTGCAGCCACTGAACCTCCAAACAGAAATAACGACTTATCAGACTATGTAATTTGTGTATCAAGTATTGAAATTTTCTTGCCCTGTATGAACTTTGTACAGAATCTATATTCTATCCTTTCCCTAATTTCCCATTGTATTTGTATTATAGCAAAATTTGTATTTACAAATGACTGAATGAGTTTCTTAGTAGTCTCCAGTTCCTAGCTTGCCAGGTACAGTAGATCATTGTATCCATATAACAGCCACTACCTCAAAGTTTTTCCATTTTCTGCTCATATTCCATTGCTGACTTTGTGTTGCATCTGTCTTCAGCATATGCATGCCAGCCAAGTCTCCAAGGTATTTCTAGTTTCTAACTTCAGAGATCCAACTACAATCACTGAACAGGTGAGAATGTGTTTCTATAGCATCTTCATCACAAAAGCAGCATTTACATCTAAAATTGGATGTGTAGTCTGTGTGGCCTTTACTCTGTCAATAACTTAACTTGATATGCTAACCACACCATTACACTCTGTATAGGCAACATTACGGAGCTCCACACCAGATCAACCTCCTTCAATTTAGTAAGAACTACCTGCATAACTAAGTAACTAACAGACACTGAATAATTCACGTTAGGAGATCGGAATGTATTTTCCACAGTGGTACCCGCTAATGTTAGGTGGTGGAGCCTGATTAATTTTAGGTTTTCCTATTTATTCTCTATTTTAGGCTTTCCTATTTATTCTCTATTTTAGGTTTTCCTATTTATTCTCTGTAACCAAAATATATGATTTATTGAATAGAATATACCTCCCGCCCTTGAAGTTACTTACGGGGTGTTACCAACAAAATATTGGGTTTTCTCTCTTTCTCTCTCTAGATCTCTCATCTCTTTCTCTTGAAGTTCTTTTGTGTTCTCCTTCAATCTAGTGTGTGGGAGTGAATCCACTCACAACGGTAAACAGATATAAGGAGTATTCAACACGATCACAGAAGATGGAAAGTTTCGAAGCTTGGAGTCGAGAAAGTTTGATGGAATCCGATTGCCAGTTTCTGGAAGATGGTTGATCGCCAGATTATCTTGTACCAGAAAGATCTTCACAACCTTTGCCGGGGTAAGCCGGAATCCCTGACGGAGGAAAGTGGAAATCTCAAGGATCGCCAGATCTAGGGGTGATCGGTTGACTTTGTCAAGAATGTGGCGTTTCAACATCGTGAAGCGAAGACTACGTCCTGTCCTAATTGAAGGCACTGTCAAACGTATGAAATCATTCGGCTATGAACAAGGTATATTTGATGCTTAGATTGTTCATTTACCGATGAATGAGAATGGATCCCTTTTTGATCATATAAACAGTTTAAATATGATTGGTGAGTCAACCTCAATTCTGTGGATAATTAATTTTGAAGATGAAATTAAGGCATTGATTTGATGTCATCTCTGCCCGAGTCTTGGGATAACTGTTGTTGAATGCGATTAGTAGTTCCCTTGGATTTGAGAAACTGAAGTTTATGAAATCCTTGATGTTGTTTTTTATAGGCGAAAGTATTCACCAATGAAAGTGGGGAGATTCTTGGCGTGCTCGCAGCGTTGAGCGAAGGGGTAGAATAATATGAAAAAAGGCCCAATCAACATGGTCGATCAAAATCAAAGAATCGAGGAAAATCCTGAACATATCAAAATTTAAACTTATTGGGGGAAATATGGAGAAAAAGGGGCACTTTCGGACGAACGGTACAAAGCAAAGAAGAACAGAATCAGACTTTGGATCTCACACATGATTCTGTAAATTCAGCAGAGTACATTGGGGATGCTGTAATCCTTAGTGTGAACAGCCCGGTGTTGAATCATGGATTTTTGTATTCTTTGTTCATCTTTCATTTCGTCTCCAAGCATGGAGTTGTTCCAACAATTTCAAATCTTGAAATTTTTGGAAAAGTATATCTTGCGGACCCAATAAAGCTTATAGATTGAAGAAAGAGGGATGTTTTGTGCATAAGACCACTCGGAAGCCAGTGGACATTGAGGATGTCAGATATTTTCGGGATCAAGAGAAATCTGATCTCTGTTGGTCGTTGGATAGTCACGGGATATCACAGAGTTGGGAAAGGTTCATGGAATAATCGTGAAAGGTGCTTATGGTAGTAGCATCGTGGCAAGGCCAAATTTGAACTTGTATACAAACTGCAGGGTGTATAAACATGGTCCCCTGTTGCTAAGTTTGCTTCCGGTTTCATGTATGTGGCACAACAGACTTGGACCCATGATGTGACTAAAGGAATGAAGATGCTGGTTTCAAAAAGGACATTAAAGGGTCTAAGTCCCGTTGATCTGGGTCTTTTGCAGAGCTGTTCTATGGGAAAACAAGAAAGAGTAAACTTCATAAATACTAGCCTACAAAGTCCAAAGAAAGTGCGGGTTGAAATGGTCTCATACAGATGTTTTGGGGACCGTCCCTCCAGTATCATCACTTGGTGGATCCAGATTATCTGTTACCCTTCATTTGATGTTTTAGCAGAAGGTATGGTTTACTTCTTGAAGCATAAGTTAGATGTTTTTGAAACTTTCAAGAAGTGGAAACCTGCAGTTTGAGAACATACCGTTTTTTTTGAAAAGTCAAATTCCTAAGGTCTGACAATGGGAGGAGAGTATGCGATCAGAGTTCAAGCATTTTGTGTAGTTGAGGGAATCAGTTGATGAGAACAGTTCCTGGTAAGGCAAGGCAGATATGGAATTGCTGAGAGGATGAACAGAACATTGAATGAGCGTGCAAAGGAGTGTGAGATCATTGTGGGCTTGCCCAAAAACACTTTGGGGCGGATCGGTGAGAAAACTGCATACTTGAATCAACAGTGGAACCATCAGTTCCTTTAGGGGTCAAGATTCCAGAGGAGGTGGTACAGAACAGCACTCAAGTACTTCACACTTGAGGACTTTTGGTTGCACGCGTTGTTCATGTTGTATCCAGAAAAGAGAGACAGCTTGATGCCAATGCTGTGAAGTGTTAACCTCTATTCGATTCTGGTTAATCATTGTTGCATCGTAAAATTTTTGCACTTAGAGCAAATGGATTAAAAACAATACTAGGTTTTTACACGGAGATCTTGACAGAGATTCTATATGCAGCAACCGAAGGATTTGTGGTGCCCGGCGAGGAACACATGGGGTGCAAGCTCACCAGGATCTTGTATTGACTAAAGCAAGCACCACGGCAGTGGTACAAGAAGTTTTGACTCCTTCATGGGACCAAGAGTGGAATTCTGCAAAGTGAAAAGGATCTTGTTGTTACTTAAGACATCACGATTCATATGTCTTTTTACTCTTGTATGTGGAGATAATGTTGATTGCGGGAATCTAGTTGAGGGAGATTTACAAGCTAAGAACAAGTGTCCCTGGCAGCATTTGGATTAAAGATTTGGGTCCCAGCAAAGCAGAATTTGGGGAGGAAGATTTCTTCTCGGGATAGATCTGCTGGCACTTTAAATCTATTCAGATTACATTAGAAGGTCTGAGCAGATTCATGTTAACTGATGCTAAACCAGGACTACTTCCAGTGCAATCACTTAAATTGTAAAAGGACCAGTCACCCAAGAACTGCCGAGGAGCGTGATCACATGCACTTGTTTCCATATGTGCTTCAGCAAACTGGGAGTTGATGTATGGCTATGGTCTGCACTAGACCTGATATAGCACAGCAGTGGGAGTAGTTGGCAGGTAACATGGCGAACCCTGGAAAGAGCATTGGGAAGAATGTGAAGTGGGCTTCTGAGATATCTGGAGGTACATCCAGTACTTCACTTATTTTTTGCAAAGGCAAAGGTGACTCTAACGGGTTTTGTGGATGCTGATGTTGGTGGGGATGTTACTCGAGCAAGAGTAACACATCCGGGTACATTACCACGGTAGGTGGAATCCAATAGATGAGTTGGATGTCCAGGCTTTCAGAATGTGTTTCCTTTCATCTACTGAAGCTGTATATGTGGCAAAAGGCTGAGCTGGGAAAGAGGATGATATGGCTGGAAGATTATCTTGATGAATTGGGAAGAAGCCGAACGAGATAATCTTTACTCAGAATATCCCCAGTGCATATAGTGGTAAAAATCCAGTCTATCATTCGAAGACAAAGCACAATCAGAAGGCGATAAACCATTTTACTCGCAGGGCAGTGGAGGATGGTTATATGTACTGTGAGAAGATAGAGGGTGCAAAGAACCCGGACAGGACATGTTGACGAAATGTATTGAGTTTGGGAAACTAAGGTTATGTAATCCGCGTTTGGTCTTTCTGTAGTTGTTGCTACAGAATTTGGCGGTGTGTTAAAGATGTGATATGAAGAAGATTTTTTTTTTTTGAGAATGTGTTTTTTTGGATGACTGAGTCACCTCCAAGTGGGAGAATTATTAGGTTAGTGGATCCTGATTTAATTTTTAGGTTTTTCCTTATTATTCTTTATTTTAGGCTTTCCTATTTATTCTAAATATTTTAGGTTTCCTATTTATTCTCTGTTAACCAAACATAATCTGATATTTTAATATAAATATACCTCACCAACGTGGAAGTTTTACTTACGGGGTTGTTAACAACGAAAATATTTGGGTTTTCTATTTCTTCTCTCTAGATCTCTCATCTCTTTCTCCTTCTCCTTTGAAGTTCTTGCGTTCTTCATTCATCTGTGGTGTGTGCGGGGAATTTCCGATTCCTACATCTAAGCCCCAGGCTCATCCTACGGTCAATTTCTTCCATTAATCAACTGCAATCATGTGGTGGTTTATGGTCCAAAATATATCTAGTAACCTTCATAGAGGCCTCATTTACCTATTTACCCATAAAACATTTTTCTTACAGTCCAGTTGTCATAATAGTTTTCCCACTGAAGATATGCTCCACTTCCTGTGGGCTTTTGATGTTAAGTCACCCATATTTTTTCGGGGACGCAGACCTGTCCCATGAGACCAATGCCAGTTTCCTCCTTTCCTTGGAGCTTCCCCTTTGAAGTCTCTAGTTTTTTGTCCACTTTTTTTAGCACACTCTGGGGCAAGATAAATTCAACACCTCAATGCGGTATAATTTTACCCTTACAGTGTGTGACAACTATTGGCATCTCATACTTGTCAAAAATGCTTCAACGAGTCAAAGCTAGTGTTTCCACATTCAACAATTTAAGCGGCCAAAGCAACTTTGTAGAAAGAACAAACACGTAAATCTCACACTCTAGAGGTGTAAAAGTATACAACATTTTAAGGTAATTTAGTCCCCATATCAGTATTTGTTTCTGCAATATATATGGGTTAAACAAGGAGCAAAACACATACCTTAGGGTGAATTCTCCCACACAGCTCAGCTGCAAGTCTACGAACATCTTCAAATTCAAACTTGCTCAATACCCTGAAACAAAGAGCACAATGGATTAATCAGACGATGAAATTTTATAACATGGTAATTCACAAACCAGAAAATTAACTTCTGGAAGAACCTGTTAATAAGAAGTCCTGCCACACATTCTGTGCTTTGAGTTCCCAAGCATTCATCATCTGGAGGTAATCTCAGTTAAATTAGTGAATTTTGGGGAGATATTTTATTTTCTTTTATTTGGGAAGGGGAGGGGTGGTTTTCCAGTAATGTGGGTGGGATATCAAAATGGATGATGATTAGAATATAACAAAACAGGTTACAACTAAAAGCAACAGAGTATACCATGTGCTAGTTTGGTTGGAAGTTCATCATACAATGTAGATGAGTTAAGATCATTGAATACTTGCAATGGAAGAAACGTCACTATAATCAATGGGCAGAGACGATTAGAAAGATCGATCTGTTTTTCTGGAGCATCATAGTCCAGATACACACCCTCATCAGGACTGCTGTACATAGAGTCAAAATGATCAACTCTACATCAGTAGGCTTAGAAAATAAAATTGCAAAGAATATAAACTTATTTATTATTGCAGTGAGCATTCTAGTCCTACTCCAAACAAATATCTTGCATGCTCGCTGCACACAGTCTACAAACTTCGTAAGCAAATGAAACAAAACTGTAAGAAGAAACTGGCATTTCATTCAACATTAGGCAAGTGTAGATAAGGCTTACATTAAGAAGTTGTACAATATCCACCTTCGTTAAACAAAAGCCATTTACACAGAGCACTACACAAAGTACTTTCACTAGCTAACAATCAAAAATCTACATTAAAAAATCAACTTCATCTATGTCTCAGAATAACCTTCTATCACTTAGAAGCTAAAGATTTTATAGACAATCCTATTAATTAACATCAATTACACTTTATCCATGTAAATATTATACATGTATTCATATGATTATTTAAGATTATTACCCCCTCACTCCTTCAAAATTCATTAAAATTCGATATTACACAAATAGAAACTTCCTTATTTATATATTGGAATAAAATCTATGTCTAGATAATATTGGGAATTTCCAAAGAATACGGAAAAGTTTATTTATAAGTCTTAGACAACCTGAAAGGGAAGTACGGTTGTAACTCGTCTTTTCCCCTATTGTAGTAATTATTGTATGTATTAAAAGAACAATACTATGTACTAACATACTATATTCCTGTCTATGTGACTCTTCCGCAACCAAATTACTGAACTATCACACTCATCGGTCAAAATCAAGAATTACTATTGTGCTCATCAAAAAATAACAACTACTACGCATCAATCCCAAACTTGTTATGGGAGTGGCGAAGGACTAGCTTAATACGTTTGCAAGTTGATCATTTGACTGCACGAACCTAGCGATGATGTCTATTGAGAGTACCTTGTTTGGTGCTCCTGTGAGATACTGATTTCCTACAATATGAAGTGCAGCTTCACCATCACACACAAGTTCCCACTCCTTTAGTATCTCCAAATTTCAAATCTTTCAGTAGTCTCTTTATCCATGAGTTCACATGTTGTCACCGCCATAGCCCAATGCTTCTGCACTAGATCTAGCAACCACATTTTGTTTCTTACTTTTCAAAGACACCATATTTCCCCCAACTAGAACACGATCCAAAAGTAGATCGTCTATCAAGGGTGACCCTTCTGCATCTAATATCTAATAATTTTCTCATGTCCTTGATCTTCTTAAAGTTTTTTTTTTTTGAAACTTGTAATGTTGTATTCCTCAGCATTAAGGTACGCTGGAGACCTCCAAAAAGGTAGTAACAAGCTAAAACAACATACTGATTACAGAATCTTAAAAGATCTACTAATTGTTCAGCATTTTCTATACAATGTTCTTTATACCAAAGGTAGAAAGTTTCTATTCAGCTCTCTTTGATTTTCTGAATGTTGTTGAATCTATCTTCCAAGTTTCTTCCATTCCTTTCCCTCCAGATAGTCCACCAAATACAGTGTGATATTATTCTCCACCATTTCTTCTGTGTCTTGCTTCCCCCTCTCCTAATCCAGCAACTTAACAAGTTTGTTGTGTGCTCTGGCATTGACCATTTTGTCTATATTAAACTGAGGAACATAGTCCAAAGTTAAGATGTGACTTTACAATGGAGGAATAGATGATTATTTGTCTCTCTAGCGTCACTACATAACATGCATCTGGATAGAATTGGCAATCCCTTTTTCTGCAGGATCTCATGAGTGAGGCAGGCTTTCCTAATTACTAACCAAGCAAAACACTTGGCCTTAGTAGGAGCCATACTTTTCCATACTTTCTTCCAAGCCTATTTTGTTCTCAGGCATCCAAGAATACCTCTTCCTATAAATTCTACCTACAGGGAACTTGCCATCCTTGTCATGTTTCCATCTAAAAGTGTCATCCTCTACAGTAGTGCCTTTGAAACCATCAATCATCTACAATAGCTCCACAAACCTGCCTACTTCCCAGTCATTAAGATACCTCCTGAAGAAGAATTTCCATCCCTGTTGGGACTAGCTATCAGCCACTGTAACTTCAAGGTTAGTCCATATCTTAGCAAGATCAGGGAAAACTTGTATTAAAACTTCTTGTACAATACATTGGTCCTTCCAACATAGTATTTTGTTCCCAGCACCCACCTCATAACATGAATTCTTTACTAGTCTAGGCAAAAGATTCCTTATAGATCTCCATATCGATGTTTCATAGGTGGTTGATACTGCATTGGTACACCATTACTCCGTCTCGCCATACTTATTCATGATTACCTCCTTCCATAGAGCATGGTTATTTCCATTCATTTCCTTGGAGCACATTTTATGTATCGAAGAATGTGAATAACTACATTCCAATAACTGTTACAAGGAGAATTAAAGAACTAACTTCCAACACTAACCAGGAAGGTAATATCAGGTCAAGTCACTGAGAGAAAATTCAACTTTCCTAATAGCCTTCTATATCTTCCTCAATCGCTAAGAGACTCCCCCTGACCTGGTAGGCTTAACAGTTGAATCCATTGGAGAATCAATAGTCCTACAATCTGTTATCCCACTCCAATAATATCAAGTGCATACTTCTTTTATGAGGACTGTGAGATACAAGCAAAAGAATTAACCAGATTAACAATCTAGGCAACGGAAGCTATTGATGAAGATGCATGATACTGAAGAAAATCATTGTATTCTACCTCAGAAATAGAGAATGATTGATTACTAGAGCCCACTGATTTAGTGCTAAACATATCGGATCTGAGAGACATGTAACAAATCTATCTGTGTCCAAAAATAACGTAGATTCTAGAAAACAAATCAAAGAACAGATCTGGAAAACTGCTAGAGGTTAAAAATAATCATACGTGAGGATTCCAATAGTAATGGTGGTACTTATATATACATAATACACCAAGAGAGTGTCAGAATCGCAGAACATTGGAGGTTTTGCTGGAAAAATGCTCAGCAATTTTGTTGTTATTTTATTCTCATTTTTACACTAAAGAAAGCTCTGATACAATGTGAGAAGATAAGAGTTTGAGAGAGAACTCAACCTGATTATTCCCACAAGCGAGTGGGGTTTAAAATTTAAGTAGCTAAGTATGCATGTCCTAAAAGGAAAGAAAATCAATTCAAATCAATACCTAATAAACATAAATCAACACTAAATTAAAAATACTAATAAATTTAAGAGTAAATCAAGTTACTACTATGTTACACATATGCTATCTAACAGGCTACATATGATATGGTAGATGATCATAATCTATATTAATAAGGTAAATAAGTATTCTATAATACCCTAAGGTATCTGTTAGAATAGGAATAAGCATTTCTTAATAGAATAGGAATTAGAGTATGAATAAGAATATGAGTTCTAGTTGACAAAGGTTTACAATGTAGTGTCTATAAGTAGGGTCTTCATGTAACAATTTAGAAACACAATTCAATAATATTTTCTCCAATATTTCTCACATGGTATCAGAGAAATTGTGAGAAAAAAAGTAAAAAAAATATTATTTTTTATTCGGTAACCTAGTTGTTGTCTGGATAATTATTATTTTCCGTCACTGTTTTCATAAAATTGACACCACCACTAGCTACGGAATTTCCCAGCAAGCAAAGCCAAGTCATTCCCATCGGAAACCAGTGCTACAGGCCCCGTTACATGTCACCACTAGGATTTATGCCGGCGAACTGTTAGACCCAAGCCGGCGCGTGTGACTTTTTCCGGCCATTGTCTTTCTACAATTTTTTTTATATCTGAGTCGCCTCTTGATTCCTAGGCCGACTGTGTAATTTTTTTTTGATTCAGACCAGATTCGTTCGCCAGAATTAGGGTTCCGGCTATTTTCAGGTTGTTTCCAGCAATTTTTTTCAAGATTTGAATTTTCCAACGATCAGATCTCAATAATCAAGATTTTTTGTTGTTCCCGAGACAAATTTAGCATAATGTCTTTTGGATGTGATGTTTTTGGTTCTAAAAATAAAGGGATTAGAAATTGTAGCCTTATAATCACTTTAGAACTTCTATTGGGAAGTTCAAATTATTTATCTTGGGCTTTATAAGTTGAATTGTGGTGCAAGGGTCAAGGTGTTCACGATCACTTAACGAACAAGACTTATGTGGTAGAGATAAAGGCAAAGACGAGTGATAAAGATGTAAAAGTCAAAGCACATTGGGAGAAAGTAGATATTCAATTATATAGTCTCCTATGGCGTTCGATTGATTCCAAATTGATGCCTTGTTCGGCCAATCAAAACGTGTATACAATTTTGGAAAAAGGTGCCTGCTTATACACTAATGACACTCTCGACTCTTTGATGTGTATCTCGACCCCTTGACCAACTTAAAGAAACAAGGAATCAGATATAATCTATTACCTTGGGAAGGCTACATGCAGTATGGAGGAATTAGGCACACGTTGATGCCAGTAAAATACAGAGTGTAAAAAACAAACAAGAACATAAAAAACATTGTTTCTGTTCTTACTCTTGCTGGACTTTCCTCCTATAATGATTCTTGCTAGCCCGACAGTTCCTAAATCGATGAATTATTCTCTTGCCTTCTTCGTCTTGCGGTACATCCTAGTCACAAAGTCTTTTCATCACCATGTTGACTCCTCTATTCTCGCATCTCAAACCTTGAAAAAACGTACATATCAATCTACGGAGAATTGGCCCCCGAGGGCGAGACGTTGGGCAACTCGATCACACGTGTAGTATTATCATAAGTCTGGACACACTCGTTTACATGTGTATTATTTTGCATGGTCTAACAACCAGTTATGATCCCCTTGTTCTAAGGAATATAATGAGTCCCTTCGAAAATCGCACAAGTAAACTGTCATCCTCCACCATAGCATGATGGTGTCTCCTCAACATGATAACCATCCAATAATGCTCATATGTGCAGATAGAATACGATGAGTGCCTTTAGTGATGTTGTAAAAAAGCAAACATCTCCACAAGTAGTGTCGGTTGCACAACCTGATTGTGTCGTCACGGGTGATCTTCTTTTGCTTGTAGGTAGCAATCTAGTACTGTGGGGAAACATGGGTAGTGGGACTCTGGGCTCTGATATATTTCTGGTTAATTAAATACTTTTATCCGATATTATTAGTCACAATATCTTCTAGCTATTACACTTAGCCAATGGATACAGAACAAAACAAAAGGGGTTGGAAAAAGCCAACCTCCATCTTTGTCCCCATAGACTTGTTCTTATGTTCTGGTTCTCTTTTAATCAGCTTTGGTAGTCATTGAAAAATCCACATTATAGCATAAAGTTTTTCGATGATTTTTTTCTCATATAGGACCGCAGTACGGTATAGATGAGTTGGAACAGAAACATGAATCACAAGGCCTTACATATTAACCTCTTCAAATCATAACAACATGCTCCGGTACAGATTCCCCAGATCTAATTCCACCAAACGTCTGGGACATCCGAGTTATCCAAACATGCAAAGAAGGTGCTAGTTTGTTAAGTTATATACATTAGATTGTGAGTCGTGTGTAAACTTGGATTCACAGACTCGATGCTACATTTATCGTAGTATTGAGGTGCGGGGGTCATCAGAGAGTCTAGTTTTCAATAGTTCATTCGGATATTAGCGTCTAGTAGAGTCAGTTCCACCTTAGGATTTGTATTTTGTAGTTTCATTGATGATGATTTCAAGGATGACTAGGTTTTTTTAATGAAATATCCAAGTAAAAATTTGATTACCTGATGAGATAATTTGCTTCTTGACTTGCAGATAAGGTTTCAACGCTAAAACCCTTATTTTTCCCCTTTTTCAGAATTTATTACTCCTAATTATTATATGACTTATTATAAGAGTGGTGAAGAGGACCTACTATTATTATTACTAAACCTTTTAAACCACCAACAAAAGAAATTATTAAAACTACCCCCTAATTTCATAATTATATTTGAATAGTCCAAACACAATTCTAGAAACCATTGAAATTAGATTATGAAACACAAGCTTTCGCACTCGAACGATCAAAAGGGTTGTACAATAGCTACCCATTTACCTTCGTCGTTCCTCGAACGATCAAAAGAATGGCGAGGGCGAGAAAGAGTACCTGAATATGTTTTAAAAAGATTTTTTGGTGGATATATTTCTGAGATCACCTCTCAATCTCCCAAGTGGACTCTTCAACTCGGCCGCTTTTATTCCATGAACCCTTGATAGATGTAATATCATTTGTGATCTCAACTTGGGACCTCACTATCTAGATAGCAACAGGGCTCCTCTAGAGAAGAAAATTCTCATCAAGAAGAACTGAATACCAACGAATAAGTGTTTTCAATCTACCATGGTGTTTTTCACATAGACACGTTGGAAGATACCGGGTGCACTCCTGACAGGCCGGAGGCCAAAGCTAATTATAGGCAACCTCCCCACGCGCTTAAGTTACTTCAAATGGACCAATATACCTCGTTACTGAGCTTACCCTCATTACCAAACAGCATCATACCTTTCCCCAGGTGAAACCTTCAGCAAGAATTGTTCGCACTCTATAAAATAGAAGTCTCTACCTTTCGATTGATATGCCTTCTGCCTATCTGAGATGCTAAAAGCGTTTCTGTAATAAAAATTTCACTTTCTCTAATGATTCCCTCAGAAGATCAGTACCCAACGGTCTAACCCAAATGCATCAAAACCAACAAATGGGGGACCTACATCTCCTCTCCCAATCAATGCTTCGACTGGCGCCATATTAATACTCGAGGGATAGATATTTGTTGTATGAAAACTCTGCTTAAAGGTAAACATTTATCCGAATGACACCAAATTCTATCACACATGCACGAAGCATATCCTCCAACACCTTGAATCGTTCTTCAGACTGACCATCGATTTTTGAGGGTGGAATGAATTGCAAGTACTAAGATTGCCAGACTAGTACCTAATTTAGAATGAATGTTTCCAGAACTTAGAAGTGTAGTAAATTGCGACCTCTATCTGATATGTGATCGAAAGTGGAACTCCATTGCAATCGAACAATCTAAGGCGGACATAGAGTTTGGCTAACTTTCTGCATGGTAAGTCATCTTAACCGGAATGAAGTGAGATGACTCTAGTTAACCTGTCAAAAATACCAAATATAATCAAACTGACCCAATGATTTTGAAATGACCAACTACGGAAATCCATTGCAATTCTTTCCCACTTCCATTAAGAATGGGCAATTCTCTAAAGGGTACCTTCCTGGCCTTTGGTGTTCATACTTTACCTGCTGGAAAATTGGGGCATTGAGCACAAATCCCACATGTCACGCTTCATCTACTCAACAATAATGTTGCCTTAGGAGGCACGCATACACTTGGTCTGCACAAAGGATGTATAGAAATCCTAGATACTATGAGCCTCTGTAAGAATAGTGCGATTCAAATCATCAACACGAGGCACCACATTACTCTTCCCTTAATTCTCAAGACGCCTTCCTCTTCAATATTGATCTTTAGCCCTCCTCGCAATACCAGATCTCGAATTCGGTCAGCTTTCATTAGCAAACTGCTTTTCCCTTAATCTTGTCAAGAAAGGAAGATCTTGCCTCCAACAGAGGCAAAATACTCCTTTCTCTAGTACTTCCAGCCTCATAAATCATATCAAGAGTCCTGAACCTCTCTAGCCCATGGGCGTCTAGAAGAGGAACCTGTAAGTGGGCTAAACTACCAAGCTCCCTGTTTTCTACTTAAGTGCATCGGCCACAACATTAGCTTTTCCAGGGTGATATAAACATAGTAATATAATAATCTTCAAATAATTCAACCACCTATCTTCCTCAAATTTAAAATCCTTCTGGTAAAGGACATATTTAGTGACTACAGATGATGATTGGTGTAAACGTCACACTTGACCCCATATAGGTCATGCCCAATGCTTCAAATGCAAATACAAATGCCAGCCAACTCAAATCATGGGGCGGTAGTACGGTTATGCATTTTCATTGCCTCGAAGCATAGCAATTAACATTCATCTCCTGCATTATTAGCAATGAACCAAAAACCAGAATAGATGATCACAATAAACAATAAAATTCTTACCTTCTACTGGCAAGGCAAAGAATAGGTGACATCAGTCAACAAAGGTATTGAGTTCTGGAAGCTTCTTAAATTCCGGTTTCTTACCCATACAAATGGACCATTTTGCTTTAGTCAAATTTGTCAAATGCGAAAGCAATGAGAGAAAATCCCTTGACGAATTGCTGGTAGTCATAAGCTAGCTAAACCAACAAAACTCATTACCATCTCGAAACATTAGTAGGCCTTACCACTCTTCATTCCTTGAAACTTAAGGGATCCCCATAAATTCCATCCTTAAAAAACCACGTGCCCCAAAAGAAGGACATGAATCTAGCCAAAACTCACACTGGAGACTTTGGCATAAAGCCTTTTCTCCCTAAAACAACTCCAATACGATTTTCAAAATGCCCTCATGTTCTCCTGCTATTGGAGTATATTTAGTATATCATGAATAAATACAATAACAAAGGAAAAGAAGTCCAGATATGGCTTAAAATCCCGTTTATCAGGATCATGAAAGTAATGGAGGCCATTACGTAAAGCCCAAAGGGAACATACTAAAGAATTAATAATGGCCCATACCTGGTTCGAAAAGCAGCTTTGGACATCTGTTGCCCGTATGTTTCAATTGATGATAACCAGATCTCAAAATCATCAATTTTAGAGGAAGACACAACACCTTGTAATGATCGAACAAATCATCACTGCGAGGAATGGATACTTGTTCTTAATTAGTTACCTTATTCAAAAGCCTGTTTGTTAGTCTATGCACATCGAAAAACTTCCTCTTTCTTCTGAACAAAATAAATAGGAGCACCCCAAGGGGATGCACGCGGTCTAATATAAAACCTAACCTAACAAAACCTGGAAGTGGCCTTTAAACATCCCCACTACAGTTTGGAGCCCATTCTATAAGGGGTGAAATGGAAATGGGGGCGAGGATCCGGGCTATACATCAATACAAAAAATCAATATCCCTATCCGGTGGCATACAGGGAAGGTCTGCAGGAGGAAGGAAAACACATTCCCGAAAACTCACGGACTTATCAAAACAGACTCAATCGAAGGTACTTGGAAGTATCATCCTGAGAGTGCCAAAGAAAGCTAAAACAACAAATTACTAACCATCCTCTTTAGCACAGAAAAGAAAAGAGATTATAGAATGGTGGAAATATAGTCACCCTCCCACACTAGCGGATTGTACAAGGCTTTGGCAATGTCACAGTTTTAGCATTCAATCTAAGATTGCAAAAATTTGGAGAAAGCCAAGTCATACCAAGACTTACATCAAAAGCAACCATCTTAGAATAATCAAATCTACATAAGTATGCTCCCCACAAAAGTCACAGGCAAGGAGATCTATACACCTTCTTCAACATAACGACTCACCACAGGAGTAGAGACACGAATAGGCATGTCAGCAAAATCATAATATAAATCAAGACCAGTAGCCAAGATGAGGAAGAACATATGAAAATGGGATCCAAGATCAATAACAATACATAAGTCATGCAATCACAGACCAAAAAGACATGTGATTAACAGAGCATCAGAGTCTCGGTTCAGACCTCCCGGGGGGAAAGAATAACATGAGCCATACACTGTTGTCCATTTACCCTACCAAGCTGCGTTGCAGTAGTTCAAACTTGCCCGCCACCCGATGAATTGGTGACAACCATTACCTTGGCCCACAAAGTCCTCAGAATGGCCGGCCTATACCATGACCACCACTTCTCTAACTACTGTGGGTCGGTAACTCTGTTTGGACAATATTTCAATATGTCAACCCTCACATCCAAACAATTCTTGGATGTCAAAGTATAGGTCTTTGTGAAAATGACGAAGTCTTGGAGATAACCTCCAAACTCAAGAAAAAAGGCTGACTGGGTATACAACGGACCCACAGAGAAAGCTTGTGCAATGAAGATTGAATAGGACGAGGCGGGATAACCGCCGAACTCTGCCCTCTTAGTAAGAAGTAAGAAACCACTAAACTCACCTCCCGTACGAAAACTTCTTAAAGTCGAGGTTATATGTGGTGAAGTAGTCTGGCTTCACCCCTCTACCTCTATCCACAAAATTCAACCACTTCTGAACGGATTTGGCTTATGCAGAGCTACCTGTAAAGGATGGAATCTGCAAATCGACCTCAATCCTTTCACAAAGCGGCGAATCCCGCTCTTGTGGACCTTAAGCAAGCTGGTGGCATACCTGGATAGTGCACGAAAAAATTGGCATCATAAGGCAAGCAACAGACATCCTTTCTTGCTCTAGGTCTGGAAACTCATCTTCTCTCTATCCTCAAAGTTCGGGCGTATATCTTATCCATAAATAGCTAGGAAGAAAATGATGCCCAAGTCATAGGTGGTTTTGCCTTGATGGTTGATCATCAACAGTACGACCGCCACCACCATTTTGGCATCCCCTGAAACTTGGAGGTCACAAACTCAACACCTAAATCGCTCTCTAATACTTCCATCTTAGTAGCAGTTCATGACAATCAACCAGAAAATCTATGATATTCAGATTTAGCACCCTTTGAATACTGGAGGTTTCAACTTTAAGAACTTAATGAAAAGTTTCAGATGATCCCCTGTCATTATAGACTCTTGTAGTCAATCGAGAAATGTTGCATACTTCCAATGATGCATCAATAAGGATCCACAACAGCTGCATGTTCTACTCCCTGAACCTGAGGTGCTGTGCAGTGACAACACTGGAGGTGTATGGCCTGATCAGAGTAACCAATAGGATAAGTAAGAAACCTGATTAACATCTCTGGGGTAGGCTGGGATGGTTACTTTCCTTCTCCTGAACATGTCATTTCCCCTTCTTCACCCTCTCTCACCACCTCATCTGTCGGTGGAGGATTCACTTGCTCTATTCCTACGTTGGCACAAGGTGTTGTGTCCTCTGCCTTAGGGGCGGTCCTCCTCAGCCTCGTGCCAGCTCCTCTCGGTTACAACCCCAAATGGTGGCTTAGCGACCTGTCTTGCCGTGGAGTTGGGAATAGTGTTGCGATGTATGTGTACTAACCATCCGCCGAAATAGAGTGAGAATTTCAGATTTTTTACCAATTTGTATCACCTAGATCCGCACACCTATATTCGATCCAAGTAATAGCACGAAAGAAAGAAAGATGGAGTTTTCCTAAAGTCCTATAGCCCTCGCAGACAAAAGTAAAGCGTAGTCCATCACAGATCCTCAAGGGACACTACTAGAATTTTTACTTGTGTGATGGCTAAACAACCCAAGAGACGCTCTAGATACCAGCGTTTTGTCACGACCCAAAATGAGTCGTGGCACCCACACGTTAACATACTAGGTGAGCGAACCAACACATCGAAAACCCCAACATTTACCAATAGTTCAACTATGATAACACAAAAATAATGCAGGAAGGGAGATATGACGATCCAAATTTTATTAATGGTAGCATTAAAATAGTCTTTCTAAAGGTGTAACACTTATATCCCCAAATCTGGAAGGGGTCATCACTAAGAACCACTACTCCTCAAGATTACAAGTCGAAGAGTATTTAAAGAAACCACAAAAATAAGCAAAAAAAAAAAAGAGGATGGCATGTTTGATATAAATTAAAAGACATCAAGAGAGTGATGATATGAGAGGATACAGAACGAGCTAGAAATAAATAAGCTCACCTCTCCTCGAACTTGATGTGTTGGAGGACTGGACTCAGAGCTGAGGGCCGCGTCGAAAGTCGATGGGGTACACTTAGATGCACTCCACAAAAGCGAACAAAGAAGAAAATATAAGTAGGCGGTCTAAAGTACAAGGAACACGTACTAAGTAGTATTCATCGGTCAAGTCAAAATAGAAATCAATATATAATGAAGAATAAATTCAAAATCAACTACAATAGTAACGTGTGGCAAGCAACAAAACATGACAATTGAAAACAACAACACCATAATAGGTACTCCATCAATCACAACACAAGCACACGTATGAGGACTAATGCCGACCACACCATACCTCTTTGAAAATAGGTTCCTTGAGATTAAGTATATTAGTTACTTCAAGATTCCTTGTCTTTAATGTTATTGTGTCGGAACGTGACACTCTGATCCCTAAGATCGTGTCGGCAACGGGACACTCCGATCCCATAATATAGGTCGGACGTGACCCTCCGATCCACTTATCTCATTATTTATTTCAGCAGTCTTCTTTATTCAGGCGTCATTTTTACTAGAGAGGGTTCAAGATCTAGATTTCAGCACTCTCAAATTTTAGGCCAACCACAAAACCACACAATCAAGTACATAGGAGACTTACAATACACTAATAAATATCAATAGCTATTGAGAGTTTATCTATCAAATAGAAATTAAACATAAACCTACCTCCACCGAAGAGAATCGAATTCAGCAAGTCTTATAGTTTTCTTCTCAGGATTTTTGTGAACCTTCCAATCTATCAAATTTTATATAACATAATTGTAAGTTTAAAGCCTATAATCACTGTATATGCTATGTTTAGCTTGACCAAAAATCCACTAATTCTATAATCAATTTCCTAAATTTAAATTAAGGGTAAGTCTTGATTTCTCTAATTAACATAAAGTTAATGAAATTTAAATACTTCAAATACACCTAAATTTAATTACCTATCTCAATAGTAGAAATACATAATTCATTGTGTGATAACAAAAAAAATTTATAATAGTCTTTAAAACTGAAGCCCACTGGTACGAAACCAGTGGCGATACACTTATGCCACAACAATAAGTGCTCCTATTGGTACAGTAGTGCTATTAACCATAATTGGTATTCTAATTTTCAAACAAAAAAACATTAATATTGATATAATTAAATATTTATTCCCTTAATTAATTCAAATCACTCCATATTCACTATATTCCAACGAATTCTCCAATCTTGTCATAATTATGAACTTAATTTTATAATCTTGTTCGTTCTTCCGGCAACTTACATCCATATTATCATTAAATTAACCTAAATAGTCTAAACCTTAACAACTGTTCAGTTCCACTTGAAAATTAGCTATAAAAGAATTACGTTTCATAAACTACATGGAGTATAAGAATGATTTTATAAAATTTGGTTTTACGATCATTCCAATTCAAATTTATAATAAAATATATAACAATAATATGACATGCAATATGAACCAATAGCCAAGTAAAATTTGATTCACCTGATGAGGATAATTGCTCTTGACTGCTGTAGATAAGGTTTTCAACGCTAAACTATTTCCCCTTTTCAGAATATTTCTCCTAATTATTATATGACTTATTATAAGCGATGGTGAAAGAGTGAAAGTGACCCACTATTATTTATATTAATCTCTTTAACCACAACTAATAAATTATTAAAAACTACCCCCTAATTTTATAATTATATTATGAATGTCCAAAGACAATTAGAACCCATTGAAAAATTATTTTATAACAAAAGGGCTTTTAGCAATCGAAACGGACCAAAAGGGGTGTTACAACAAAAATGTCAAATTGGATACATTTTAGTTACATATTTTAGTACTTTGGACATAATTAAACAATAAAAATATTTTATAACTCTTGAAGCCAATTTACATGGGTGTTTATATGACCATCAATATGAAAGTTACTTGGTCCTTGTATGAAACCTCGTAAGATGATAATCTCTGTAAATAATTGATAAATTGATTACAGTTTTTGTATTAGAACCATAATTTATAATTAGACATGTTGTATGAACTAGTATTAGTGTTACATGTTGAATGATTTGACAATTTAATTGAATTAACCCCGACAAGACCAATTTTTAAATGATATACATATGTTTGTCACATATATATTGTCTGTTGCAATTTTTCCAACAGGACGTGCAATTTTGCCGCACATATGCCACTTCAAGACGAGTTAAAATCGATAACTGGGGAACGATTTAGGAAAGAAAAATATCAATTGAACCAATTTTAGTACTATCTTGGACCTAATTAATCAATAAAAATAGCTATAACACTTAAACAACGATGTACAACGATGTTCTAATAACCTATCAAATGAATTACTTTGCATATTGTATTATTTGAACAAGTGATATGATATCTTGTAAACATACTTTATAGAATTGAGGAAAGTTGTTATTTAGACTATAATTTTTACTTAAACATGTTGTAAGGACTATATGTTAGTGTTACAATTGAACTAGGTAAAATTTAATTGAATTAACCCCTTAAAGAACCATTTATATACACATATGTTGCCACATATGATATTTCTGTTGCAATTTTCCCAATCGATGTGCATATGTTGTTAATTTCATTTCAATGAGACTTAATAAAAAAATTAGAAATTTAGAATGAAAAAAATCGAATTAGACAATTTTAGTAATTTGAACCATAATTAATCCAATAAAATATTTATAACATTTGAAACAACGATTTAAAGGCTGTTATATAACTATCCTATGTAGTGTTTACTTGTCATGTATGAATTAACTAGTGGTAATGATATTTTTGTAAAATGAATTGATAGAATTGTGAAGGTTGTTAATTAGACCATAATTTTGTACTTGACATGTTGTAGGAATATATATTAGTGTTACATTTAGAATAGGTGACAATTTAATTGATTAACCCCCAAAAGAATCATTTTATGATATACTATGTTTGCCACATATGACATTTTTGTTGCAATTTTCCCACAGAACATGCATATGGTGCCACATATGTCCTTCAAGGATGACTCATTCATCGATAAATTGAGCGATTTAGGAATTAAAAAATGTCAATTTGATAAAATTTTAGTATTTTAAAAATCATAAATTAGCAATAAAATATGAGTATAACCCTTTGAAACAATGATTTACATTACAAGGGTATTAATATAACTATACTGCGAGTTGCGAACATGTCAATCAATGTGCTATATGCGTACTTATATTTTGCAGCTTGTGTTAAGTTATATGTTGCAACATCTGTCCCATTTGTTGCTATTGGAATAACCTTTTTTTTGCTACATATGACTTAATTGTTTCCAATGTCATTGTTGCAATCATATCTCGAATATGTTGGAAACACAATGCATATTATTAAAAATGCAGGTGCCCAGTGATGAGGAATGATTTCAAATACTATTAATTTTACTATCAAAACAATAACATGCTTTGACCCTAATCATTTATAAAGTAATTTCAATTGAGAGCAAACAAAATCTAATCCACTGATTAAATTAATTAAATATGATTCAAGAAGAAGGAAGAAAGTTCGAGGACTAGCAGCCAAAACCAATAATGTACGAAAAGAAGAAGAAAAAGATAAAGAGAACAGGAAGAAAGACAAGCAAGCAAACACGAACGACGAAGAATAAGAGGAAGAAAAAAATATGACGAGAGGTGGGGGAAAATATTTTATTTCCCCTTTTGGTATAGCTTGCTGGTGGCTTCCCCCAATTTTAATTCCCACCAAAATTGGTTAAATTAGGTTTTAGTCAATTTACCCTTTTACCCTTCATTTAGTTCAATCGACCGAACTGTTAACTTATAAACTCGAGGGCAACTCCACAATCCTTAATCATTTATCACATAATTTTCACCTACATCCAATACTTAAGACTTATGTTACCGCCCATTTATTTTGAAACCTTATTGTCACTTTTTTTCTAAAGTCCCATTTAACTAGATAAATTAATTGAACTATTTTGTTAAGCTAGCATATGATCTTTTGATAATATTCATATTTTTGATATATACATTATATTGTAAATAACATTTTATTTTAAGGGAAAAGAGTTCCTTGAAAATCATAAAGTGCTACTCCCTCCGTTTCAAAAAGGATGACCTAGTTTGACTTGGAATGGAGTTTAAGAAAATAAAGTAGTCTTTTTAATCCTATGATTCTAAATTAAAGTTATATCAAATGTACCAAAATGTCCTTTAATCTTGTGGTCTTAAACATGCTACGTGGAAATTTAAAGTTAAAGTTTTGCCAAAAAAAAGGGGTCATTCTTTTTTAAACAAACTTAAAAGGAAATAGGGTCATTCTTTTTTAAAGGGAGGAAATATATTATTTTTAATTTTTGTTATAGAAATTATGAGTCGTATAGAGATTTTGAGTATAAGAAAGAAGTCTAAGAAAATCTCCATAGAAATAGTTAATCAGAAGTAATGAAATTTGCTAAATTTCAAATAGCTAAAAAGAAAGCCATCAGACAATAAAGAAGAGACCAAAAAGCCTCGAACAAATACACCCCCAAGTAAAGTGGAACATCACGTCCATACAAGAACTTAATCAACTAAACTCAAATGGAAGATCTTCAGCTCCTTTCTTATGAACCTCTATCAATCTATTTTTTATTATAGTATGATGTATCATGTATACGTTTAAAAATGAACCTTAAAATTGTTTGTATCATAAATATTTTTTCTCATTGTCTTAGAGTAGTCATTATTATTGCTTATGTTTAATATCACCGTCCCAAATTTATTTTGAATTGAACCATAGTTATTTTTTATGGTTATAGTATGCACTTAGAAAGAATTAAGGCAAATTATCAACCAAAAAGTAGGTGGCATCTGAATAGAACTGTTCACAACTGGATATTCTAAACAAAAATTTTGACACATTAACATATTAAAATCTCACAACATAATTTTGTGAGCACTTGAGCTCACAAATATCCACAAATAATAATAAAAGCAACCTTACTTTCCTAGCAATCAAGAAGAAAAAAACATGTTGCTAGTCTATCAAGTTGTATCAAAGTTTACAGTTCACAAATTTAATTGAAATAATCCAAAAGAAAGAGTTGTTACTTCTTTATTAAAAAAACTTTAACAAAATAAGAGTTATCACTACGCTAAAAATGATATTTAACAACAATAAGTAGTTTAATAATCGGTAAAGATGTATTTTAGGAGGCAATTGGTATTTTCTATAACTGTTCCTAAAGAATATAACAACATTGAATCGAATGACAATTAATTAATGTCGGTAAAAGCTCTAGCACTCTTCGTTAATGTGCATATTTATTGTCGATAAAAATTATTTTTGTTATGTATTTTGGACATTTGGATGTTTTAATAAAACTTGATCTTCTATTATGCCCAAAACTAAGAGACAAAGATATGTGATAAATTACTTAACTTGCGACAAAAGAAATGGACTAATTGTGTTTATACTAATATTCTAGAAAGAGTGCAATGACATACGAATTGTTTGTACCTAAGAAAAAACAATCAAAATAATATACTAACTGTGGCAACCAAGACAACAATATGTTTGGTTCTTTTAACAAACTTCATCATTGGTTCTCTATTAGCTATCATATATTTGTTGTTGTGTGCTATCAAATATAGTAAAACCCACAAGCAACTTTTACAAAAAAATTCTGAAAAAACTTGTAGAAAGGGACAAAAGAGAAGATAAATTATCAACCATCCTTATTGAATTTTTTAACAGAGTTCAAAAAAAGTTACCAAAACACAAATAGAAAATGTAATAGATAGATGAATCACTATGACTTACAGTATAAGATTAAGCTTCATTAAATATGAGGAAGAAACTTTGACGAATGAAACACACTTCATAAGAAGTTCAAATAATTTATTTGAATTCGACTCCCCTATGGCAAAAACAACTTGCAAAAAATAGTGGGAGAAATAAATTTTTTTTTTACTAAAGAACCAAATGTAATGAATTCAACCATTTCAATAGTGTTAAGAGTTGTGGAATGAGAGATGCAAGAATAGTAATGTTGCATTGCAATAAAAAATCCATTTTATTTGTTTGTATGAATAAACTTGTAGAAAGGGACACAAGAGAAGATCAATTTTCATTATTCTTTGCTAAAATTTTTAACATAGATTTAAAAAAAAAATCACAAAATAGCAAAAATAAATTTTCATAATTACATGAATCACTATGATTTAAAGTAAAGAGTAAGCTCCATAAAATAAGAGAAATAAAATTTTGAGGAATGAAACAAACTTTATAAGAAACTTAATTAATGTATTTGAATTCGACTACCCTAGAGTGGAAAACACCTACAAATAATAGTGGCATGAAATCATTCTATTTATAGACAACAAAAGATAGTGTGAATAAATTCTTATGGGGCCTTATTGAAAATGTCACAACTCTTTGGAAAAGTTACAATCCTTCGGAAAGGTCACGACCTTTCATTAATGCCACCTTTTTTCATAAAAGTCGCAACCCGCATAAATTCCAACTTTTTAAAAAGTACACTTCTTATGTAAAGCGCAACTCTTCATTAAAAGTCACGACTTTTCTTAAAATTCACTTTTTATAAGTCTCAACTTTTATAAAACAGAAGGCTTAGTGTTGGAAATAAATAAAATTAAAAGTAATTCTGATTTGTGTGGAGCCCTCGTGGTAATACCAGGGTTCTCTTTTATATATATATATTATATGTAATTGAATGTCATTGTATGTTATGTATATATATATAGTATATATATATATATCTTATGTATGTATATAATAAGTATATGTATGTTATGCATATCATATATAATATACAAACCATATTATGATTAGCCACTCCCTTTTGTTGATTGTTAACTAACTCAATTTCTATATAAGTAATAAAATACTGATGTTACGAAAATCAATTCTAAATGATACGTACTTATTTAATTTTTATTTATTTTAATTTTCCTAATCCAAATATTTTTATATATTTTGGATAAGATTTTTTTAATGGCAATACAAATTATGTCTGACGCTTCTTCCAATCGAATAAGAATTCAAAAATGAACTAACTCTTGTTTTGGTTTAAAAAGTATATAATATATATCTATATATATCTTATATATATATATATATATCTATATAGTATTTAATATATATATATATTATATAGTATATATATTATCAATAAATTCAGTTAGGAATTGAGTCTCTATTACTTAGTTTAACTCTTAGTCGTTGGTTTTTGGATTGTTGTTGACATAATTATCTCAAGATAAATTCATGAGGTTAGTTAACGTGGGATAACTTATTTCATCAATATGTTATAAATGGTGGGATAAGTTATCCAAACATATAAACCAAACAATACATCTAAAATTTATCTCAGGATTATTATTTTTTTTTATCTCAGACAGTTTATGTTTATCACTCACACCAGGTTTTTTTTTTTAGAAAGTCACCCTAGTTATTGCATTTGGTCTAATTGAGTGTAATTACACTATTTGACATATTTCATTGATTTGTTCTATGTTTTTTTTTCATTAACATAATTTGGTTACAATTCTAATTTTTAAATCAAAGTGGAATTTATGGTTGAATAAGGTTATACGTTTAGGTTTTCCTTTTCGTTTAAATCATATTTACGTACGTTACGTTGAAATTTGACATTAACAGTATTTTATTATTTCTTTTCTTTTGAATTTAGAACTTATCTTATATTTTCAGTTTCATTTATTTTAGTAGTGTTGATTGGATATTTCAAATAGTCATTTATTTTTTAGTTATGTCACGACCCAAAATTGCCGAGACTGGCACCCCACACTATCCTACGGTGGTGAGCGAACCAACCCAGCCAATTTCAACGTTTTAACCAATAAACAGAAAATAATGCGAAGACTTAAAAACTCATTAAGGAAAACCATTCAATAACTTCTAAAACTCACTACTATGTATTTCCCAAACCTGAAGTCTCCACACCACAAGAACATCTATGATCAATTACTAAACTAAGAGTATTCTAGAGCTAAAAAAAACAAAAGCTAGTCCATGGCCGGAACTTCAGGCATCAAGACATGCAAGAAGAAGATCCGGACAGTCCCACTAGAAGCATTAGCTCAGCACCCTGAAATCCGGTGTAATGAAGACCGTGCTAGAGTTGGATTGTTGAGTGAAGACGACGGTATTTTTGCTGCACTCCGACATAACAAAGAAAGAACTAGAAGTAGGGGTCAGTACAAACCCTAGTACTGAGTAGGTATCTCGGCCAACTCAAAATAGAAAACAGTATATACGAATAACATCATAAATTCCACTTATACATACTCACATGTGCAACAACAATCTATAAATCATTATAAGCATCGCCATTCACCATGAGGACTCACGCCTCAATTCCCATACCCTTTTGGGATAGTTTAATTAGTATTGAGCATATTAACGTCTTCAAGATCATTAGTTTCTTCTCTTGTGTCGGTACGTGACACTCCGATCCCCCTAATTCTCTACGTGTCGGTTCCGTGACACAACGATCACTAATTCTAGTGTCGGTACGTGACAACCCGTCCGCACTAATTCTACATTCGGTTCGTGACACCCGAGCCACTAATTCCTTGTGTCGGGTTCGTGACATCCCCGTCCCACTAATTCTACGTGGTCGGTTCGTGACACCCGATCCACTAATTCTATGTGTGCGGTTTCGTGCACCCCGTCCCACTATCTATGTGTCGTTCGTGACACCCACCCGTCCACTAATTCTCACGTGTTCGTTTCGTGACACTCACCCATCCACTATTCTAAGTGGCTGTTCGTGACAGCCCGAGCCACTAATTCCTATCTGCGTTTATTTGACACCCGTCCCACTAATTCCTATGTGTTGGTTCGTGACACCCGTCCCCCCCCCCACTAATTCTAAACGTTTCCGATTCGTGACACCCTATCCACTAATCTCATCACTTTAGTTGCATCCCAGCTTCTTTTATACCAGGCATTCATCAATCTCATTATCAAGGTAGATTAGGGTTTACTTTTAAGATTAGATTCAATATCTTCATCATTCTTACTTTATCACAATTAATGTATCTTATCATACAAGCATAACAATTAAGCATATAGAGGGTTTACAACACCTACTCAATAAATATCATTCGCTATTAAGAGTTTACAAAACGAGCGCATAAAAAACCATAACCTACCTCCACCGAAGATTAGTGATCACAAGCAAAGCATTCCTCAAATCTTGGCTATCTTCTTCGTTTCTCCCCCTTTCTCGTTTGATTCTCTCTCTCCTCTTCCTTTTCGTTCTGTTTTTTCTTATTCAAAACCGTTTCTTTTACCCTTACCCCCAATTAACATATAATTGATTATAAAATATGGCCATAATGACCCACTAATAAACTCAAGGTTACCTCTTTTGAACCCCCAAGTCATTAGACTTATTAACATTAACCCACTACTCACTTTATAATAAGCAGGAAATAGTCCAAAATGTCCCTTAAAAACATTTAAAGAAATCCGACTCAATCTGTCTATGAACGCAGTCCTGTGACGGCTATTCGTGCTTCGGGACCCCCGCGCCCCCCCCCTCCCCGGCCCGCGACGGTCCTTCCTTGCCTGCTCCTTCACACCGAGTTCAGAGACTCAATTCCACTAAAGGGTCTTGTACGGCCCGTCCTACCCTGGGACTGTCCGTCCTGCCATTTCGTCACGAGGTTTAGGAGTCCGATTTCAGTACCCAAATTTCAGAATTCAAGTGTTTTGGGGGGGGGTGGGACGATACCCCCATCGAGGTCCTTCGTGCCCATGACGGTCCTTCGTGGGGGCCGTCGACTTAGCCGTTTTTCCAGAAATCAAATTTTGCTAGACGCTCAAAACTACTAAACAGGTCGTTACAATAGATACCCATTTACCCATCGTTCGTCCCCGAACGATCACGAGAATAAAAACAAGGCGAAAAGGATTCCCTGATCTGTAAACAGGTGTGGTATCTTTCTTGCATTTCGCCTCCGTCTTCTCCCAAGTGGATGTCTTCAATTGTCGATTCTTCCATTTAACTTGATGGATTCAATCTCCCTTGATCTCAGTTGCGAATTTCTCTATCTAGATGCAACAGGCTCCTCCTCATAAGACAGTTTCTCATCAAGCAGAACTTAATCCCAACGAATGATGTAGTTTTCCATCCCCTATGGTAGCTTTTCAAACATAACACATGAAATACCGGATGCAACTCTTTGACCGCACTGAGGCAAGGCAATTCATACGCCCACACCTCCCTACTTCGCTTAAGTACTGTTCAAATGGTCCAATATTCCTCGGTCTTAGCCTTACCTCTTTTACCAACCGCATTCAGCAAACTTGCTCACCTCCCATGAACTCCAAGTCCCTAACCTTTCGATCTGCATACTCCTTTGCCTACTTTGAGCCGCTAAAAGCTTTCTTGAATAGATTTACCTCTCTAAACGAATCCCTCAAAAGGTCAGTACCCCAAGGTCAACCTCGAAGGCAATCAACCACCAATAGAGAACCTACATCTCCTCCCATACATGCTTTCGAATGGAGGCCATATCAATACTCGAATGAAGCTATTTTGTACGAAACTCTGCTAAGGGTCAAGAAGTATCCCAATGACCACCAAATTCTATCACGCATTGCAGCGAAGCATAGCTTCCAACCCCTGATTGTTTCGCTCAGACTGCCCATCGGTCTGAGGGTGAAATGCAGTACTAAGGTCCAACCTAAGGAACCTAATTCAAGCCATGCAATGTTTCTCCAAAACTTAGAAGTAACTGCGTACCATCTATCTGATATGATTGAAGTGGAACTCACATGCAACCGAACATTTCTGAAATGGTATTTTTGGCTAACTTCTCTGGCATTGTAGGTCCTTTAAAAAACCGGAATGAAATGTAGCAGACTTAGTTAAAATTAAATCAATAATAAATTTAAATTAAAATCTGTCCAGCAATTACCAAATAGACGCCAACTTCCCCTATGTCTTTTGGAAGAGGAACCAGACTCGACGAAGTCGCAGTGTCAATCGCTTCCTCACTTCGCTCATTCGGAATGGGGGCGGTATTCTTCTGAACGTGTTTCCTGCCGGTCTCTGGTGCTTCATACTTACCTTGCGACCAGTTTGGACTTGGCAACAAAATCACAATGTTCGCGCTTCATGCTACTCGCACCAAAAGTGTTGCTTTAGGTCACGATAGCATCTTGGTTGCAACCAGGATGTTATAATATCCGGAAGCTATGAGCTCTGTAAGAATAGTGTGATCTAAATCATCGAACGGCATACATACCTTCTCCCTTAATTCTGCAAACACGTCCCGTCTTATGATCGCTTCTTTAGCCTGCATCCTCTCTAACTGATCCACCTATATCCGCGAGAATTCGGCTTAGTTTCCTCATCATCAACTGTTTTCCCTTGATCTTGCAAGTAAAGAGATCTCGCCTCCACACCAGCCAACAATCTCCCCGTGCTCATTACTTCTAACGCTCTATAAAGTCGTTAGCCAGAGTCTGGAACGCTCTCTATACCCTATGGGGCGTCTAGAAACTTTTAATAGGCTAGTACTTCCGCATGCTCCGCCTTGCCTTTCTACTTAGAGGCCGTCTGCCATCACAACATTGCTATTTCCATGGTGATACCGATGGTGATATCGTAGATCCTTTCAGTAGTTCCGTATCCATCTCTCTCTGTCGGCAAATTCAAATCTTTCTGAGAAAGAGACATATTGTAGGCTACGAGATCGCGTATACGACTTCACACTTAACCCCATATATGATAGTGTCTCCATTGCTTTAATAAAGGGCAAACACTACAGGCATGAAAACAACTCCAATCGTGGGTTGGATAATATACGTTCATGGCAACCTTTAATTGCGCTCGAAGCATAAGCAATTATCATTTTTCTCAAATTGCATTAGCACATGCATCCCAAACGCAGAATAGTGATGCATCACAATAAACATGAAGTTTTACCCTCTACTGGCGAGTGGGGGGGAGGTAGGATAGGTGCGAGTAGTTCAACAAGTTTTGAGTTTTCTGAAAGCTTTCTTTGTCGCACACGTTCGACGCATACGAATTGAACGATTCTATTTAGTTGCAATGCTCATCAAATTGGAAGCATAAGGAAGAGAATCCCTTGACAAAACGCCTTCGCGAGTTAGTAACTCTGGGCTGAAACAACAAAGCTTCTTATTTCTGACACAGTTATTAGGCTTACCCAGATTTTCAACTGACTTCGTATGCTTCAGAAGACTCTACCATCACTCCTATCCTTAGAACCACGTTCCCAAGAAGTAACTCCTATCTAGCTCAAAACTCTTCACACTTGGATAATGTTGCATTAGAAGCTTTTCTCCCTGCGAACAATTTCCAACACATTCTCAAATGCTCCTCATGTCTTCTACCTTTTGGAGTATATCAGTATATCATCATAATACTATCACCACAAAGAGGATTCAGTATATGCTTAAAAATATTCCCTGTCATCAACTCATAAAAGTAGCACGGGGGCATTCGTTAGTCCAAGGGACATTACCAAGTAATTCATAATGGCACATTACCTGTTCGAAAAGCAGTCTTTTGGGTGGCACAATCTGCTGCCTGTATTAATTGATGATAACCAGCCCTTTGTCAAGTCAAGTCTTAACGTGAGACAGACACTATCTACCTTGGTAACTCTGGTCGAAGCAAATCATCTAATGCGAGGAAGTAGGATACCTGTTCTTAACAGTTGTTTACTTTATATTTAGTTGCCGGTTAATCATAAATGCACATTCCGAAGACTCCCATCTTCTTTTTCACATAACACCGGAGCACCCCAGTATCGATGCACTTTGAGTCTACATGAAACGCTTTAACTATATTAAGATCTGAAGTTGGCCTTTACTCTCTTAACTCAGCGGGGAGACATCTATAAAGGGGGTATAGAAATGATGGGGCGAGTACTCGGTTCAAGCAGATCGATGCAAAAGATCATATTATCTCTATCCGGTGGCATACCAGAAGGTCTGCTGAAACACGATCTAAAACTCACGAATATCTATCGATTAACCCGACTCATTGGAGGTACTTGGGTGAGTAATCAACGGCTGTAGGATGTGATCAAGAACGCTCAACCCTATTCTAACCATGTTTCTAGGCACGAAGAAAGGAGTTATGATTACGATACGCGGATTTGAAGTTAGTCGTCCCTCCCCACTAGCTAGGCATTGTTCCGGCAGGCTTGGCTAACGTCACGGTTTTAGCTTACAATCGCTAAGATGCAAAATGTTGGAGAAATCCAAGTCATAACCCAGAGAATTACATCGAAATCAACTTGCTATTTCTAAGATACACCAAGTCTACATGATAGTTCTCCTCACAAAATTCACATACAATATAGACCTATACACCCTTTTAACTATCTACAGACCTCACGCCTACCGGAGGAGAAACACGAAATTACGCATGTCAAGCAATTCACAAGTAAATTAAGATCATTAGCATATGTAGAGATACATATTAAAATGTTGAGCCAGGTCATAATAATACAGATACCATACGATCCACTAAAAACCGAAAGATTCTTAGTCCTGTGATAAGCATCATCTGATGCCTTCCAGCTTGCGACCGCCCAGGGATCTAAGCGGAACCATGGGCCCGATCACCTGGTCTGTCCCATTGCCCCTACCATGTTTGTTGTAGTGGCTTTCGCAAGTTTCCGTTATTCCCCGCGGCCGTTTTTGGGACCACCCATTATCCTCGGCTTCACAACCCTGAGATTCTCCAGAATAACGCCTCTTACCATAGACCACCTCTTAGACCCTCTCTAAGGCTATTGGGGGTCTAATACTCTTTTTTGGACATTCCTTATCTAATATGCCCATCATCACACATCCATACACGTCTCTGACTATCAGCATAGGTCTCTGCAGATAATGTTACGGTGCGTCTAGGTGGACCCTCAACTACAGTCTGTAGTGGGAAGGACTGAATTGGTCGACTGAGTAAATCCCCTGAACGCCTGTCGCTCAGAGTAATGACCATTAAACTCATCCTCCCTGTTCGAAACCTTTTTGATGTCGATGCCATGGTGAAGGGCATCTGGCTTCACATGCTCCACTCTATCACGAAGTCAATTACCACTTTCTGAAGGATGTTGCCGTAGCCGCTACCGTAGGCGAAATCCGCAAATTCTTCTGACCTTAAGAAAACATACAACTCCCTTCACATAATGGCGAATCCGCTGCTTTGTGGACTAAAACAAAGTTGGTAGGCATTACAATGGATAATGCGACGAAACTTAGCCTCATATGCAGTAACCGACATCCTACCTTGCTCTTATGCTCAAGACTCTATCTCTTGTCCTATCGCGCTCATTAGGAGAGGTCCGGAATAACTTCTCATAACAAGTCTAGAGTAATGATAACTCAAGTCATATGTGGTGGCGCTCTGTTGGTGACACGCAACATTTGGACGGGCGCCACCACCATTTTGGGCATTCCCTTGAACTGATAAGTCACAAACTCAAACACGCAACCGTTCTACTATACACCTGCCTCTTGTGTAGTAGCTCATGACTAGTCCAGCCGAAAATCAATGGCATCCTCAGATCGCATCCCTTGAATACTAGAGGTTTCAATTTCAGAACTTACTAAAAGTTTCATGCTGATGTCATTTGTGGCATTATAGGCCCTGTTGTCAGACGAGGAACGTTCCTATTTTCCACTATGAGGCAATATCCTATGCGGGGTACTCATAAGTAACCGCATGTTTGTACCTTCTCCGAAACTTGAGGTGCTGGTGTCTAGAAAACCCTGGAGGTGTTTGACCTTGATCAGATTAACTCTCACTAAGATAAGCAAGAACGCTGGATTTATCATCTCTGGGTATGTTGGGGGTGGTAGTTCCTCATTCTCACTTGGGGCTGGCGGGGGGGTGGGTGGGGGTGGGGGGGGGGGTGGCAGGTATTTCGCCTTCCAAAATCACCCTCTCTTACCGCTAGCTTCGTCATTCGGTGGAGGAGTCACCGCCTAGCCTTTGATAGTAGGTGCTCGTCCTCTACCCTCTAGAGGACGCCTCCACGACCTCTACGGCACGGCCTCGTGCGCGCTATCTTCCTTCGAGCTAACATACAGCCCAGTGCTGGCTCAGATGACGCTGTTCTTGCTCTTGGGCGCGATGTTGGTGTTGCCGCTGTTGTTAGCCCTTAGTTCTAAACATCTTCTTGCGAATATGATGAAGATGGTCAGATCCAATTTGTATCACGCTTAGATAACCGAATTGGACCTCAAGTATATAGCCTAAAGAAAGAAAAAAGAATGGTAATTTTTCCTAAAGTCTTGATGCTCTCAAGAAAAGTAAGAGGCGTTTCCTCTAGCCGTTCCTTGAAAGACTCTACTAGACCTGTTCCTTGTGTGATGAGTAACCATTGACGAACCTATGGCTGCTGATACTCAAGTTTGTCACGACCTAAAACGGGTCCGCGACTGCTACCGCACAGCTTATCCTACTATGTGAACGTAACGCACGCCAGCCAATTCACGTTACGCAATAAATAACAGAAAATAATGTGCGGAGACTTAAACTCATTAATGGAAACAATTCAATTAACTTCTCATAAACTCATACAGCTATTTAGTGCTCGCAAAACCTGGAAGGTCATGCACACAAGACCATCTATGATCAAATTAACTTAACTAGATATTCTAAAAGTCTAAATTAAACAAAAGCTAGTCCATTCCGGAACTTCAAAGGCATCAAGACATTTAGGAATAAGAGTCGCAGCTCGGCAGCTAGAACTATTACTCACTGGGCCACCCGAAAATCCGGTGTAATGACGACTGGCTTAGAGTTGCGGTTGAGTTGAAAGACGTACGGTATGTTTGACTGTCACTCCACATCTAACAAAGAAAGAAACATAGAAGTAGGGTCAATACAAAAACATGAGTCCTGAGTAGGTACATCGGCGCCGAACTCAAAGAATAGAAAACAAGTATATATCGATATTCAACATCATAAATCAGACTACAATACTGCACCATGTAGCTAACAACAAGTTGCTATTAATCATTAATAAGAAACATCGCCAAGTCACCCATGAGGACTCAAGCTCAATGCCATACGCCCATGTGTAAATTGATGTTCAGCTTAGATTGAGCATATTAAACGTCTTTCAAGATTCATCTATGTTTATTTCTCTTGTGTCGGTAGGCTGACACTATGCTCCCGATCCCGCTTAATTCTACGTGTTCAAGTGTCGATGACACCTCATCCACTAATTCTATGTGTCGGTTCGTGACACCCGTCCCACATAATTCTATCGTTTCGGTTCGTGGAGCACACCCGATCCACTCAATTCTAATGTGTCGGTTCGTGACACAGCGTCCCATCACTTCTACGTGTCGGTTCGTGACACATCACCGATCCACAATTCTATGTGTTCGGTNCTTAGATGTAAATAATTTCTTACTCTGTTTTTCTTTTGTTTTATAGCACATCGATGTGATTTTTACTACTTCGTAAAAAATCAAAAACTTGCAGCATGGATCGAACAATACAGATTACACAACAACCCACTGTTTGGTTTCATGTTCACATGTAAAAAACTGTGTGAGATAGATATTACAGTGGACATGATGATGATAGTCTTACACACAAGAACCATACTTGATCGCGCTTCAGTTGTATCTTGACATGAGAGGTCAATAATAACATCATCAAAGGGTTTGGGAATACCCAGCTGCTTTACGCCATGGCTCGTTGGAATGAGATCTACACCCAATTAATGTGACCAAAATTTTTCCTGGGGTGTTTGGCTTTTGTGATTTGAAAAAACAGGTTTGATAAGGGTTTTTGATCATCAATTAGCATCAGAAAAACAATCTCTCATGAGATCAAGATGTTGTTAAACTGCTTCCTTCCATACCTATTTGACAGTGGATTTTTGAAGAAAATGAACGGCACAAATTTGCTGATGTCAAGCATATAAAGACACAAAATGTAGGCTCACTTCTGGAGGCCTCAAGTTCTTCATGATAGAATTTGCACAGACATCCCTACACAGGGAAAGAGATAGCCTTGTTAAGTTCAGATATTTTTCTTTGCCCTTTTAATGTTCTCATTAAGTTTTATTTATGCTTATTTTGTTGTAGGAGACTGTGGTTGATATGTTACTTGCATTTGCCGAGTATATCGTGACCAATCAAGATATCTGCTGATTTTATCCTGATTACGCGTCAACGTATGGAGCATTGCTGTGGGAGGTATGGAAGTGAGAAGGCTAATTGCGGATTGTTCGCGACCATGATGTCATCCCCAAAAGTCCAGGGCGTAGTCACAACCACCACCAGAAAACCGCTTTTAGTTCCATACGTTGTGCTTTAAACTGCCTACAACCCCTGTTTTACTGTTCTCTTCTTCTTTTTCTATGTTTTGAACCCTCTTGTTTTTATCCTTTAACTGTATTTTTTTTGGTTTTGTCACTGCCCTGGTTTTTTTTTCACTTCCCACCTAAATTTATTCTCTGAAACCCTTCCATCAATCATGACCATAAACCGTTTTTACCTTTTTCTTACCTAACAGCCTACTAATCTACCTGCAACTTCCCCCGTTTAAACTCATTTCAAATGTCTCACCTATTTACTCTTACACCCTGCTAACAGATTTTAAATTTTTTACTTTAATCGAGATGATACACTGCCAAACCAATGTATACAATGTACCAACACACCTAAAATAACTGCTACATTGACTAAACCGTAATGTTAATGCTAAATATGTACACTCTAATCCTTAAATTTTACAAAATATTTAGGTAATTAATAGCATATCATAGGAATTGGTATTATTTTTTTAAGGAAAGTTATTTACGTAATAGAGGGGTTTTCCTACCTAAAACCTCAAACCCCCCCGCGTTCCACACAAGTTAAATTATGATAAATTCACATATACATGTTTATAGTCTTCTAAAGTACAACAATAACCGCAAACAATTTTTTTTTATCCTATGAGATGTATCATTGTGCCAAAACCAATGATACCACTAAAAGTACAGGAACATTATATACAATGTTACCAAAAAACACACCAAAAAAGACATGATAATACTAGATACACCAGATGTATCATTACATTATGTACGTATTAATTCTTAAATTATTTATCTTCTGTAGCATTAGATTTATATAATTCAAACAATATTGAACAAGTATATGTTTAAACACCAATAATAAGAAAGTATTTATAATTATAAGCACGACTTCAAATTTAATTACCCAATGTTTGTACGTTTATTTATCTAAACACAACAAAGTGTTCATTTTGCAGTTGTAATAAGAAAACTGAAATTCATTAAAATGTTTACGTTATAAATATTCTGATATCATAGAAAACATTACGACATATTCACTTCTCTTTTGGTAGAAAGTACAAGTTCTTCGTTGTGCCCTTCTTGTCCACATGTCCACAACAGTTTGTGTTCACCGAAATCTTTTCATCTGCATTCTTTCTTCTTTCTTTTTCTTGGTCGTCCAGTTGAATCTTCTGTATCTAGGTGGATACATGTTTCAGCTACCACGTGTTTAGGATCTGACCAATCTTTCTTATCTGGCATTGGCACCATTGTAATTTCATATGTTTTTGCCAACGCATCAGGCTTGTATAATCGAGCAATACGGATTCCATATCGGTGACATTCTTTTTTTCAACAACGATTGCATTGTGAACAGGTATCTCATCTAGTTGAAATCTACCACAATAACATACTTCCTCTAAGACAACAATATATCTTCTTTCCATTTTCATAAACTGAGAAAATAAACTCAAGATGATGGAACAACCTTTGTACATTAAAAATTTTAAATATTAACTTTTAAACCAAATCAATAAAAAAAGCATAATGATACACGAAGTAGATACATATAATATAAAGTATTATATAATGATACATACCTCCATTTTTGAACTTTTAGCCGCGTTTATAATCAACAATTCCTCAATTTTCTACCTAATGTGTCCTTTGTGTATGAGGCTCTCCTCTTTTTGCAATGCCAAGATCAAAAAAGTCTAACGCTTCCAAGAATTCTAATATAGTTAATTGGGTGCTTCAACAAGACAACCATTGATACATTCTGCAATGTTTGAATGTCATCATTCTACCCCTGTTACTGTGCATGAACTCTTGACCACTTTTCGTAAACTGCATATTCAAGGTACTTCTTAACCCTGTGATCAATTCTATCAACCTTAGCCATCAACTTATCAAATCTTCCTTTCTATATGCCTTGGCCCATAGAGTAGAATAGATCACTTATGGCCTTTCTGCTCCTTTGAAGTTTCCACATACATTCTTCACAGATATGACCATGCCAGGCATAATGAGGTCACATCGGGGAACACAATCCCTTACACTCTTATGATACTCTCATTTCTATATCTGAAACAACACACATATCTTTCATCGCCAAATGCATGTTTGAACTGTTCGAAAAAAAACAAAGCCATGGTCCCACAAACAACACATTTTCGGTTGTTCAACAACACCAATGCAATGGAAATATACAACCTGATTACGTGTACGACCTGTTTAGTCGTTTTGAGCAGCAATTTATTTCTAGAAAACTGGCTAAGTCGACGGACCCCACGACGAACCGTCATGGGCACGACGGACCGTCGGGGAGTCCCGTTCCAAAAACTTGAAATTCTAAATATGGGTACTGAAATCGACTCTCTGAACGTGCTGACGAAATGGAGGACGGACCGTCCAGGCACGACGGCCGTCACAGACCTTTTATAAATATCTCTGACTCGTGTGACGGAGCAGCAGGACGTGACCGTCGCAGGCACGATAGCCCGTCACAGTCGCGTAATCCCAGACGGGGGTCGGATTTCTGTTAATATTTAAGGGCATTTTGGACTATTTCCTGCTTAATTATAAAGTGGTGGTTAATGTTAATAGGTCTAATTACTTGGGGGTTAAAAGAGGTAACCTTAAGTTAATTAGTGGGTTATTTTTTGCATCTTTATACTTATTATATGTTAATTAGTGTACAAGAAAGAAGGGTTTGAATAAGAAACTAGAAAGAACAGATGAAGAAGAGAGAGAACATCGGAGAGGGGAAACAAAGAGGAAGCAAAGACTTGAAGATTAGCTTGTTGCTGTCACGAATCTTCGGTGGAGGTAGGTTCTGGTTTTCATACTATTCTATGTAAACTCGTAATAGCGAATGATATGTACTTCGGGGTAGTGTTGTAAACCCTTCTATGTCTTATTATGTGTTTGCATGTTGTGATTAGATAATTGGTTATAAAAATCAGCATGATGAGCTATTGAATCGCTAATCTTGAAAAAGGACAACCCTAATGACTTTTGTTACTATGAACATAGCCTTGGTATAAAAAAGGCTTGATGACGAAAGTAGTGAAATTAGTGGATCGGTGCCACACGTTCCGGTACCAGGATAGTATATGAGGATCAGCTAGTGTCCCCGTTCCGACCCCAGGATAGAAATATGGATCCGTGTTTCCACTTTTCCGGTACCAGATAGTAATATGAGGATCAGAGTGTCACGTTTCGAACCAGGATAGAATAGGATCGGTTGCCACGTTCCGGTACCAGGAATCAGAAATATGAGGATCAGAGTATCACGTTTCGACACAGGATAGATATGGATCGGGTGCCACGTTCCGGTACCAGGATAGTATAGATGAGGATCGGAGTGCCACGTCCGACACCAGGATAGAATATGGAACAATCGGGTGCCACGTGCCGGTACCGGGATAGTATATGAGGATCGAGTGTCCACTTCCGACACAGGATACTGCGTATATGGATCGCGTGTCCACGTTTCGGTAACCCGATAGTATATGAAGGAGTCGGAGTGCCACGTTCTGGCACCAGGTTGTAAGAGAATGAATCTTGAAATATGTTATTACTCAATTTAATGAACCTATTCCTCAAAAGTTATGATGGGGAGGTCCGTGAGTCCCATTGATGTGCTTGGGTGTGCGACAAGGGTATGAGTAATTGGTAAAATGCCCGCATTTTGAGTATGTAAGTTGTTTTATGATATTATCTGATATATACTGTTTCTATTTAGAGTTGGCCGATGATCCTACTCAGTACTTGTGTTTGTACTGACCCCTCCTTGTATCTTGCCTGTGTGATACTTGTGGAGGCAGCACAACTTGCCGTCATCTTCAACTCAACGCACTCTAGCCTCTTCATTACACCGGATTCGGGTGGCTAATGCTTTAGCTTGGAGCGGTCCTTCCTCTTCATGTCTGATGCCATGAACGTCCAGCATGACTAGCTTTTTACTTATTTTAGCTTCTTAAAACTCTTAGTTGTTAGTAATTTGATTATATGTTCTTGGTGGTGATGACTTTCCTGGTTTTGGGAATAATAGAGTGTTGAATTTAGAAGTTATTTAATTGATTTATTATGAGTTAAGTCTTCCCGCATTATTCTGTTTTGTTGGTAACGTTTGAAATTGGTGGGTTGGTTCGCTCCACCATAGTAGGATAAGTGTGGTGCCAGTCGCAGCCCGATTTGGGTATGACAAACTTGGTCATCAAAGCATTAGGTTTCGTGGTCTCATCACACAAAACAGGTTAGTGAGTCTTAAGGAACGGTAAAGGTCCGGGACGCCTTACTTTTTCTTTGAGAGGCTAAGACTTTTAGGAAGACATTCCATTCTTCTGGTTCTTACCTTCGTGCTATTACTTTGGGTCCAATTGTTATCTAAGTGATCAAATATGGATCTGACCATCTTCACTCTATTTCGCAAGATGGTTTTAGAACTAGAGAAACGACTACGTCACCACCACATCGGCAAGACAAGAAGCGTCCGGCCAGCCACTGGGCTGTAGCTCGAGGAAGAATAGAGGCAGAGGCCATGGTAGAGGTCTGGGAGGACTTCCCTAGGCAAGAGGACGAGCACCTAGCCCATCTGATACTAGGCGGTGATCCTCCACCGACTGAAGAAGTAGTAAGAGGGGTGATGATGGGGAAAATGACTACAAGTACATTAATGAGGAATTGCCACCCCAACTACCCTAGAGATGATCAATCAGGTTCTTGCTTTATTCTTACGTGTGGTTATCTGATTAGCTGTCAACACCTCCAGTGTTTTCGTGACCACACCTCAGGTGCAGGAGGTAACAACATGGGCTACTATGGCTCCCCGCATTGATATTGCCATTGGAATAGGCACTTTTCCTCGTCTGAATACAGGGCCTATAATGACAAATGATCAGCAATGAACTTTTCAGTAAGGTCTGAAATGAACTCCATTCTTCAGGTGCTGAATCTGAGGATGCCTACGATTTTCTGGTTGATGTCATGAGTTACTACATACAATGGATACGTGGAACATTTGGTGTTGAGTTGTTACTTATCAGTTTCAAGGGAAAAAACGCCAAAATGTGGATGGCGGTCAAATGTTGAGTGTCACCAACAGGGGCACACACCCTATGACGTTGTCACATCATCAATTCTCTAGCTGTTATGCGGAAAAGTATATTCCCCGGACTTTAGGGATAGGAAAAGAGATGATTCTTGAGCCTATAGTCCAAGGTAGGATGCGGTAATGCATATGAGGTACTAATTTCAGTGCATTATCCCGGTATGCTACCCCACTATTGTTTAAGCCTACAATAGCGGATCGCCGTTTTGTGAAGGGGTTGAGGTGAGAATTGCATTTCCCTTGACCGGTAGCGGCTACGGCAAAATCCTTTCAAGAAGTGTAGACTTCGTGTGAGGTGAAGGAGTGAAGCCAGATGACTGGGTCACCTTAGCGCGACATCAAAAAGGTTTCGAAGGGGAGTGAGTTTAATGTTCTTACTCTAGAGGACAATTGTGTTCATCGAGAGTTACTCAGTCAGACCAATATCAGTCTCACTCCACAGTCACAAATATTAGTTGGGGTGTCGCACACTCTCAGACCGGTCAACATTTATCTGAGAGACCTAGCTTAATCCAGAGAGTTTAATGGATGTGGGGTACTGGACACATTAAGAGGTATGTCCAAAACATGTTACAGACCTCAACATAGTCTTAGGTAACAGGTGGTCATGGAAGAGGCCGTCATTCTGGAGGGCGAGGTGACGAGGTATGGTGGTCACCAAAACGGCCGGGGTGACGGACAAATGGGAACTATGGCAGCGCAGCCTGGTAGAGGCAACGGGCAGACAGGTGAAGTGAACCCATTGTACGCTTTCCCAGGGCGTCCGAAGCGTAGGCATAGATGCTGTTATCACAGGTAATCTTTCGGTTTGTGATTGTAATCCCCAGTACATGGCTTCCGTATTATTGATCCCTGGCTCCACATTTTCATATGTTCTTCCTCATTTTCTATGGTCTTAATTTTACATTGTGAATTGCTTGACATGCCTATTCGCGTTTGCTACTCCGGTGGGTGATCTTGAAGTTGAAAAGTGTATAGGTCTTGTGGGTTACTTTTTGTGGGTAGAAACACCTATGAGACTTGGTTATCTTAGAATGGTTGATTTTTGATGTAATTCTGGGTATGACTTGGCTTTCTCCGAATTCTTGCGATCTTGTATTGTAATGCTAAATGTGACAATTAGCCACCTGGGACGATCCCTAGTGTGGGGGTGACTACACTTCCAATCCAGTTCCGTAGCATCTCCTTCTTCGTGCTAAGAAAATGGTAGTAAGGGTTGTTATAGCGTTCCTTGGACATCTTCGGATGATACTGACCAAGTACCTCCAATTGAGTCGGTCTCGAAGTTTCGTAGTTTTTAGATTGTTTCCCGCAGACCTTCCTGGTTGCCCACCGGATGAGATTTGACTTTTGCATCGATCATATGAAGCCGGGAGCTCGCCACAATTTCTATAACCCCTTATAAGAATGGCTCCCGCTTGAGTTAGAGGAGTTAAAGTCCCAACTTCAAGAGTTTTTAAGCGTAAGGATTTCATTAGACCAAGTGGGCAATCCCCTTGGAGTGCTCCGTGTTATTTGTGAAGAGAAAGATGGGAGTCACTTGCGGATGTCATAGATTGCCGGCAACTGAATAAAAGTAACTGTAAGAACCGGTCTCCTCTTCCCTCGTATTGATGATTTGTTCGATCAGTTCAAGGTGCTTGTGTCTTCTCTAAGATTGACTTGAAATATCTTGTTATCATCAATTGAAATACGGCAGGCAAGTGGCCAAACTGCTTTTCGAACCAGGTATGGGCATTATGAATCTGGGTATGGCCCTTTGGACAACGAATGACCCCTGCTGACTTTCATGAGCTTGCGATGAACGGTTTGTTAAGCATATCTGGATCTCTTTGTGATCGGTATTTATTGATGATATAACGATATACTCCAAAGTCGTAAGAAGGAACATGAGGAGGCATTGAGAATTGTGTGGAATGTTTGAGGGTGAAAAAGCTTATTATGCCAAATTCTCTCAAGTGATGAGTTTTGGCTAGATTCAGTGTCCTTCTAGGGGGGGGCACGTGGTTTACTCATGTGGCGTATGGTGGGATCCTTCTAATCAAGTTAGTAAAATTGGTACGACCACTACTGTTTCATAAATACGAATCTTTGTTGGATTTTAGCAAGTTAACTACCGTCATGTTTCAAGGGATTCTCTTCTATTGCTTCCCATTGACGATCTTGACTAAAACAGAATAGGTCCATTCGTAGGGCCCGACGAGTGGCGAAGAAATCTTTCAGAACTCAAAACTTTTGTTGAACTACTGCACCTATCCTTACCTTGCCAGTTAGAGGGTAAAACGCTCATTGTTTTTGTTGATCTCCTATTCTGTTTGGTGCAGTAGCTAATGCAAGAGAAGAACGTAATTGCTTATGCTTAGGGCAATTATAGTGCATGACCGTATTACACCCAACCCGATTGGATTGCTGCGGAGTGTTTGCCTTAAAGCACTGGAGACATATCTAATATGGTGTTCAGTGTGAAGTCCCTATCGGATCAATCGTATTCCCCCTACAATATGTCTTTATCTCAAGAAAGATTTGAATTTTAGACAGAGGAGATGGATGGAACTACTAAAGGACCTACGATATCACCACTTGTATCATCCGGAAAGGCTAATTTGTGGCAAGACGCCTTAAGTAGAAAAGGCCATGGGAGCATGGGACAGTCTAGCTCACTCTACAAGTTTCTAGGCGCCCATTGGCTAGAGGTTCAGACTTCGGCTACGACTGTTATGAGGTTAGAATCAAGTGAGAAGGGAGTGGATTGTTGGCTTGTGTGGGAGGCAGTCTTCTTTTCTTTGACAAGAATCAAGGGAAAAACAGTTGTGATGAGAAACTAAGCCGAAATTCCCGGGATATGGTGTTGAGACGCGATAGTGCTAAAGAAGCGATCAAGACAAGGAAGTGTTTTGAGAATTAAGGGAAGGGTATGTTGTGCCCGTGGTCGATGATTTGATCCACACTATTCTTACAGAGGCTTCATATTTTCCTTATATTCTATACATCCTGGTGGCAAACAACACATGTATCGTGACCTAAAGCAACACTTGGTGGGTAGAAATGAAGCGCGACATTGTTGAATTTTCGTCCCCAATGTCCAAACGTCAGCAATTAAGTATGAACACCAGAGGCCGGAAGGACACTTCAGAGAATGCCCATTACCGTGATGGCAGTGGGAAAGGGGGGGTTGCAATGCTTCGTTTTTGTCCTTCCAAAGACATTGGGGAAGTTTGAGTTCTATTTGGCATAATTGTGGACAGATGTTAAACTAAGTCTGGTGCTCATAGTGTCATTCCGGTTAAGGTTGACCTCAATGCGAGAAGGTTAGCGAAAATCTACTGAGTCAGAACTGTTGTTTGGTTGCAGTGAGAGTTACCACTTTGCCATCATATACGGATAGAGGTCACACAGTTTACGTCCTAAGTTTGGTGAGACACCTTGTGTGATGCTGAATTAGGGTACAGGGTTGACCAGTCATACTCGCATTTCCCCCTCGCCGATGGTCAGTCTGAGCGACCGATTCGGTGTTGGAAGATTATTCTTCGTGCCGTGTGGATAGAATTTGTGGTCATTGGGATAACTTCTTACCCTTAGAGAGTTTTCCGTACAATAACATAGCTATCATTCGAGTATTGAATTATGGCTCCATTCGAAGCATTTATGGGCGGAGATGTCTGTCCCATTGGTTGGCGTTGATGCATCCGATGGTTAGACCTTGGGTACTAACCTTTTGAGGGATTCGTTGGAAGAAGGTGAATCTATTCAAGAAAAGCTTTTAGCGCTCAAAGTAGGCAAAAGGAGTATGCAGATCGAAAGGTTAGGGACTTGGAGTTCATGGGGGTGAGAAAGTTTTTGCTGAAGGTTTCACCCATGAAGGGGTGATGCTATTTGGTAAAGAGGGAAGCTAAGCCCGAGGTATATTGATCCATTTGAAGTCTGAAGCGAGTAGGGGAGGTGGGCTTATGAATTGCCCTTGCCTCCAGGGCTGTCAGGGTGCATCCAGTATTTCAATGTGTCTATGCTGAAAAGATACCATGGGGGGGGGGGGGACGGGGGGGGTGGTGTGGTGTGGTTTTTTTTTTTTGTTTGTTTTTTTCCTTGTCCCCTCTCCTCCTTTTGTCTTCCGTTCCGCTTTATTCGACTTGTCTTCTGCCGTTCCTCCTGTTGCATTTTGAGATAGAGAATTCGCAGTTGATGTCCAAGGTAGATTGCCTCCATCAAAGTATCAATGGAAGAATCGACCAATTGGAGAATCCCACTTGGGAGAAGGAGGCCGATCTGCAGAAAGATACCCACGACCTTTTTACAGATTTAAGGTATCCTTTTCGCCCTTGTTTTGTCTTCTCGTGATCCGTTCGGGGACTAACGATGGTGTAAATTGGTATCTATGTAACGACCTGTTTTATCGTTTTTGAGCAGCAAATTTTTATTTTTGGAAACAAAACTGGGGCAAAAAGGTCGACGGACCCCACGACGACCGTCATGGGCACGACGAACCGTCGAGGGGGTCCCGTTCCAAAACACTTGGAATTCTGAAAATTGGTACTGAAATCGACTCTCCTGAACGTCACGACGAATGGCAGGACGGACCGTCGCAGGCACAACGGCCCGTCACAGACTTTTTACTCAAAACAAGTCTCTGTATCGGTGACGGACAGCAGGCCGACCGTCGCAGGCACGAGGCCCGTCACATGTGCCTAATACCAACGGGGTCGGATTTTTTTGTTAATTAATGTAGGGGCGTTTTTGGACTATTTCCTGCGTTAATTATAAAGTGGTGGGTTAACAATGTCATAGTCTAATTACTTGGGGGTTAAAAGAGGTACCTTACGTTAATTAGTGGGGTTATATTTTTCATCTTTTATCTTAATTATAGGTTAATTAGGGAAGAAAGAGGGTTTGCATAAGAAATAGAAAGAACAGAGAGAAGAAGAAAGATGAGAGAGGGAGAAACGAAAGGAAAGCAAAAGACTTTGAAGTTAGCTTGTGCTTGATCACGAATCTTCGGTGGAGGTAGGTTATGGTTTTCATACTATTCGTACGTAAACTCTTATACGAATGGGATAGTAATTGGGTCGTGTTTGTAAACCCTTCTATTGTGCTTAAGTTATGTGGTTTTGCATGTTGGTTATATAATTGTGATAAATAAGCATGATGAAAGCTATTGAATCCTAAATCTTGAAAAAGAAACCCTAATCTACTTTGTTAATATGTTCCTTGGTATAAAAGAAGGCTTGATGAACGAAAGTGAGTGAGATTAGGGGATCGGGTGTCACGGTCCGGTACCAGGAGCTAGTATATGAGGAGTCAGATTGTCACGTTTCCGACAACCATGATAGAATAATGGATCGGGTGCCACGTTCCGTACCAGGATAGTATAGGAGGATCGGAGTGTCCCGTTCCACACCAAGGATTGAATATGGATCGGGTGCCACGTTTTCGGTACCAGGAATAGTATATTGAGGATAGGAGTGTCACGTTTCCGACACCAGGATAGAATATGGTCGGGTGCCACGTTCCGGTACCAGGATGTATATACAGTATCAGAGTGTCACGTTCCGACACCAGGATAGAATAGGGATCGGTGCCCCGTTTCCATACCGGGATAGCTATACTGAGATCGGAGTGTCACTCCGACCACCAGGATAGTAATTGGATCGGTGCCACGTTCTGTACCAGATAGTAATGAGGACAGAGTGCCACGTTCCGGCACCAGGATTAGTAAAGAGAATGAATCTTTGAAATATGTTAAATATACTCCTTAATGAACTAATTCCCAAAAGAGTATTATGGGGAGGCGTGAGTCCCCATTTGATGTGCTTGGTGTTGCGATTAAGGGTATGGTATTGTAAATGCGCATGTTGAGTCTATTGTAGTTGAATTTATGATATTATTCTGATATATACTGTTTTTCTATTTTGGAGTTGGCCGATGATACCTACTCAGTACTTGTTTTATGGTACTGACCCCTACTTGTATGTTTCTGTTTTATTATTGTGGAGTGCCCAGCAACTTGCCGTCGTCTTCAACTCACCGCACCTCTAGCCAGTCTTCATTACACGGATTGCAGGGTGAGCTATGCTTCTAGTTGGACTGGGTCTTCACTCTTCATTCCCTTGAGCTTGAACTTCCGGCCATGGACTCACAGTTTTTTTACTTATTTAGCTTCGTAGAAATCCCTTAGGTTTAGTAATTTGATTATAGATTTCTTGTCGTGATGACATCCTGGTTTTGGGAATAATAGATGTTGAATTTTACAGAAGTTATTTATTGGTTTTTTATTATTGAGCTTAAGTCTTCCGCATATATTGTTTTCTGTTATCTGTACTGGTAAACGTTTGAAATATGGATGGGTTGGTTCGCTCACATAGTAGGACAAGTGTGGGTGCCAACGTCCGCGGTCCGATTGGGTCGTGACATTACACACCCATCTATATTATTTGATACTTCCATTGAATAAAACGTACATCAGTACTATAAGTAAAAAATACCTTTCGCCATCAAGTGTGCTTGCTGATACCATGTCCCTTTGGTAAGCTTCCACTCAGTGTGCACCATCACAACAAACTACTTGTCTGGCGTATTTAAATCCCCTAAATGAATGGTCTTAAGCAATGAACAGATACATAAATCATCCCTTCAGTCCCTTATGGCATTTCTTGTAAGAAATCTGGATCATTGGTTTTAACATGTGTATGTATCCGGCCATCCGTCTATATCCTGCAGAGTGGTTTTCCCCCTAATCTGAGATGGCAACGTTCTTTAGCACGCCATCTTGCTGGGTAATATATTTCAAACCATAATATTCTCTAATTCCACATATATCCCTTGGTGTATAATTCGTTTATAATTGACCAATTTGGAGCTTTCACTCCACTTCAAATCTCCACTGTTGCTTGGACTTTGTTAATACCTCTCCTCATCGACCACGTATGTTCACATTGAAAATTTCTAACAATGAATATATCATATGTTTTTTCCTGCCCGACGCCTTCCATAGTCTCAAAACAACCACATTTGTCTGAAAAGCATACCACACATAGTTTGCTCGTACATTTTTAAGCATATTAATACACATATAATGCATCATATATAATATATTCAACAATAATTTTAAAGTAATCAACAATGAATCCCCCAAAGAAAGTAATCACCCCAATTTTTAAAAAAAGTACAAATTATAATGAAAATTAATCCACTATTTGTGATATGACGTTTAAACTGATACATCCTTACTAATATCAGTAGGAGTACCTTCAAGTATCAAATATAGTTTTATTTCAATGTTCAAAAACAAATGACTGAAATGATTGGATACTTAATTATAAAATACATATGAAACATGCATGTTTTTCATATAGAACAGTAATGTTTCATGTACTAATTACATTATAAAACACATGTACATAACATAAGCAAAACCTGCTCGATACCTTGTTGATCAGACTCTTCACTTTGCAATTGAAGTTGTTCTTTATCTTCTATTTCGTAATCACATTAGCAGTGGTTTGCTTTTATCCTTGTATATCACTGACTCTGTCTTCAACATCAACAATATCTGAATTGTTATAACATTTGCAACCAACTTCTCATTTTTCATGTGACTAAATAAGCTATTTTCAACTATTGCCAAAGCCCGTGTATCATTTGGTTGTGCCTCTACCACGTTAAATTTCTCCACTTCTTTCCATCAAAGTTGATGTACATACCACGTTCTTCGCAATGTGTCATACATAATGATATATTGAAAATCAGGCTCGTTTTTTTTTTTCATTCAAATATATTTAACGACTCATATCGTTCTTAAGTTTGCATAGACAGGAGTTACCTTCTACATGTATCGAAATTTCAACTTTCTTTTCGTTGATACATCAATTAATCCAACTCGGTCGCAATGCTGCTTTGAGATTAGAAACTAATTGAATATCCACAACGATTCGCATCAATTTTGTAACTTTCCTAACTCAATTCTTTACCCCAAATCGGATTCTCATCACAATCGAAGTATTCATCTTCAAAAACCCACTGCACACAACCAATTTCGTAGCTCAATTTTAACAGACTGTTTTAAAAAATTGTTTTTCAAAATAACTGCTACAATCTTTGATTTTCAAATTATGAAATTCCTATCCAATTAAGTGTTGAATTTAATTTGATCTGATCTGTTACCACAAATTAAGCGTTTTAGTAACAACATTAAATTTAGCCATTTTTTTAATCCCCTATTTTTTTTTTCTTAACAGTTTTAAGTTTACCATGTTACCATTACCATGTATCACTACATCTAAAGTATCACGGCTCAGTAATTTTTAAGGGATTTTTTTGTAATTACTAAACTGCTCGGGACAGATGTCATTATTGAATTACACTATGGATCCTTAAATTGTACATCTTTTTCTTAATAGGTTTTTCCACCAAAGTTGAGTATGATCCACTTTTGTATCTGTTAAATTACCAACATGTTTTGTGTCACAATGAAAACTCTTGTTTGAAGGATATATATCATTTTGACTAAAGTTGAGTATTTCATCCCCTCTTGTTTAGAATTACTATAAACGTTTTATGTCTAATTCTTAGTAAAAAAAATTGTTCATTTTTATTTGAAGAATAGCCTTATTTATTATCAAGGTTGAGTATTTTATCCGCTCTTATTTAGAATTATCACTATAAACGTATGTTATTTAATTCTTAGTCATTAAATTATTCCTTTTTATTTAAAGAATATATTATTTATGACTAATGTTGAGTATTTGATTCGTTTTTGTTTAAAATTACTATAAACGTTTTAATTCTTAGTCAATAAGTTATTTTTTTCGATTTAGAGGATAACTGTTATTTATAACTAAGGTTGAGTATTCTGATCCATTCTAGTTAATTATTACTGGAAACCTTTTTTTTTTTTTAATCTGGCTTTTAGTCAATGAAGTTATTCTTTTGATTTATAAGAATGTCTATTATTTATAGCTAAGGTTGATATTTGATCCACTTTTGTATAGAATTGGTATAAATGATTTCTTCTAATTTTTGAATAAAAAATGTTGTTTTTTTGGGTTTAAAGGATAGTTGTTTTTTTATAACTAAAGTTAAGTATTTGATCCACTTTTGTTTATAATTACTACAAATGTTTTTTTTTTCTAATTCTTAGTCAGTAAAATTATGGAATGTCTATGCGAGTGGAGATAGTAGGCATCCGAAAAATTGTATATACTATTAATCGTATTTTTTTAATAAATATTTTAAAATGTCACTCAGTTATGAAAAATTATTTATTTGATTTTGTTTTACAATTAATAAAAAAACTCAACTTAGAATATTTATCTTACAAAATCAGTCTTTCAAACTTGTCATTTTTTTTAATATAACGATACAAAAAATTTTTTATGTCAAGTAAATATGAACGACATAAATAAAACAAAATATAAAAAGACAAAAATATTAGGCCATACCGACCTATAATTGTAATTTTTCAAAAGGGAAGTTTTTTTTTTGGAATAGTAGGAGAAAAGAAAATGTAAAAGAAAAGACTAAAAACATATTAAAAGAATAAAGCATTAACACTTCTTGAAAATATTGCATTTCCACAACCGTGAGAGGAAAAAAACAATCAATAAAGAAAAAATTGAAGAGGTAAATTCAGCAGGAAATGAATAAATTAAAAAGCAATTTATTTCCCCTTTTTGTGTTTAATTTCTCTTATTCATCAGTTAATGTTTTCTTTTATTTGAAAAAAAAATCAAGTTTCTATACATACTTTTAATTATTATTTCTCAAATCTCATCAACATTCAAAGGTTGATATCTTTAGCATAAAAAATTGAGAAGTGCAAACTGCAAATTGACACTTTGGAGGTTGATATTTTTTTGCGAAAAACATATTGAATTTGAAGAGTATTACAAAATTCTAAAAATTTTAATAAAGGCCCGTATTATGGGTGTGTCTGATGTAAAATATGATTTTATTTTTAATTTTTTTTTGTTAGGTCCAAGTCAACGTGATATAAAAATTTATTTTACTTTTATCATGTAGTTTTATTTATTAAATTAAGTAATTTTATTAATATAAATAAAAATAAATGAAGTTATAAAATAATTTCTCGATAAACCTTTCGAAAATTAACTCTATTTTCACCAGGTGAAGATAATGTAAGAAAGACAAGGCATGTACAATTACTCAATTAGTGCCAAATAATAAGAAAAATAAAATAAATGAGGTTTCAAATAAAAAGGAAAAAACTTAGGTAATTGATTACTGTTGGTAGTTGAACTAGTATGCCATACCAGCTATTTGTATATATTGTCACATTTAAATCATTTAACACTAACATTTTGCAAAACTGATTAAAGCTAATCCAAAGTCATATCAAAATGATGGATAATCATATTCCTATGATAGAATATTACATTCACCGAAAAAAATAATCTTTATTCATAATAAATGTACACTTTAACAAAGAGTGATAAAGTTTATACCAACATTAGTTAATTGTCATTAAATTTAATATTACTAAAGATTTTAGGGACATTAACAAAGAATACTAAATACCGCTAAAAATATATATATTTAATGATAATTAAGCTTTTATCATTTGTTCCTAAAAATCATTTTGATGTAGTAATTGCTTATCGTTGGTATAACTTGCTCTAAATAAGTTGGAATTTTTTAGACTGTGTTGAGATTGTTGTTAGAAGGCCGAAAATATTTAGTTGAAAAAAAGTATTTTTTAAAAAAAGACATTTGACATATCAGTAAAGTTGTTTTTAAATGGAAGTATAAGCAATTTTTCTATTATTGGAAATGAGCTAAAATTTCTGCTTTTTCTAAAAGCAAGAGCATATAATATTTTTTTTCAATATCAAATGTATCTTTCATATTTACATATTTATCGATATATTCCTTATTAAATAATTAGCATATCTCATAAGTTTGATTAAATTCATTAAGAATTTTATTTTTGTATGGTAAATTTTTATTTTGTTTTATGTTTATTATTATTGTTATTGTTATTACTATTATTAATAATATTTTATATTTGATATTTTTAATTGTACTTAAATCGTCATGTTAGGATTATATCAATATTTAATTTTTAATTAATTTACATATTATATTGACTGAAAAATTAAATATGTACATTTTAATTGATAAAAATAAAATTCAATCAAATATTTGAATATAGATTTTTAAAATTATAAAATAATTTTAATATTAAAAGTACATCGACACTGCCCGTTTTTGTAATTTGAATCTTAAAAGTACTTTAAAAAAATTTAGTCAAACACATTATGCTTATCAAAAGCTCTTTTCAAATGAACTAATCAATCATAAACTGTACTTTTTTTAAAAGCTTTTTTTCTAAAAAATTATGTAAAGAAAATATTTTTAGAAATAAACAATTTTTTGCAATAATGTCAAACAAGCTCTTAGACTAACTAGTACATCTGTGATAGTATAGTAAAAATTGATAGATGATAGAGATTTAAAAAGAAATTCTAATGTATCTTAAAAGTTGCTATATTTTATACTCTTTCTATTCTTTTTTACTTAGTTATTTATTAACTTGACACATTCATTAAGAAAACAATCATTGATATATGTATTTTATCACGATATCTATATTAAATGATATTTAGTTAGTGTCACGATCCAGTGGTACACCCTAGATGTAACACGACGTACTTAACCTCGAAGGGATCTCATACAAGCCCTCAACATAATTATAAACATAATTAGTAATAAGAATGATGTGAAATTTAAACTTTTTACAATCAACTTTTTTTTCATAAAACCAATTTAGAAGTCTAGACCTTGTCTTAAAACCATATAATACAATCGAGAATCAATAAGGGTCACAACCCTTTACACCACACTCTCAAAAGAGAAAGTACAAAAGAAACTAGAAATGACTAAGTCTTGTCCTCGAACTATGAGGACTCACCCAACGTAGACAATAGTCCATTCAAGCTCTAATCAAAAGGAGAAGTATGCCTTATCGATCAAAACCTACACTTATAGAAAATGTAGAAAATATCGATTAGCACAAATATTATAGTAAGTATGAAAGTCATGCATAAAAATCCTTAAATCATGTGAAAAGGGACTTTTTAGTTGAAATGATGAACTTTGTCAACTTTAAGAATCATAATGCACATTAGTGTAATTACAAAGTCAAACCATCTCTTAAGTAAATGTAACGACCTGTTTAGTCGTTTTGAGCAGCAGATTTTATTTCTGGAAAAATAGGCTGAGGCGAGACGGACCCCACGACGGACCTCATGGGCACGACGGACCGTCGCAGGGTCTTGTTTCAAAACACTGGAAAAAATCTAAATTGGGTACGTGAAAATCGCTCCTGAACTTCGTAAAAATGGCAGACGGACCGTCACAGGTGTTCGGACCGTCACAAGTCTTCATTGACATTCCTCTCTCATGGACCTTGCGCGACCTGGCAGGACGGCCGTCGCAGGCAACACGTGCCTTGCGCAAGGGTTGCGCAATCCCAGTCTGGGTCGGATTCTTTCATCCGTTTTAAAGGGCGTTTTTGACTATTCCTGCTTTAATTATAAGTTAGAGGTTAATGTGAATAATCTAATTACTTGGGGGTTAAAAAGAGGTAACCTTAAGTTACTTTAGTGGGTTTATTATTGGCCATCTTTTATATTTCTATTATATACTAATTAGGGTAAAAGAAAGAGGGTTTGAATAAAGAAAATAGAAAGAACATAAGAGAAGGAAAGAGAAACGATAGAGAGAGGGTCGAACGAGAGTGAACCACCGAATCTGTGGTCATTTGCTTGCTGGATCCAACGAATCTTCGTGGAGGTAGGTTTTATGTTTATGCTATTCGTATTAAACTCTTAATAGCGAATGATATGTTTTGGGTAGTATTAAGATCTTCTTTATGTTTAATTGTGTGTATCATGATGTGATTTTATATATATTGAGTGGGATTAAACAAGCATGATGAAGCTTTTGAATCCAAATCTTGATAAAAACCCTATCTCTTGATTATGATGAAATGCCGGGGCTCCAACGGGTAAGGCTTGATTTACTAAGAGAAAGAGATTAGTGGGGCGGGTGTCCCACGAACCACACGTAGAATTAGTGGACGGGTTTCACAACGGCCAGGTAGATTTAGGGGATCCGAGTGTCACGAACAGACACGTAGATTTAGGGGATCGGGTGTCATGAACCCGACACGTAGATTTAGGGGATCGGGTGTCACAACCGAACACGTAGATGTAGGAGATCGGATTGTATGTCGACACATAGTATAGGGGATGCGGAGTGTCAGTACCGACACAAAGGATTAATGAATATGAGGGGAGCGGAGTGTCACGTACCACACAATAGAAATAAAGATATGAATCTTGAAAGATTTAATATACACTCATCTATTAAAAAATTCCTAATTAGTAATGGTATGATGCTTGAGTCCTCATTTGTGAACTGACGGTAATTGTTAATGATTAGTACTTGCTGTTGCTACATGTGAGTATCATAGTTTGATTTATGATGTTATTCGATGATATCTGTTTTCTATTTTGAGTTGCCGATGATATCTACTCAGTACCCGTGTTTTGTACTGACCACCTACTTTTATGTTTTTCTTCTTGTTTATTTTGTGTGTAGTGCGCAAACGTCCGGCATCTTCGATCTCAACAGTAAACTCTAAGCCATCTCATTACTCCGGATATCAGGGTGGTGAGCTAATGCGTCTAGCTGGACTGGATCTCCTCTTCATGTCCTTGAATGCCTTGAATTCCGGCATGGACTATAGCTTTTATGTATTTTTAGCTTCTTATAAACTCTTAGATTTAGTAATTAGGCAAGTCGATGTTTCTTGTGATGATGACTCCAGTTTTTGGGAATAAAGATTTGAATTTAATAGTTTATTGTAATTGGTTTTGTTAATGATTTTAAGAGTCTTTTCCGCATTACTTTATGTGTGGATCTTACAATCGAAATGTTAAGGTTTTAGTTGGTTGGTTTCGCTCACATAGGAGGGTAAGTGTGGGCCAGTCACGCACGATTTGGGTCGTGACAAACTTGGTATCAGAGCCTTAGGTTCGTTGGTCTCATCACACAGACAGGTTAGTAGAGCTTAAGGAATGTAGGTGGAACGCCTTTACTTTTCTTTGAGAGGCTGATAGACTGTTAGAAAATTTCATATCTTCTTCTTTCTTTCTTTCGTGCTATTACTTGGGTCCAATTGGTATCTAGTGATACAGAATTGGTATCGACCTCTTCCCTTCTATTTCGCAGATGGTTAGAACTAGAGCAACGCCTCGCCACACCACACCTCGGCAAGGACAAGAAGTCGTCTGAGCCATTAGACTGGGGTTGTGCTCGAGGAGAATACGGCAAGAGGCCCGTGGAGAGGTCGTGGGAGGACATCCTCTAGAGAAGAGGACAAGCACCTAGCCCATCTATCTAGGGCGTTGACTCCTCCCCTACTGAGGAATTCTTAAGAGAGGGTGAGGAAGGGGAGAATGACAATTGCAAAATGAGGAATTGCCACCCCAACCTACCCCGAGATTATATCAGGTTCTCGCTTACTTAGTGGGTTGTCTGATCAGGGTTTCAGAGGCACCTCCAGTGTGTTCTGGCCTCAACACCTCCGGTTTCAGAGGTACAAACATGCAGGCCACTAGGGTCCCCTCGTATGATGCCTCATTTGGACATAGGCACGTTCACTTTCCTCGACTACTGTTCCTATTGAAGTGAGGAATGATCCGCATGAACTTTTTCAGTAAGTTCTTTACATTGAAACTCCAGTCTTTCAGGGTTTCGGAATATGAGGAGCTTACGATTTTCTGGTTGACTGTCTGATCTTACTACACAAGATGGGTATTGTAGAAAGGTTTGGTGTGAGTTTCGTGAGTTTATCAGTTTCTAAGGGAACGCCAAAGGTGTGGAGGTCACATGTTGAGTGTCACCAACAAGGCACCCCCTAGACTTGGGCTCATTCTCTAGCTTGTTTTATATGGATAAAGTTATAGCCCCCCCGCCCCGGACTTGTGAGGGCATAGGCAAAGGGATGATTTCTTGAGCCTAAGCAAGGTAGTATGACAGTCATGCATATTAGTCAAGTTTGTCGTGCACTATCCAGATATTGCCACCCAACTCTGTTTCAGTCCACAAGAGACGATTCAATCGTTGTGAGGGGTTGAGGTCGAGTTGCGGATTTCGGCCTTTACAGTAGCGCTGACGGCAAAATCCTTCCAAGAAGTGGTGATTTTCGTGGTAGAGTGTAAGGAGTGAATGCCAAGATGAATTCACCATGCATCGACATCAAAGAAGGTTTCCAAGGGAGGTGAGTTTTAAAATGTTTTCTTACTCTAGAGGACAGGGTTCCGGAGGTTACTCAGTTCGACCATTCATTCTTCACTACAGACTATAGTTGAGTGTCCACCTCAGACCTCGTCAACACTTCTCTGAGAGACCTATGCATGACTCTAGAGAGTGTTATGGATTGTGGGGAGACTGGACATATTATAAGAGGAATTGGTCCCACAGAGTTATAGACCCCCAATAGCTAGAGTAAGGTGGTCACCGTAAGAGGCCGTTATTCTGGGTGACCGTTGGTGGTGCGAGGTAAATGTGTGTCACCAAAACGGCCGGGGTGATGTGGAAAACGGAAGCCACTTACAGTCACACCATGTAATGGGAACGGACACCAACGAAAGGGCCCATTGTTTGCTTTCCCTGGGAGATCGGAGGCGGATACATCTGATGCGTTTAATCACAGGGTAATCTTCTGGTTTGTGGATTGCATGGCTTCCTGTATTGTTTGATCCCTGGATCCACATTTCTTATGTATCTTCCGCATTTTTTGCTATGGTCTAAATTTACATTGTGAATACTTGATATGCCTAGTCGTGTTTTCTACTCTGTGGGTGAGTCTGTGTTAGTTGACAAGGTATCTAGGTCTCGTTTGGTGACTTGGTGGGGGAGCAACAACTTATGTAGATTTGTTTATCTTAGAACTGTTTGATTTGAGGTAATTCCGGGTATGAACTTGGCCTTTCTCCGAATTGCGATCTTGGATTGTATGCTAAACTGTGGACGTTAGCCAAGCTGGGAACAGAATCCGTTAGTTGTTGGAGGGTGGACTACACTTCCAATTCCGGTGCGTATCATCTCCTTTCTCTTCGTGCTAATAAATGGTTAGTAAAGGTGTAGCTTTCCTGCACATTCTCAGGAGACCTACCAAGTACCCGCGTCGATTGTAGTTCCAGTTTCGGTGGTCCGTTAGTTTTCTGGATGTGTTCCCCTTCAGATCTTCCTGTATGCCACCAGATAGAGATATTGACTTCTGCATCTATCTTGAACCGGGAACTCGCCCCCATTTCTATACCCCCTTATAGAATGGCTCCCGCGGAGTTAGGAGTTAAAAAGCCCAACATATCAAGAGTTGGTTAGCAAGGCTTCATTCGACCAAGTGCAATCTCCTTGGGGTGCTCCGTTTTGTTTGTGACGAAGGAGGGAGTTTTCCGGATGTGCAGGCTACCGCCCAGTTGAACAAGGTAACCAATAAAGACAAAGTATCCTCTCCTCTCTCAACATGATTACTTGTAATCGATCATTACAAGGTGCTTGTGTCTTCTGCTCAGATTGACTTGAGTCCGTTATCATCAATTGAAATACGAGCAACGGATGTGCCAAAGACTGCTTTTAGAACCAGGTATGGGCATTACAAATTTGTGTGATGTCTGTTGGTCTTACGAATGCCCACTGCTGCGTTCATTATTTGATGAAGGGATTTTTAAGCCATATTTGGATCTCGTTGTGATCGTTTTATGTGATGAATATACTGATATACTCTACAAGTAAGGAGGAACATGAGGACTTTGAGAATTGTGTTGGAACTGTTGAGGAGAAAAACTTTATGCCAAATTCATCCAAGTGGCGTTTTGGCTATGATTCAAGTTCCTTCTTGGGGCACTTGGTTTCTAGGATGGAGTGAATGGTGGATTCCTTCTAAAACTAAGTAGTGAAAAATTGGGTAAGACCTACTAATGTTCCAGAAATCAAATCTTTTTTGGGTTAGCTAGCTACTACCCCTAACCGCCGATTTGTCAAAGGGATTCTCTTCTATTGCTTCCCAACTACGAACATGAACTAAGCAAATGTTCCAGTTTGTATGGTCGGATGAGTGTGAGGAAACTTTCAGAACTCAAGACTCTGTTGACTACTGGCCCCACTTCTCCCTTGCCAGTCTGGAAGGTAAGAATTTCATGTCTATGTGAGGCATCCTATTCGGGTTTGGGTGCTGCTAATGCAAGAGAAGAATGTGATTGCTTATGCTTCCAAGAAATTAAAAATGCATGAACGTACTAATCCAACTCATGAATTGGAATTGGGCCGCAGTATTGTTCATTAAGCATGAGACACATTTTATGGTGTTAACTACAAGAGTGTTAGGTCATACATCATCGTATCCTACAGTATGTCTTTTACTCAGAAAGATTTGAAACTGAAAAAAGAGGAGATTGATGGAACTGCTGAAGACTACGACCATCACTATTTTGTATCATCCGGGGAAGCGAATGTTGTAGCAGAATGCTTAAGTAGAAAGGCGGGAAGCATGGAAGTCTAGCACACTTGCAGCTTCTAGACGCCCATTGGCTAAGACGTTCAGATCCTGGCTAATCTCCTTATGGAATAAATAAATAATAAGTGAGGATTCATTTAGCTTGTGGAGCGGCAAATCTTCTTCCCTTCTGACAGGATTAGGGAAAGGCAGTTTAATGATGAAAATTGATTCGGATCCGATAAGTATTGCAAGAGAGGCCTAAACGAGCGACAACATCATGAGAAGGTGTTTTTGAGGATAAGGGAAGGGTATGTGTGCCCCGTGTCGATGTGTGATCACACTATTCTTTCGAGGCTCATATTCCGGAATATTCTAAATACATCCTGGTGCAAACAAATGTATCGTGACCTAAAGCACCACCTGGTGGAGTAGAATGAAGCGGACTTTGTTGAGTTTGGTTGCCAATGTCCAATTGTCAACAATTAAAGTATGAACCACCAGAGGGCCCGGAGGAACACTTCAGAGAATGTCCATTCCTGAATGGAAGTGGAGAGAATTGCAATGGACTTCGTGGTTGTCCTTCCAAAACGATGGTAATTACGACTCTATTTTGGTGATTTTTGATAGGTTTAACTAGTCTGCTCCATTTGATTCCGTTTTAAGTGACTTACAATCCAAGAAGGTTAGCCAAGATCATATATATCTCAGAATCTAATCGTTGCATGGGTTCCACTATCCATCATATCAGATAGAGGTACGCAGTTTACTTCTAAGTTTTTGGGGGAAACAGGCATACGAATTGGTATCTAGGTTTGACCTTAGTACCAGGCGTTCCAGTCCTCAACCGATGGTCAGTCTGAGGCGAACGATCCAGTGTTGGAGGATATGCTTCGTGCTTTGTGTGATAGAATTTGGTGCCATTGGAAATAACTTCTTACCCTTAGCAAGTTTTCATACTATAATAGCTATCACTCAAGCGCCTTGATATGGGCTCCATTTGAATCATTGTTATGGTAGAAGATGTAGGTCTCCCATTGGTTTGTTTGATGCCTTCGAGGTTAGAAGACCTTGGGGCACTGCCCTTTTGGGATTCCATTAGAGAGGTGAAAGCTATTCAGAAAGCTTTTAGCGGCTCCAAAGTAGGCAAAAGGAGTACTCAGATCGAAAGGTTAAGACGTAGAGTTCTGGATGGTGAACAAGTCTTGGTTGAAGGTTTCGCCAATGAAAGGGGTGCTGCGGTTTGTACAAGAGGTAAACTTTAGCCCAAGGGATTTGGTCCATTTGAAGTACGTAAGCGAGTGGGGAGGTGGCTTTATGAGTTAGCCTTTGCCTCCAAGGACTGTCCGGAGTGCATCCGGTTTTCCATGTGTCTATGTTGAAAATATACCAGGGGATGGGAAACTAATCTTATCCGTTGGATTCAGTTTTAAGCTTGATGAAATTTGTCTTATGAGGGGAACCTGTATCCATTCTAGAATAGAGAAATTCCGAAGTTGAGATCAAGGAGTTGCCTCCATCAAAGTTCCAATGAAGAAATCGACCCTTGAAGAAGGCCACTTGGGAAAGAGCAGATATGCGAGAAGGATACCCACATCTGCTTACAGATTCATTATTCCTTTTCGCCCTTGTTTTCCCTTTTGTGATCGTTCGGAGGACGAACGATGTGTAAATTGGTATTAGGTAACGACCTGTTAGGTCGTTTTGAGCATCAGATTTTATTTATGGAAAAATAGGCTGATGCGACGTGACCCACGACACCGTCATGGGCACGACGACCGTCGCAGTTCTCGTTTCAAACACTTGGGAAATCTAAATTGGGTACTAGAAAATCGACTCTCTGAACTTCGTTAACTAAATGGAGGAAAACGCACTCGTCACAGTGTGAACGACCGTCACAGGTCTTCAAGTGGAACTCCCACTCTCTGAACTTGCTGACGACCTCAGGACGGACCGTCGCAGCACGACGGGCGTCGCAGGTTGCGCAATCCTAGTCTGGGTCCGGATTTTCTTTATACGTTTAAGGGGCGTTTTTGACTATTCCTTCTTGTAAATTATAAAGTGAGAGTGTTAATCGTTAAATAAGTCTTATTAATTGGGGGTTCAAAGAGGTAACCTTAAGTTAATTATTTGGGTTATTATTGGCCATCTTTATTCCTAATGTATATACTAATTAGGTAAAAGAAAGAGGGTTTGAATAAAGAAAATAGAAAGAACAAAGAAAGGAAAGAGAAACGATAGAGGAGGGTCGAACGAGAGGGAACGACACAAAGCTTGGGAATTTGCTGTCTGGATCACAAATCTTCGGTGGAGGTTAGGATATTGTTTATGCTATTTCGTAGTAAACTCTCATACGAACGATATGTGTTGGGTAGTATTATAAGTCTTCTTATGCTTAATGTGGTGTATCGCAGGATGTGATGTTTATATATAATATGATTGTGATGAAACAAGCATTATGAAGCTTTTGAATCCCAAATCTATCTTGATAAAAACTAATCTCTGATTAATGAGGATGCCTATGGTATAAAAGAAGGCTTTGATTTACTACTATAGAAACACAAATTGAGATTAGTGGGGCGGGTGTCACGACCCACGTAGAATTAGTGGCCGTTTGTCACGAACCGACACATAGGATTTAGGGGATCGGGTGTCAGCGAACCGACACTTAGATTTAGGTATCGGGTGTCACGACCACACGTAGATTGAGGGACGGGTGTCCACGAACGACACTAGATTTTAGGGGATATCGGAGTGTCACGTCCACACATAGTATAGGGGATCGGAGTGTCACGTACCGACACAAGAGGAATTAATAATATGAACGGTGATGCGGAAGTGGCACGTACCGACACAAGAGAAAATAAGATTAATGATCTTGAAAGATTTCTATACTCAATCTAATGAACTATAATTTTCCTAAATGAGTTGGTATTGAGGCTTGAGTCCCTTATGGTGAACTTGACTGTAATTGTTTAATGATATAGTACTTGCTGTTGCTACCGTTTGAGTATCATAGTTGATTTTATGATGTTTTCGATATATATTACTATTTTCTTATTTTTGAGTGGCCGATGATATCTACTCAGTACCCGTGTTTTGTACTTGACCCCCTCTTTTATGTTTTCCTCTTGTTTATTTGTGGATTGGCAGCCAAACGTGCCGTCATCTTCGACTTCACCAGTAACTCTAGCCAGTCTTCATTACTTCATTCTCCGTATATCAGGGTTAGCTAATGCGTCTAGCTTGGACTGGATCTTGCCTCTCTTCAGTCTTGAAGCCTTGAAGTTCCCGGCATGGACTATTCTTTTATGTTTTTTGTAAGCTTCTTAGAACTCTTAGATTTAGTAATTTGAAGTATATGTTCTTGTGATAATGACGTCCAGTTTTGGGAATCATAGATGTTGAATTTTTAATATTATGAATTGGTTTTATTAATGAGTTTAAGTCTTCCGCATTACTTTATGTTTATATTACATCGAAATGTTAAGGTTTTAGATTGGTTGGTTCGCTCACATAGGAGGGTAAGTGTGGGTGCCAGTCACGGCCCGATTTGGGTCGTGACAAACTTGGTCCCATATTCCTATCTCTTCTGCTAAGTACAACTTTTAGGTCACCATAATCATGCATAACATACCAACACTCATAGACAAGGAGAGATTCATGTTCATAGCTTGTAATAAGTAAAGTAACTTTTAGCAGCAATTCATATCATGCATATATAGATTCATATATCTTCATGGAATTAGGAAACCACACCATAACCTCTTTATTAGTCTACTTTTGCAATGTATAAGTGAAGTCCTATACCCTCACTCAGACTAAATAAAGCTCATTAAGAAGTCATGAATATAGTTCATGTTCATAATTCATAATTCATATAAAGCGTGCATTAACTCATGATCATTATGTCATAAGAAAAACCTACCATGTCCACTATCAAGCCTTCTTATGCAATGCATGAATGAAGTCCCACACCCCCATTCGCACTAAGTAGAACCTATTGAGGAACCATAGTAAATAACCCATGTTCTTGTTCATGTCATGTTTCATGTTCTTTTCTCGTAGGTAAATAGCCTTAACCGACGTATTGCATATGAGCTACATTGAATATGGTGTTACGCCCTCACATCAAAAAGAGATGTCCTACTTGCCAAAGGTAGAACTCAAGTATTAGGTTTTAGGTGGATCCACTAGCTAAACAACTATGTGGAGACATAGTTACAGGATAAGGAGATTGCTACTAGAAACCAGGACTAACTGAGGTAAAAGGTTTCCATGTCATGAGATAATTAATTACTTTGGGAACCCGGAGTAACTAAAAAGAAACCCATTGCAAAGCCAGACTAACTGACGTAAAAGCTTCCATCTCATACTCATATCTACTCAGTGCTAATCATAATTCTCTTTAATATTCATGTTAAGTCTTTACTTAATTAATGTTCATGAAAGAATGACCTAGAACCCCAACCAACATGTTATCATGATAGCTCATAAATTTATCAGGTGAGAATGACCTTTCAACCTTAGAATAATTATTATGTGAGTAAACCTTTCACATCATGTTCATAGTGTTTCATGAGAATAACCTTTCAATCAACACAACAACATTATCATAATCAAAGACATTTCATGCATAGTCATGCGTAAGGATATGAGGAGAACGATCTGCAACAATACTGCAATTACACAATAGTCATAGAATCTTCACTTTCTAAGTGAATCATAAGCCCATACACAATTCTCATCATGGACATGTACAAACACTCATAATTTGCCCTTCAAGGCTATGAATCGAACTCAACCCAAACATCTAGAATTTCTACATTATATAGGGAATATAATGATTTAAATAAGTCAATCAACATAAACAAAATCTATTGATATGCTTATATAATTGATCAACCCATATCATGAATTCATAATTTAGCAATATGGGGTATTCATGAGTTCTTGGGGAAATTTGTTTTTATCATAAATCAAAAATTAGTCATCAAATCAACCATAATCCACCATAATCAATCATAAATCAACAATTGAAAACATTTTGAAAGAGAACCCATGACTTAGATTGAAACTCTCGGTTTTGGAAAAAATTTGATGTTTTGAAATCAAGGTTTGAAGAGGATCCACGGGTGAAAGCTACCCATAGATGAAAAGACACTATACCTTATGAAGATTCACCCACAAAATTGAAGGGCAGATGCTACTCCTTGAACCCTAAACTTGACCTTGTTCATCAATGGAGTCTTAGAGAGAGAAATATTGGAGAAGGAAGCTGGTTATGATTTGATTCTTGTGAGTTATGAAGTGTAAATGGGTGGTTAATAGTCAAAACATACTTATATTAGTCTAAATAAACAATACAAACCATCCCCACACTAAAATAATTAATTTAGGAATTTCTTTAAGACTAGGCATCCTTAGCCGAGATTGAGGAAGATTGCCAGGTCCCCATACGCGACCCCCACCCACAGGGCGTGGATGACCCAGAGACCATGTTGGTCACTCGTGGGTTGGGTATGCAACTCCTCATTTTGGCCAGCTAAATCCTGAATCACAAGGCAAGGGGAGGTCCAGCCTTGACCCACGAACCCCATCTGTGGGGCGTGCGTCCATCCATGGCTTGTGGGTGCCTATTCCGTGGGTGGCTGCCTTTTGAAAACTTTTTGGCTTTCATCAAGCTCCCCAAGGACCGTTGGTTGGTACTTGGGGGGTCATGCCTTGACGTTTAAGGCCAAAACACTTGCACTAATTAAGGGAGGTTATTTTACAACACTAATCTTTACGTTCAACACCATATAGGCTCCTAGTTTACATATTAGGCTCTAGCTTAATTTATTAGTTTTTTGGAGTGTTATATTATCTCCCCATTGGGAACTTTGTCCTCAAATTATGATCTAGAGACCAAAGTAATTTAGAAACTCAAGACTAGCAGCCCATCATGCATGAAACATCAAAATATACAAAACATACAAATGCACTATTCACTTCATGCACTATCCAAAAGGACACCCCAACTCCATGTCAAGACATGGTCAATACAATATAAGGAAATAGGAACTACATCTACCTACCTAATATGCATGAAATTCAACATTTCTCATGTTAATAGGAGGAATTACCTTCTCCAACTAAAAGCAAGCTCAACACAACATCATCGAGCCAGTATTCTATTTCACCACAAACATAACAAAACATGTTCATCAAATCACCTCATAAGTTTAAATATGCCATCATCACACTAAAATGCACAATCAACATGAGGGACACATAAATCATAAAACACATTTTCTTACTAAACATGAATTTCATCTAGAACATGCATAACTTAAGGAATTTATGGAAAACTCATACAATACACATGACTCCCAAAACACTTAAACTCAAGAGGAACTACTTACCTCAAGCTTGAATAAGAGTATAAATAAAAAGATGCGAATAGCGGGACTTCATATCGACCTCGACCTCCTATGTAGCACCCTCAACTAATTGATTCCTATATAAAACCTTAATGGAATCTACTTCGTTGTTTCTCAACTTTTTCATTGGTACTTCAAACCAACCAAACGGAGATCTACACCTCCTACCATACTATGCTTTGAAAGGAGCAATGACAATACTTGAATGGTAACTATTATTGTAGGCAAACTCTATCAATGGTAGATGGTCATCCCAATTACCATTGAAATCTATAACAAATGACCTCAACATATCCTCTAAGGTTTGAATGGCGCGCTCCGCTTTACCATCCATTTGAGGGTGGAAAATGGTAGTGAGCTTAACATTAGTACAAGTCCTTTTTGGAATGCCTTCCAAAAGTATGAAGTAAATGAGTACCTCGATCTAAAATTATAGATAAGGGAACCCATGCAACTTCACTATCTCATTGATGTACATTTTGACATAATATTCCGCCAAAGCTGAAACATTAACGGGAATAAAGTGGGCCAATTTGTCTCTATCCACAATGACCCAAATAGAATCATGTTTCCTTCGAGTATGAGGCAAACCCACATCAAATTCTATATTCACATCCTCCACTTTAAGTGAGAATATCTATGTATTGGGACAAACCTTCCAGTATTAGGTGTTCAGTCTTAACTTGTTTACAATTCAGATATAAAACCTTTATATCTTTATTCATCTCATTCCACCAATAGACTAACTATAAACAAGGTACATCTTGGTAGATCCCGGATGAATAGAATACCGCAATCATGAGACTTTTCTAAAATCTGCTCTCTCAAGCCATTAAAATCCGGAATGCATAAATGGTCTTGGTACCTAAGCACCCTATCTCCCCTTAGGGAGAAAGTCTCAACGGACTTTTTGAGTACTAATTCTTTCAATTAAAAAATTATGGGATTAAGGTCTTACTTTGCCTTAACATGTACCACGAAAGATTATTCAGAACCATTGTGAACCGTGACTCCACTTTTAGGGGAATCCACTATTTGGACACCTAACCGGCCCAACCTATGTACATCACAAACTAACTCCTTGTTCTCATCTTCTACATGGGCTACACTACGCATGGAAAATCGGCTTAGGGCATTCATAACTATATTAGCCTTGTCGGGGTGGTAAAGGACACTCATGTCATAATCCTCTAAAAGTTCTAAACACCTTCTTTGTCGGAGATTCAAGTCTTTTTGAGTAAAAACATAGTGAAGACTTTTGTGATTGATGAACCAATCAACATGCACCACATATAGATAATGCCTCCATATTTTCAAGGCGGACACCACCACAACTAATTCAAGATCACGGTTTGGATAATTGTTATCATGAACCTTAAGTTTCCTTGAAGCATATGTAATTATTTTACCATGTTGCATAAGTACACACCCCAAACACACTCTGGAGGAATTATAATAAACAACAACAAACCCGTCGGTACCCTCCAATAAGGTCAACACCGGAGCAGAAGTAAATTTATCTTTCAACTCTTGTAAGCTTGTGTCACAAGCCTCTGACCACACAAACTTAGCTTTATTTTGAGTCAAATTAGTCAATGAAGAAGCAAAGGAGGAAAAACACTAAAAAACCCTCTTATAGTAACTGGACAAACCCAAAAAGTTTCAAATATCAGTAGGAGTTAGGGGTCTAGGACAATTCTTAACCACATTTGTCTTCTTAGGATCTACCTCAAAACCCTTTATCAACACAATATGACCAAGGAAAGCTATGAACTTTATCCAAAACGCACATTTACTGAACTTCACATGCAATTTGCGGACTTTAAAGACTTGTAATACAATCCTCAAATGATTCATATGTTCATCCTTATCTCTTGAATAGATCAAAATATCATCGATAAAATTATAACAAACGTATCAAGGTATTGATTAAACCCTTTCTTCATTAGGTCCATGAATGTCGTCGGGGCATTAGTTAAGCCAAATGCTATCACAAGGAATTCATAGTGCCCATACCTAGTTCATAAAGTCGTCTTGAGTAAATCAACCTCTCTTACCTTTAGTTGGTGGTAGCCCAAACGAACGTCAAACTTTAAAAAGTATCTAGCCCCTTGGTGTTGATCAAACAAATCATCAATCATCGGGAGATCACCCCATGGAGAGATACTTGGTTGAATAAAACCCCTGCCTAGCAAATCTTTCAATTTCTTATTTAACTCTTTCAATGCGTCTAGAGCCATTCTATAAAGAGGAATGGAGATAGGTTACGTATCCGGCAAAAGAACAATGCCAAAATTTATTCTCCGCTTGGGAGGAATACCGAGCAAGTCATTGGGAAGGACTTATGGAAATTCATTCACTAGGGAGACCGGCTCTAGGGAAGGGGTTTCGTACTCCATATCCATCACCCTAACAATATGGTAAATGCACCCCTTGGAGATCATTTTCCTAGCTTCGAGACAAGAAACAAATTGACCTCTACGGGATAGAATTGCCCCCTTCCATTTTAAAGTAGGCTCATTTGGGGAGCTAAACTTAATCACCTGACTTATACAATCAATAGAGGAAAAACATGCATGCAACAAATTCATACCCAAAGTGGCATCAAAGTCTAACATGTCTAACTCGATAAAATCCACCGATGTGACTTTATGAGACAAAGAAACAGGACAACTCCTGCCACTACCGAGTCACCAACCAAGGTAGACCCGTAAAAAGGCTCTAATAACACTTTAGGGGAGTATCCCAAATTTCATAGCCACAAAAGGTGTAACAAAGGACACAGTGGCATCATGGTATAGCTATTCATAAACATACATGGAAAATACTTGTAACATACCCCTCAAGACATTCAGGAAGATCTCTTAGTCACCTCTGGATTGAAGAGCATAAGACAGCTTAGTTGGCAGCGTAGGAGTTTGAACCACTAGGAAGATCTTGCTTTCCCTCTCTTCCTTTATCCTTTAGCATGAGACAGTCTCTCATAATATCACAACTCTTCCCACAACTAATATACCCCTCTGTGCTAACGAGACACTTACCACATGTTTCTTGCCACACTTGGCACAAGTAGACCATGACATTGATGATCTATCACTATTACCTCCTTGAGTCTTAGTTTAAGACACCTATACTTTTTTATCCTTGGAGAACTAGAGGAGACTTTGTTGGAGAACCTTCTTTTGAACCTTGGTCAACCCACCAACTTACCCTTTGAATAATTCCATAATCGGTCCTAGAGATCTTCACTTCCCTATTCTTCTTCCTAAGACTTGATTTCTCAACTTGTTGGGCATACACCATTAGATGTGACATATCCATAATATGATGGAGCATTCCCGCTTGAAATTCTTCTTCAATCGAGTAAGGCACACCCATTACAAAATGACTCATCTCATCCTTCGGATTCGACACCAAAGATGGATCATACTTTGAAAACTTAGTGAATTTGAGAGAATATTCTTGAACACTCATACCTCATTGACGAAGGTTGATAAATTCTTCCACCTTTGCTTTCCTTTTTCTCCCATGGTAAGAAACTATCAAGTAAATACTTTCTTGAACACTTCCTTATTTATGAGACTCGCTTCCAGAAGAATATTACCTTTTCATTAAGTATACCACACTTGGGACACATCCTTCTATTGGTAAGCGGCTAGCTCGACTTTCTCCACATAAGTCATCCCCATAACATCAATTATCTTATAGACCTATTCACAAACTCTTGAGGATCTTCAACCTTGAAGCCACAATGCTCACATTAAGGTTCACACATGGCCCAACATCCCTATTGACTTTATCTGTCATAACTTGGGCTTAAGTTGTCACGACTTGAGCTTGAGCCGTCATGACTTGCGTCAATGTTAGAAAAGTCGTCCTAATTCTCATATTCTTCATAATTGAAGGATCAATTAGATATTTCTCATCTTAAAGATCTTGGTTGCCTTGAGGAACTACTTGATTCACGTTGTTCTCTTCCACCCTTCTAGCATTCACCTTCGAGTATTCATTTCCTAAAGACACAAGAGAAGGTTCAGGAAAAAGACTTCATAGAGTTACAACTCTAAGGCATGAAATAATGAAAGAAGTGAAATTTTCTAAGCATCTTATAGCCTCTCATTCATAAGTGTGGCGCGCTTCATACTCATGAACAAGACTCTACTAGAAGTAGTCCATGAGACATAATCCTAAAATCATTTCAAACTTTATGTTCCGATTACAAATTTTTTCACGACTCTAGGGTACCCCTAGATGTAACACAGAGTACTTAACTTTGAAGGAGTCTCATACAAGCCCTTACTATAATCATAAACATAAGTATTAGAAATGACGTGGAATTTAAACTTTTTACAATCAAAGTCTTTTTCATAGAACCAATATATAAGTTTAGGCCTCGTTTCAAAACCATCTAATAAAACCGAGAGTCAATAACGGCCACAACCCTTTACAACATAGTCTCAAAAGATAAAATGCAAAAGAAACTAGAAATGACTATGTTTTTTCCTTGAACCATGAGGACTCACCAAGCGTGGGAATAGTAAATCCAAGATTTACTCGAAAGGACAAGTGTGCCTCAACGACCGAAACCTAAACTTATTGAAAATGCAAAAATATGGGTTGTCACATATATTGTACTGAGTATGCAAGCCATACATAAAAATCCTTAAATCTAGTGAAAAAGGGGCATTTTAGTTGAAATCATGCACTTTGTCAAATTTAAGAATAATCATGCATATTAGTGTAATTAGAATGTCAACCAATCTCATAAGAAACCCTAGGCTAAAATTATGCAATGCATAGATAAGATTCCATACTCCTATCTATGCTAAGTACAAGTTTTAGGCCACCAAAATCATGCATAACATACCTTGACCTCATCCATAGCCAACACTCATAGACAAGGAAAGATTCACATTCATAGCTTGTAATAAGTAAAGTCGATATTAGCAACAATATATATCATGCATACATAAATTCATATATCTTCACGGCATAAGAAAACCACACTATAACCCCTTTATAAGTCTATTTGTTCAATGTCTAAGTAAAGTCACATACCCCACTCACACTAAGTAAATATCATTAAGAAGTCTTGAGTATAGTTTCTTGTTCGTTATCATAATTTATATAAAGCATGCATTAACTCATGATCATCACATCATAAGAAAAACCTACCATGCGCACTCTCAAAGCCTACTTGTGCAATGCATGAATAAAGTCCCATAACCCTATTCATACTATGTATAACCTCTTGAGGAACCATAGTAAATAACCCATGTTCTTCTTCATGTTTCTTGTTCATGTCATGGTTCATGTTCTTGTCAGGTAGGTAAATAGCCTTAACCGACGTAGTGCATGTGATGTACATGGAATTCGGTGTCCCCTGATCTCGACATTCAAGCACGAATCCCTTGAGTGCTTCGGCGGCGGATAGCAGCATGGGCAAAGCACTCTGCTGCGGTGAGCAGCCAGTTCTTATTGCATTCACCAAGATAGTCTACTTGCCTAAGGTAGAACTCAAATATTAGTCTTAGGTGGATCCACTAACTAAAGACCTATGTGGGCGCATAGTTATGGGATAAGGATATTGCTACTTGAAACCTAGACTAACTGCATCAAAAGGTTTCCATCACATGAGACAACTATTTTAGGAACCTTGACTAACTGAGAATCCAAAATAACTGACGTAAAATCTTCCATTTCATATTCATAACCACTCGGTGCGAAGTATAATTCTTTTTAATATTCATGTTATATCTTTCCTTAAATTCATGTTCATGAAAGAATGCCCTAGCACTCAAGCCAACATGTTATCATGATAGCTCATAGATTTATTAGGTGAGAATGACCTTTAAACCTTAGAATCATTAATATGTGAGTAAACCTTTAACATCATAATCATAGTGTTTCATGAGAATAGGTTTTCAATCAACACAAAAACATTATCATAATCATAGACATTTCATGCATAGTCATGTGTAAGGGTATGGGGAGAATGATCTTGCAACACCACCACAATTACACAATAATCATAGGATCTTCACTTTCTAAGTGAATCATAAGCTCATATAGAATTCTCATCAACATGTTCAAACCCTCATAATTTTCCCTTCATGAATAAACTCAACCCATTCATTTTTAATATCTACATTAGATAAGGGAATACAATGATTCAATAACTGAATCAATAAAAACATAATGAATTGAAAAACTTCTAGAATCAATCAATTATATCATGAATTTACAATTTAGCAATAAGGGGGATTCATGGGTTCATGGGGGAATTTTATCATAAATCAACAATTAGTCATCAATTCAACCATAATTTACTATAATAACCACAAATCTATAGTTGAAAACGTTTTTGAAAGAGAACCCATGACTTAGATTGGAATCCTAGTTTTTGGGATATTTGATTCTTTGAAATTGAGTTTTGAAGGGACTCTATGGTTGAAAGCCATCCATAGATGATAACACACCATATCTCATGAAGATTTGCTCACGAAATTGAAGAGAAAATGCTGCTCTTTGAACCCTAAGTTTTACCTTGTTCTTGCTCTTCAATGGAGTCTTAGAGAGAGAAATTGTGGGGTGGAATGTTGGTTATGATTTGTATCTTGTGAGTTATGAGGTGTAAAGGGGTGGTTAATAGTAAAAAATTACTTATATTAGTCTACATAAACAATATAAACTGTGTCCATACTAAAATAATTAATTTAGGAATTTCTTAAAACTAGGCACTTTTGGCCGAGATTGAGGCAGCTTGGCAGGCCTCCATCCACGACCCCCACCCACGGACTGTTGGCCCCTCGTGGGTTGGGTCTGCAGATCCTCATTTTTGCCAGCTCTGGTCCTTACTCACGAGACCTCACCCGTGGGCCACGGGGCATGAGTGCGTCCACAAGCCGTGCTGCTCATTCCAAGATCAGACAAAAAGTTTGGCAAGGCAAGGGGAGGTCAAGCCTTGACCCACACCACCTATGGGGCATGGGTCCACTCATGGCTCGTTGGTGCACATTTCGTGGGTGGCTATCTCTTGACAACTTTTTGTCTTCCATCAAGGTCCTCCGCAAGGACCCTTGGTTGGTCCTTCGAGGGTCATGCATTGACTTTTAACTCCAAAAATAATTTTACTAATTAAATGAGGTGATTTTACGATTCTAATATTTATGTTCAACCCTATTTAGACTCCTAGTTTACATATTAGACTCCAGCTTAGTTTATTTGGTTTTCAGAGTGTTACAATTAGGTTTTGGAAAATAATATTTAATGCTTATGGTAAAATATTAAAAAAAATTTAATTATATTCTTTTAATATATCAAAAATGAAAAATAAAAATTTATTTTAAAATAAATTATAAGTAAAAATAAATAAATGAAGTAATTCATAAATTCTATGTTTCAAATCTATTTTACTTCATTTTCTAAACTTGCACCTTCTCCATTTTAGACCCAAAAACCATATTTTATCAGTCCCTAATTACATGTCCATTTTTATTCTATAATTATTTTAATTACTTGTCCATTTTGAAAAATTAAGAAAGAATAAAATAATTTTACCTATTATACCCTCAATTAATTACTTTGGAAAAGACACAATTTCTTAAAAGTTTAAATATTTTAAGAGTAAAACTAAATGACACACACTTTTTTTGGCACAACCTGACATGACTACCTAAATAACAGAAATAACCTTTTAGCTCCAAAACCACCTACCTTCAAAAAAAAAAAAGCACCTTTGACTTTATATTTTTATTTACTTTACTCATTTTATTTCATTTAATTTACTTTTCAATAATCTTTACTTTCTGTTTTACTTAATTCATATTATCTCTCATCGTGGAAAATATTTCTTAATTTTCTCATGTTTGGTTGACTTACATATTTTAGAAAATATTTCTCAAATAAATCTATTTTTATCAAATTATAATTATCCCGACCCTTCCTATTCAAATGAATTAAATTTTGAAATTTTCTCTTATAAAAAAAATATTTTTCTACTACACCCAAATTAGCACCCCCACCCTCCCCAACAAAAACAACAACTTAAAATCTTAAATTTCGCCCAACTCCTGACTGTCCCACCCCCGCTTTGCACAAAAAAATAAAAAAATATTTTTGAAAAAATAAAGAAATTTTTTATTTTTAAAGCCAGTGACATAAAATGCAATGTGAAATTTTGCCTTCGTATTAAACATGATATGTTTTTTCAATATACTAAATAGACTTTATATGCATATGGTAGAACAAAAACAATTTAGAGGTCATATTTTGAAACAACAATCTATATATTAAGTTGAAACAATACTTTTTGTTTAAATTTTATCTATCTTTTGAGTACTCAGTCATTTATGATAACTCCCAATTTTGATATTAATTTTTTTGAACTTGCGCGTTACGTCTGTATAATCACATTTGTTTGCTATTTACATAAGAAATAAATGTTTTCAAAAATTATGACAATGAAACAATTAGGAGTTATAAATAATATTTGAAAGTAGAAGTTATAAAGAAGATAAGATACAAGAGTTATCATAACTTTAATATATAATATCATTATCACATTAAATACATTAATCGTTGTGCATTGATTTTATTTTTAAAAATAAATAAATGAACGAAAAATATAAGTGGTAAAATTATAAAAATAAATAAATAAATAAATAACTTGATTGCATAAAAGACATGTCATATTACAATCTCATTAAAGACCACAATTAAATAAAATTTTGACATAGATTTTTATAATTATGTAGCTAAGACATATAAAAACTAATAATCTACATCATTATATTCACAAAGTAACAAAAAATGAAAAGAAAACTTCTAAATACCTTTCAAGCAAGAAAGACTACAACAAAAACAAATTGTTATATATGCATAAGAATAAGCAATGATGTCATATAATAATTTATTTTATCTTTGATTTTCTTTGAGAGAAAAATAAAATATAACTTATTCTCATAATTCTTTTGATTAAAATTATGTTCTATATTAAAAAGTAGGATCATAGATGACTAATGAGTAATATTATCAATATCTGTCTTTAAGTTACTATATATTACAAGTCAAAGTAAAAAAAATCTCTAGTAAAAGTAATTACTAACTATACTTCAAAAAATATTCTTCCAAGTCTTCCTTCAATAAAACGTATAATAAACAAATAAATAAAGGAAAAAATACTACAATACAAGTAACACTTTTACAATTTCCATTATTAAACAAATATGAATCAGCGAGCTATAAAGTAATGATTAATGAAGTGGTGACAAAGCCATTTCAAGCTAAGAAATGACTGAGGCAGGGGGTTAATGGAGTAGATACAAAGCCATTTCAAGCTAAGAAAGGACTGGGGCAGAGGGATCCTCTTCGCCTTTTCTGTTTACTATGGCTATGATTTATCTTAGTAGATCATTACCATTCCCAACATGCGTGAAACAATACTAGTTTCATTCATGATATGCAAAGCTCAATGTGACACAACTAAGTTTTGTGGAAGATTTGCTACCATTCTGTGGCGGAGATGTGCAATTAGTAAGGGCTATGAATGTTGAATTTAAACAGTTCTCATTAGCTTTCAGATTGTATGCTACCAAGAGAAAAGTGTAGTATACATAAGGGGTGTAAAACAATGTGTACAGGAGAAAATATTAGAGAAATCGGGATTCATTAAAGGGGAATTAACTGTTAGATACTTAGGAGTCCCACTAAGTTCTAAAATACTATCTGTCACCCAGTGTGAGCCTTTGATAGATAAGATGTCGGATCATATTACATCTTGGACAACAAGATTTTTGTCGTACGCCGAAAGGATACAACTAATCAAAAGTGTTTTGTTTACCATTCGAACATTTTTGGAGCAGGTGTTCACTATACCAAAGAATATTGTCAAGGTCATATAGGTTATCTGTAGGAGGTTTTTGTGGTCTGTCGCTGTGGGAATGACAAAGGAAGCATTACTAGCATGGGATAAACTCTACCAACCAGTGTCAACAGGGGGAAAACTTAATAAACATTGAATTATTGAATCAAGAAGCAATATGTAAACTACTATATAGATATATCAAGGGATGGAAAAAATGTGGACAATATGGGTACAATATGACAGACGTTCAACAAATGGTCAATTTTCACATTAATGGACTGTATTAAAGGCTCCAAGGACAATTTTCAAAAGTTGAATGGAGGTACTTGATCCTAAACAATCAGGGTGCACCCAAATGAAAGTTCATATTTAGACTAACAATTTGTGATAGATTTGCGACACGAGACATGATTGCTCGATGGGGGATTAACACCACACCAACGTGTGCATTGTGTAATATCTGTAATGAAACAGTGGAGAATCTCATATTTGGATGTGAGGTCTCTAGAAGCATTTGGAAGTAAGTACTATGATGACAAGCTATACCCAGAGAGAATGTGGTTTGGGAAAGGTATGTATAATGGGCAATTAGAAATTGTAAAGTAAGAAATGGTGCAACAGTGTGCAAAATTGCCATGACAATAACTGTTTACTATGTATGGCAAGAGAGAAATCAGAGAATATTTCAATCGAAGGAAAGATCAGTAGTTGCTATACTACGGGTGATCATACAATAGACTTATTTTCGAGCAAGCCTAATACCAAAGCTAGCAACATACTTGAGGAAGTTGGACTCCTACCCATTATAGTGTAGGTATAGGATTAATGAAAAATGGAAGTTGAGGAAGACTACTGATGGGGCATTTTGTCAAGGGTAGTCATTTTTTTAGATGAGTATTTGTAAATTGTCACTCGGTAAATAAAATAAATTTACATACCAAAAAAAATTAACTCAATAAATTAATTCAACATAAATTATTTAATTATATATAATAATATAAAATAAAAAAATTAAAAACTATTGATAATATGACATTGTTTTATGTCTGGCATTTATATTCCCATCATGTCAAATAAAAAAATTATTATATCACAAAAGGGAATAAACTATGCTAGTAAGTTATGAAATTATCAAGACTAGAATTAAAAGGTATGGATTATGAGTTGTTATTATTTATAAATATATTAAATTGAAAAAAGTTAAAATATTAGAAGTTATATTTGTCATTTTAAAATTAGAAAAAGGGCACAATGAAATTCTCGACAGAAAATGACAAATAACTTTATCACAAATTTAACTACCTTATATATGTTCTTAATAACAATACATCAATAATGTAATAATCAAGCTAAACAGATGTCAAGAAAATATATAATTAATAAATAAATAAAGAAAAAAATAATACAATACAAGCGACAACTTCCATTATAAAAAAAATATGAATTCAATAAATCTATTTATTAATTTATAATTCTTCAAATCCTTGTCGTTATCTATATTCATTTCACAAGCCGGTCTTCATTGAAGAATTTTTTCTTCAAGATTAAATCATAAATATAATAACACATGAATGTTTTTTTTATATATTACTTCATATATGAAATAATAGAAAAATCATATTTATAAAGATGAAATGACGGAATATCATAAGATGCTTTATTTTTAAATTTAAATATTTAGTAGTTATGAATATTATTAAGAGTAAAAATGGAATAAATGAGTTGTGAATATAATATACTAGTAATACAGCCATATAAAGGAAGTAACAAAAACATATGACGCAGATATACATAGTTCTTATGTCTTAGTTTACATGGAACTATTTCATGAAAAACGGATAGACCTTGGTTGTTTATATTAAATATCAAAAATACTTTTAAAGATTTCTCATAAGTAAACAATAGAAAAAATTAAGAAAAATATTAAAAAATTGAATTAAAAGATTAATAAAATTCGATTTTTTGGTCATCAAACTAATATATATTTTGTATAAGTTATTATATTAATTATTATATTTATAAATGAAGAGTTGAAAAGTCACTCCAAATTCCATTCATGCATTCTTTTTTTCTTAAAAACATTTAACTATTCTACTTTAATTAAGGGAAAAAAAAGAAAAGTATAAAAAATAAAGGAGAAAAAAAATAAATATGAATTGTTGGCCGCCTTAGGGAGGTCGTGCCAAAAAAGTGTCATGCCAAATATATTTTCTGAATTTTTAATTCATCCATTTCACAATTGTAACGACCAGATTGTTGTCACGACACAACCCACCGGGCCGTGGAGTTACTTTCTCTAACATCAAAGTAGGAGAAACCTCATATTTCATGATTTATTCATGCGGAAACTTCAACAAAATAGATATAGTGTAGAGTAAAATATTTATTACAGACTCTTATTTATGCACTAGTTAAAACATTTAAAGTAACTTGATAATCTCAAGGATCCAGTCTAACAGGTACAAGAACTACTAAGAATTACAACAAGATAACAATTTAATAAAAGGACACAACTCTCACCATGCGGAAGGAAGAGTCGAAGCTGTTGGAGGATTTATTTTTCTTCACCTAATGAAACTTCACCAATCTTGCATCTAGACTATGTAAAAAAGGCATACCAAGAATAGTATCAGTGCAACTACACGTACTAGTAAGTATCATCGGTCAACCAGACCTCATAAGATATGAACTATACAATAAAAGATCATGTCTAGGCGCCTCGCTTCTCCACCCTTAACCTCTACTTAGAACCCTTCCAATTAAATTGTCTCCTTTATGCGTGGTTACAACCTAAATACACTAGCCGTCTTGTATACTAGAAGTACCATTACAACACTTAACATCCCATTAGTCTAGAGCATTAATATACTAGCCACATTGTATAATACAAGTAACTTTACCACATTTAAGAGTCCAATAGATCATATCTTAAACATACAAACCAAATTGTATACTATGAGTAAAATTACCACCCTTAGGATTCCAATAGATGATAGATCAAACCCTTCATGCATAGATACATATACACACCTCTATATTTCACCATACATATTTTATCACAAGTAGTTGTCCCTCTCATGGGATCCAAAGTCAAACTATTAGCATGCCATAACGTGGAAATTCAAGTTTTATGCCAAAACGTGACAACCGATCCCACTTAGAGTGCGGGAATGTGGCAGTCGATCACAGTTATTATGCCAGAACATGGCAATCCGATCCACTTTAGAGGGCTGGAACGTGAAAGCCTATCCCAATTACACATCACAATAACACATCAATATCCCATATTCAAGTCATGATTTCATCATTTCAATATCTACATATCTCTTTTCAACAACTAAGATCATTGGTTGGCAAACATGCTACATTACACTATACACAAACAAAACGTGTATAACCACCATTCACCGAATCACCTACAATCAATGTACTCACATACTTAATTACATATGGGTCTCCTCAATTTCTGCTTACGCAATCAGATAAGTCCAATGCTAGTTCTTTATCACATAGTTCATTACTAGTTTTCGTTACCCTGACTACAACTCATTTTCACCATTATACCATAACCTAAAAAAAAAACCCATTCAAGAAACACAAACTATAGAACCTTGACCTTTTACCCTATTAACCGAACACTAACCCTATAAACATTGAATGATAGCAAATTTTCACGAAATTTACTCGGTGCATGAAGGTCTAAACATACTTCATCATGTTAAATTCACAAGTGCGCTAGCTGCAATAAAAAAAAAAGCGTTAACGAGCAAGAAAGGGGATGCACTAAGGCGCAACGACGTTCACTATTACAAGGTAAGCATGTATTTATAACTATTTAACATAATAACCTAACCTAAACTATCTGGGCGCCAAGCAATTTGTACGGAGTTTTTATTTTGTTCCCAAATTTTTCAGATTCGTTACGATGTATTTGGCGAATGTTTCATGAGCTTCCGCCATACCCATGCTAGAAAGCTATCTCTCCATCTTTCCCAACTTGAAATAATTTTCTGGGGTTTCTAGTGTAATTTATGACCTATTATGGTATTTTAAAAAGATGGGAAATAATGATTTCTCATAATTTTAGATTGTGCCTTGCCGATCACTCTACAACAGGGTAAGTTGCCCCTGTAGTAGGATAGTGACAAGAACTTTTGCGACGTTTTTCTCTTCTTCAATAACAACAATTTGGGTCGTTACAATAAATACCGATTTACCAATCGTTCATCCACAAATGACTATGGCTCGGTCATCATACTCTCTTACTTCGAGACGCTCCCTACTAGTGATACGAATCTTACACAAAACGACTAAAATTAAAGACCCCAAGAGATTTCTAGATCCTAAAAAAATAGACATACGCTAAACGAAAGGGTAAAAGACATTACATGGGAGGAGTGTTGGATTTCCATGCTACAATAGTTTAACAGGTGAAGTAAAAATCAAGATGAACTAAGTCAACATTCTCCTCAAGGTACTGCCCACTGGAGCGGCAGCTCTGCTGCTACAGCGGGAGATCTCTTGCTCTAGCTGGAGATCTAGGGTAGTAAAGGGGTAAAAGGGAATTGTTTCCCTAATTTCCCTTACACAAACTTCCTCTCAAAACACTCCCGATCATCCTCATCCGAATCGTCAAAATTTAGGTATTTTATCGTCACTTTTCTTATTGTTACTTCCTTGCATGATTAAAATGATTGCATGCTAATTAACTAATCGAATCAGAATGTCTTTTTGGGTGGTTATTTTTTAAAATTGTACTAGGTTCCTAAAATATTAGAATTTTGTATCATGGTTATTTCCCTTACATCCCCAACGTTTCAACGACGTCTCGGGCATAATGATATCGTAAGAGCAAGATTAAATTGATATAGACGGGTAGCGGAAGTTGAAAATTCATTTTCATAAACTTGGACTTAGACACAATTTAAGGTTTATTTGGTTGAAATACTTGCTAATTCATATTCTAGGATAGTAAGTATACTCTGATCTATTGAAAAACTGATAAAACAGGGATTTTGGGATGAAAAGATGCCATCTTCGCGTCTAGGTTTGTCCCAGATGATTGCCGCTGCAGCGGGATGACATGCTGTTCTAACTTGTCTTATTCCATATATGTTATCCTAAATAGCCGGTCAAAATGATAATAATGCCTCCTTCATCCATTTACCCATTCTCGGTAGTCGTGATAGGTAGCATGACTATCGTACTAAAGGTTTTTGGTGTGAGAGGGCAATCATACTTCATAAGATGGAAGAGAAGGCTCCTGTATGCTATCCTCCCCACCATACGCTTTGACGTTCCTTAACCAGTTATTGGCATTCGAGGAATTGACATTTCCTTGAACAAGCTAAGGGAGATGGATCTAGAGCGACTGCATGGCACTATTGTAGATCCCATAAAATGGGATAAGGTTTATTGGGCTACAACAGAGGGTATCACTAGTGCTGACTGGTCACTGAATGCTTAGATGTGGGTACACTTAGTGTCTAAATGGATTCTCCCACTAAGTAACCACACGGACATCACTTATCCTCAGGTTCTGGTGGTGTGTGTTCTATAAAGGGTATTCATCTGTATGTGGGGGCACAAAATATCTCTGAGTGGAAGATGTTCTACCGGGGTAAAAAGAAGACATTCTTTCTCCCCGGTCTTATAACTTCCTTATGCAAATGGGAAGGTGTGCCCTTTTTTGATGTGGATGAGGTATTACCTATGGATCCATCTACTCACTCTAGTTTTGTTTGGGCATCTTCTACTTCTACAGGAAAAAGGAGAAGGGCCAACACGGCTAGTAGCAGGAGGGTAGCCGAAGGTTCTGAAGGCGAGGACCCACTTACTAGTGCACGGTGGAGGAGGATTTAGCGGCTGTCTGGGGAAGGAAGGTATCATTACTATTAAACCTAATCCGGTCCCACCCAACAATGCCCTAGAGGTTGAGATGCTTCATCGTTAGTTGCGAAAGGAGAGAAGGAAGGGTATGGTTCGAGATCGTGTCATACTGAGGATGTAGAAGACGCTTAAGGAGATATTCACTTGCGTTTCTCCTAGACAACCTCTTTCTAGATTCGATCCAGATGATTTCAGGGAATTTAACATGTTGAATGAGACTTGGAACAATGTGACACCTCCAGAGCAGCTTGACTCTGACATCGACACCACCCCATCCTAGAGTCCTAATTAGCTTCCCCTTCCCCTCTTTGGTTTGCTTTTATGACAATTCGTTTTTAATATCTCTTTCAATATTACTGAGTTTTGTAGCACCTGCTTGCATTTGGGTTGCATGATGCAACCCATTTTAATTTTTTTAAATCACTTTAAATTACTACTGTTGTTGAACACTAGCTTGAGAGTTGTAGGGACTGGTTAGGATCCATTCCATATAGTATACTGAAACTGGGGAAATTTTTTTCTGTTGAGGTTCTCCCTCCCTTTGTCCCTCTGTAGCGGCACCGCGCCAGCGGGGATAATCCCATCGCAGCAGCACAGACGGGACCAGAACAAGGCTAAGGATTTCCCGACACTTTTTCACTTTCCAAAAGTTCTCCCAATATCTATATTTGCCATCGTACCAAGCTTCTAACTTTCCCCACCAAAGTAACATGATGTTATATACGTTACACATTCCCAGGATACACCCAGACATTACAACTTGCATAATCTTGTAATTCATCCTTAATCCTACTCTTTTCAGTTTTCGACACTCCAAACAGGGTCCTTAATCTTTAATACTCATTCCAACAGTATTCCTCTATATCAACAATGATTCAAGCTATCAAAATACTTTTATATCCACAAATACATGATTCAACACGTAGTGCACAATAAGATATAAATAGGAACACCAGGCAACACAATACCAATTAGTTCTAACAATAAAATGGGTGATGGCGAAGATAATTAGAATGAAGAAAGATAATAAAGATAGAGCTAAAGTACGAAAGGGGAGAAGTAAGTAGGGGGGTGCAGTGAGATGAAGATGAGTAGAGGAGTGGGGGAAGGTTAGTAGTATTGAGAATAATAAGAGGGATATACGTGGGGGGGTTGGAGTCGGCATAGTGTGGGGTGATGTATGAGGGAGGCGATTAGGTAAGGGTAAGAGGGAGGGGTGACGGGGCGTATGTGGCGAAGGATCGGAGAAAGTTAGAAAACGAGGGGTAAGCATTTAAGGTCGTTGGGTAGTGATGGTGAGGTGGTTAGGGTGCAGGGAAATGAGTTGTAGAGAGAGGAAAGAAGTCGAAAATATAGGAAGAGGAAGGTTTTGAAGGGATAAGCTGAGAAGTGGAAGCTATATTGAGAGGTGAGGTAAGAAATCGGAGCGCTTGATGGGTTTAGGAAGAGGTTACTCGGAAGAAGTGTAAAATATAATGAAGGAGGAGCATTAGGGGTGGGGTTATTAAAACTAAGTGAGGGTATAGAGAGGGGGGAGCGGAAGAATGTTGAGGCCGGCTGACTCCACCCGTTTACTCCCCCCCCCTTCCTCCCCGCCGTTACCAGACACAAGACATACAATGCAAAGGGGGGAGGACGGCGGGAGGGAGAACCCGCAACAAGGAGCCATGCGCGTGAGAAGCCCCTATGCGAGAGACCAACTGGAACCGGCGGAGGGCAAGTAACTGGGGGCGGCGGTCCTTGTTTCGTATCTACAATGTCAGTCCTGATCGTCAAGATACAAATTCAAATTGGTAGATGCCAATTGGACATAACCCATACCACAAGCAACACATCGCACGAAAGAAGTAAATGAATGAAAAGACTTCCTATAACGCTTCCTAGCCGCTTGTCGATTAGATTTGGACGTAAACACACTAATCCACAAGAATCTAGTCCACATTTTGCTCTTGTACAAGGAGACCGTAACCAAGGCTCTGGTACAAATTAGTCATGTACTGATCCACTTGGCCATGAAGGCACCCACTTCAAAACCTATGTAAAAGAACCATCATATTCCAAGATTTATTCATGTAGAAATCTCAACAAAATTGATATAGTGTACTGTAAAATCTTTATTACAAGATTTTATTCATGCACTAGTTAAAACATTTAAAGTAACTTGACAACCCCAAGGATCTAGCCTAACATAAACAAGAGCTACTAAGAATTACAATAGTATAACAATTTAATAAAAGGACACAACTCCCACCATTGTGGAAGGAAAAGTCGAAGATGCTGGAGGATTTCTTTGTCTTCACATAATGAAATGTCACCGATCCTGCATCCAACTATGTAAAAAAGACATAGAAAGAGTAGTATCAGTACAATCATACGTACTGGTAGGTATCAGTGGTCAACCCGTCGCCCATCTTATAAGATATGAAAAGAACAATAAAAAATTATGTCTAGGCCCCTCGCTTCTCCACCTTAAACTTTACTTAGAACCCTTCCAATTAAATTGTCTGCTTCGTGCAAAATTACAACCTAAATACACTAACCACCTTGTATACTACAAGTACCACTACAACACTTAACATTCCATTAGTTCATAGCTTAAATATATAGCCTTTAGTGTATCTACTAGTACATTCCCACTTAAAGAGTCCCAATCAATGCACACGCTTAAACAACATACTAACCACATTGTATACTACAAATAAAACTACCACTCTATGGATTTCAATTGATCATAGCTCAAACCCATAATGCTTAGATAAATATAAACACCTCACGAAATCAAGCATATTCTATTTCACCTTAAACATTTTATCACAAGTAGTTGCCCCTCTCATGGGACCCAAAGTCAAACTGTTAGCATGTTGAAACGTGGCAATCCGATCTAAGTTTTATGCCAGAACGTGGCAATCGACGCCAGTTAGAGTGCCAAAACGTGGTGGCCGATCCCAGTTAGTATGGAAAAATATGGAAATCCGATCCAAGTTAGAGTGCGAGAACATGGTAGCCAATCTCAATCACATATCACAATAACACATCAAGATCATACATTCAAGTTATGATTTCATCATATCAATATCCACATATCTCTTTTTAACATCTAAGACCATTGTTGCAACATACATGCATATACAAGTATCATAACGAATCAAAACACGTGTAAAACACACCATCAAAGAATCAACTACATCACCTACTCATATACTCAATTACATATGGGTTCCATCAATTTCTCCTTACGTTAATAGACAAGTCAAATGCTAGTTCTTCATCAAATAGTTCATTACTAGTTTTCCTTACCGTGACTACAACACCTTGTCACCATTATACCATAACCTAAAAAGAAACCCATTCAATAACACAAACTATGGGATCTTAACCTTTTACCGTCTCAATCCACCAGTAACCTCATAAACATTGAATGATAGCAAATTTTAACGAAATTTACTGAGTGCAAAAAGGTCTAAACATAATTCGTCATATTAAATTCATATATTACAAGCTAAGCACGGATTTATAAATAATCAACATAAAAATATAACCTATTTGGGCTACCAAGAAATTTGTACGGAGTTTTGATTTTGTTCCCAACTTTTCCAGATTCGTTACGATGTATTTGGAAAAGGTTTCGTGAGCTTCCGCCATCCCCATGCTAGAAAGATCCCTCTCCTTCTTTTCCCAACTTGATATAATTTTTTCTGGGATTTCTAGGGTAATTTATGAGCTATTATGGTATTTTAGAAAGATAGAAAAATAATGATTTCTCACAATTTTTGATTTTACAATCAACTTTTGACAAGAACTTTTACGACTTTTTGCTCTTCTCCAATAACGACGATTGGGGTCGTTACAATTTCGTCATAACAGAAAGGATAAAATTTGTTGTCGGATAAATTTTTTGTAGTAACTTGAGATTTCCCAACCTAATCCAGATTTGGATGAAATTAGAGTCATTAAGGTGTGGGAAAATAAATAGCTCACTACCTCGCGTAACCCTCCCTGGTGGAGATTTCTGCCACTCTGGTGGAGCCACAATAGAAGGATAAGGGTCGTCGCGGCGGGCTTAACGCGACTTAAGTCGATAATAAACCTCTAAATATCTTATTCTGCACTTTTTGACTTTTTGAACTAAAGAACGAACTCCAGGTGGCTCCTACTCATTTTCACCATTATTGAGGCTGAAGATAAACTTTTGATATCCGAAATTCATTTTTTGATCCACAGAACATAATAGAATGGTTAAATTTTGATGGGGGAAGGTTTTGCTATAGATTCTATGGTGGAAACAACCTTAAATTAGATACTTGGGATCATGGGTATGGTCTAGGGATCATAGAATGATTATAGTTTTGGGTAACTAACAATTGTTTGTTGATTCCCGTGTTATTATAATTGTTTATAGACAAAAAAAGTGACATAAATTGAGAAAAGACATAAAGTGACACATGAAGTTGTCCCGAATTTTCAAAAAGACACTTAAACTATGCAAATGTCCTTTTACCCCCTAAACAATCCTAAACTGATACGATAACATCAATTTTTGTCCACCTGCATGAAGAGTGTATGCACTCTCTTAAAGACCTGAACAACTAAAAATGAATATAATTTTATTTTTATACAAGTAATTTTGCTATAAAATATATTCTATTTTTCTTATTATTTTAAAACTTTTCCTCCTGTAGATTTTTTTCTGCTTTTCTTCAAAAACTATTGTCATTTCATGTAACTTTTCATACTTTCAATATCAGGTTTTATCACAACTCCACTCCCTTTTTTACTACTATTATTTTACTCTCTCAACTTTAAATTATATCTACAACATATTTTTTCATTCGAACAATGTTCTAAACCACTAGATTTCAGAGAGGAGTAGGTACTATTATTTTTTAAATTCCAAATTTCACATAAATTTTCTTAATTTTCAGAGAATTATGATTCTTCCAAAATATCATTCTAGTTTTGATGTTATATGAAATGAGATAAATTAATTGATATTAACCTCAAATTTATTTTCCAAAAAATGATTTTGTTTCAATCTCACAAATACTAAAAATAGTATAAATTTTGAAAGAAAGGAATTTGATCGAGAAGACAAAAACAATGAAGGGGGGTGGCAAGATACAGCATTTTACCGTACCCTTAAAATTCCAGAACTCCCCTCAATATTCACAAGTAGAGAGAGAAATAAAGAACACATGTCACACAATGATTGGTGTATGATAACCACTTGCTATTCAAAATCTGGTATTGGTCGCATAGTTAAGGTGTATTTTTAAAAATTCAGAACAACTTCAGGTGTCACTTTATGTCTTTTCTCAAATAAATATGAAAAGTCAAAGATCATGATTCTTAGGATTTCAAGCTTGTTTTGAGGTAAGTGATGATTGTGATTCTATGATTGTGTGATGTATTCTTGTTATTATGTCATTATGATGCATGTAAACATGTGAATGTTGCATTGTTTATTTACACTTGTTGTAAATGAGATAGGTGAATAATTATATAACATGAATAACTTTTAGATAGTATGATTATTGATTATATACTTGTGAATGTAATTGTTGTGTGTTTATGGATTAGTTTTCCACAATTCGGTATAACTAACTGAGATCGGTTTTCACGTTCTGGCAAAAAAATTAGACCAGATTGACACGTTCTATTATAACCATGGGATCGAGTACCACATTCCAACGCACTAATAGTTTGGGTTTGGGTTCCTTTAGAGGACCATCTACTTGTGATAAATATGTATTGTTGAATCATGTGATATTCAATATTATAGATGTTCGATGTATTGCATGGTTATATTGTTGTATCAACTTGTTTATGTTGAACTTAGTGGGATAACCACGTGATCCCAGTACACGGTGGTTGTGTATTGATTTTGCACTTGTTCTTATTTTTTTGAGTACATGACATCTTCCAGCGGCTATTGACAAACCTTGCTTAGAGGATGTATGATTGTCATCTTCGGATAAAGGGTGAGCTAGCATTTTCCGGGCTGCTTTGGATTCTCTTTGAATTTATGTCTACATTTGGACTTAGGCTTTTTCCAGTTAATTAATTTGTTCATTAGTTGGGGTTAATGATCCTTCTTGTTTTACTCTTGGTTTATCGTTTATTAGTTTTGGTACATTGACTTTTAGGTTCTAGGGGTTATATTCTTCCGCATTTCTTTAGTTGATAGACTTTTGTTAGACTGTATGGGAACTCTATTTATTCCCTTAGTATTTAACTTGCTTCCGTAACTTAAATGTCTTCATTTTAGGTTTAGTTGCTTGTTTGGGTGATAGTAGTGGTTTTCCCACCAGAGAGTTAGTGTATGTGACAATCACGATGGTCTGGATCGTGAAAAAATTTGTATTAGAGAAAAGTTTCATTGATCTCGATGTATCAAAATGGGTCTAGTGGAGTTTTAGGAAACGGTATGGGGATGCCTTTACTTTTCTTTAAGAGGCTATAGGACTATAGGAAATTTATCTATTTCCTTCGTTCTATAACTTGATTCCTATAGGTATCTGTTGATCCGTATTGGCATTTAACCTCCTTCGCTCTTCTGTCTGCACATGGTTAAAACTAGATACAATTGTGTTTCAGGCCCATATCTCCCGTCAATGCCCCAGCTAAGGACCCAACATTGAGAGGTTGCGGTTGGGGTAGGGGTAGAGGAAGAGCTAGGGTAGAGGTCGTTGAAGAGTATTGCCTGTTGGATATGGATCTCCACTTGAGAATAATCTTACGAATGAGGAACCTCTTGCACATAATGAGGAGATAGAAAAGGATATTGAGGCTGGGGATGTTGAGGAAGTTGGACAAGATGAAGAAGTGCCAACGGAGTATACTACTGTTCCTCTATTGGATCCAGTATCAGCGAAGCAGATCACGTCGTTCTTAAAAGGTATGGTTGGTCCTGGATTACTTCCCTCTGTTCAAGCAACTCGAGATCCCGCCAATCTTCTTATTACTAGCACGGATCCTAAGGTGAGTGGAAAGAGAGGTAAGGATGCTTTCTTCCATCCTTTGTTAGGTTTTGTCATGACTGGTAATGAGCATGAGATGTTGACTATATTTTTGAAGCTCACTCCTCCTGTGTTTCTTGGTTCTGAGAGTAAGGATGCTTATGAATTTATTCTTGATTCCGATAAGAGCTTTCATAAATTGGGTATCATTCATCAACATGGGGTAGATTTTGTGTATTTCCAACTTCAAGGTGAGGCCAAGCAGTGGCAGAGATCTTACATGAAATGCAGATATTCAGCTTTACCTCCCCTTACTTGGACCCAATTTCATGTTTTTTTCTTGAAGGAATACGTGCCTAGAATTTTGAGGAATGAAAGAAGCTTGAGTTTATGGCTTTTGATCAAGGTTGTATGTTTGTGGCTGCTTATGAGTCTAAGTTCAATGCTTTATCTAGATATGTCATGCAGTTGGTTACCACAGAGAAGGAGAGGATCCACTTATTTACTAAGGGATTAAATTCTTAGTTGCAAGTATTACCTAGTCATATTGCTTTGTCAAGAAGGAGTTTTAATGAGGTGAAATATCATGTTAGGAAAGTGGAGGGGGTGAGGCGAGATGGTCAGGCTAAGTCATTGGAAAGAAGGGCCAAGACTTCAAGAAATTTTCAAGGTTCTTATTCTATGGGTTCAAGGAGGTCAATGCTTGAAGCCAAGCCTATTCAGTCCTTCATGCCGGCCTCTATAGGTAAGTAAGCAGGAACTCCATCTCATAATTTTTAGGATAGCCACGGAATCACTATTTCTACGGGCATCAGATTATCTTTTGATCGTACTTTTTACAATTATGGAGAACCTGGGCATATGGGGAGGGATTGACCCCATCCGTGTGTGTTTGATTTCGCGCAACAGTCATCTATAGAAGTGGTACCCGTGGGGAGTAGTAATAATGGTAGAGGATGTCCAAAAGGTGGGCGAGGAGGTAATCAACAAGGTCATGGAGGTAGAGGAAATGGTAAAGGAGGAAGGGGTAACACGTAACCAGGCAGAATAGTAACTCATTATGATGAGAGGGCTTAATGTTATGCTTTTCTGGAGAATAATTAGGCAGAGGAGTCTGACGCAGTGATCACATGTACTATTCTTGTTTGTGATTGGATAAATAATGTGTTGTTTGATCTGAGTTCTATTTATTCTTATGCATCTGTGAGATTCACCTCTGAATTTGATATGATTTGTGATATTCTTGATTCCCCTATCCATGTTTCTACCCCGGTTTGAGAGTTAGTCATAGTTACTTATGTCTATCATGACTGTCCTATTTTATTTATGGTTTTTTATACATGGGATGATTTGGTAATTTTGGATATGAATGACTTTGATATGATCATAGGCATGAATTTATTGTCCCCTATTATGTTGTGTTTGTAACACTCCAAAAGTCTATGACTTGTTCTAGAGACTCCTTACAAGAACTAAGACTGAAAACACTGTTTCTAAGCCTAAAATAATGTATTGAAACAAAGTAAGAGGTGTTAGAGTCAAAATGTTAAGAAACGACCATGACGTCCAGAGAATTGTGAAATTTGTGCTAGTGTGCCTTTGCATGTTTCATGGAGTTTAAAGAGTCATAATTTAGTGAACTTTTGTAGAACAGTATAAAATATGTGTTAGAGTGTGTTTAGGGTCGAAACATTTGGGTACGACTCCCCAAGCACCACCCTAGGGGTACTTGAGGAGGACCTATCCACTGACTCCAAAAACTGCCCAATTGACAGTGTACCATCACGAGCACCAACGACGAGCATCGATTGGATGACGGTCTGTTGTTTGAGGAGGTTGAAACATAGTCAAATACCAATGAAGCTCTTAAACCCCCTCTTTGTCACCAACAAAGGAGTGATAGTTCGGGGGTGTCGATGGAGCTACGTGGTGTCAACGGGGCCTCGTCGTTTGAGACCCAACTTCACTGTCCTAATTATTTTATTAGGGGTTATTAGGGAATTAATTAATTAATTACTTAAGGGCTTAGGTCGGTTATATTTGATTAATTAAGTACTATATAAGTATCCTAAGTAAACTAACTAACCTAACACCTCATTAGTTTCCAAAGGCACATCTCTCTAACATCTCTCTAGCCTCTCTCTTCCCAAACTCAAACCTCCATTGAAGAAACACTAGAGCTCTAAGTAAAGGACGAATTCACCAAGCTTTTCATCCCAAATAGTCGCAAGATCATCACTAAGGTATGGTTTATTTCACATTTGGGATTCCTTTCCTCAAGAGACCCTTTCAAATATGATTTCAATTTCCCCAAAAATAGGTTTTCAATCTAGACATGCGTTCTCTTTTCAAATGGAAATTGTTATTCAATTATGATGAAGTATAGTCTTTTATCATTGTTTAACTAAAAATTGTTGGTAATGACTCAAGATTATCCCTTTGAACCCTTGATCTTTCCTACACTCATTACGCCTTGAAATTCTATGGCAATTATGGAAGATGATGACTATAAGAATATGTAGAGTATAAATTGCTATGTATTACTTCTTGAATTTACCTTATTTATTAATTGGATGTTTAATATTTTATAATTGAAGTATGAAGGCAATGAAAGTGCAATTAGGTATGAAGATTGATTCTTCTTGAATTCAATTACAAAGTGCAATTTACTCTGATAGTAACGCTTCTATGTCTAATGTGTGGTTGTGATGTTGATAGCAAGTATTTCTCATCCTTAAACCTAAACTATTGAATTGGATATGATGTATGCAAGTATATTAAGATATGAATATGATATGATTGAAAGTAACTTTTCATAATTATGATAGTGTTGAGTGAAAGGTTTACTCACTTGTATGTGGTTTCCTAAAGTAAAATGGTAATTTTCACTTATGAATACCTATGCGCTATTATGATGAAATGTTTACATATGGTCTAGAAGATATAAATATGATCTTGTACGAAGAGTATGATAACTACTAATGGAAAAAAATGCTTAGCACCAAAAGGGCATGTAAATGAGATGGAGTTCTCACGTTTAGTAAGTCTGGCCTCCCACATGGGTTTCTTCACATTTAGTAACTCTAGATTCCCAAGATATGTGTTGTCTCATGAAATGGAAACCTCCACGTCTAGCGAGTCAAAGTTTCTAGTAACCATCTCCTTGACCATTAAATATGTACCCACATAGGACTATAGCTTAGTGGATCCTCCTAGATAGCTATGTACGAATGGTTACACCTTAGACAAGTGTTAACCCTCTTTTGGTATGGTAGGATAACACCAGATTCCTTGTAGCTCACATGGTCTCATATTGGTTATTGCACCTTTTTCCCTAATGTAATAAGGTAAATGAATAAGTCAAGTATTTGAACTATTGTTAGGGCTTGTCTTAAAGGTAGTACATAGGGTGAGGGAGGGTAAGGGAAGGTATGGGAGTTTTCTTACTCATTGCATATGTGGGATTATAAAGGAGGGTGTTAGTAGTGTTCTTGTATGATTAAGTTGATTACATTTTATGTATGTCAAGTTTATATGAACTTTTGAATCAAGCATGTTATGGTAAAGTGTGAATTTATGTTTTTTGCATGTAGCAAGTGACTTAATGTGATGCTTAGATTTAAATAGGGTTCTGGGGTTCTATTCTTAGCACTACACAAGTAGCTTTAGGTTGCTTATATGTTGGGTTAATATCATGTTGGTTGACTTATAATGTTCCATATATGTGTATGTTGAGTAAATGAACATAATACATGGTTTTGACAAAATTTTGCCTTTTTTCATTCATTGATGATTTTATGCATAGGAACCATACTTAGTACATGTATTTTGTATTAATCCGTATTTCTTCCCATTTCCCCCAACATTGTAGGTCCCGACCATTGAGTAGCTTCTAAGTCACTTTGCAAGGATACTCGGACTTCTTCCTCTAAGTAGTTGGTAAGTACTCCAAGTTCGAGGATGGTGCCTTTTGATATGCCCTAGTAGTATTGCTATCGTCTAAAGACATTCGTTTATCCTCTATTCTTAAAGAAATTTGTTTTAAGCCTTATGTGGAAAATATGTACTAGTATAAGGGCTATGCCCGAATGTTGTATTTCATTTTAGATGGTTTAATGTGATACAAAATATTAGACTACTTTGTATGTATTGATTATATCGACTGAACTCAAAGCCTATGTAAGTTTCATACGCGATGAGTCTAAGTAAACTCCCTATATGATATGTAAGAGGTCAATGTATACTTCAATATGTTAAATGTTTCAAATTTCTCCGCATTTTTGACCTATTAAATATAATGATGAATGTTTAGGGCTAGTCTAAATCCTCTTCGAGTACGAAGACACCGGTTACGTCTAGGGGATGCTCTCCGGTCGTGATAAACTTGGTATGAGTAATCTTAGTATTGATGTCTCAGTAAACGATGTCAAGTAGATTCTTGTTCATAATTGTGAAGCGTGCCACACTTATGAATGAGAGGCTATGTGATGCTTAGGAAAGTCTCACTTTGTTGGTATACTTGAAGTCGTGCCTCTAGAGTCTTAACTCTACATTTCCTTATCTTCTTATCTATTTATTTTGCTTATAGGCAATGAATATAATAAGGAACAACGTTCGAAGGATCAAAGAGGAGAATGTGAATGAGGCGGTTCCCCCTCCAGCTCCTCAAACCCCGCAAGTTCCTAGTTAAGAAGTGTCTATGTCTAAAGTTGAGATAAGGGTGGATATTTATAGCTTGACTCAAGTGTTGGCTAATCAAGTTTCTAGGAATTCTAAGGTCCAAGTGAACCCCAATTCTAGAAAGTGCATTAAGGATAAGCTATTTCACAACGATGAATCCCTCTACTTTCTTTGGCGCCAAGGTGGAGGACGACCCACAAGGGTTCACTGATGAAGTGTTCAAGGTACTAGATGCTATGGGGGTGTCTTATAAAAAAAAGGTAGAACTAGACACCAACCAACTCAAAGATGTTGCTCAAGTTTTGTATGAGCAATGGAAGGATGAGAGTCCAGATTACTTGGGGAGCTTTCAAGACGACCTTGCTTGATAGGTTCTTTCCATTGGAACTAAGGGAGAGAAAACTGCAAGAATTCATCAAGTTACTCCAAGGGGTTATGAGTGTGAGGAGTATAGTCTCAAGTTCACTCAACTATCCAAGTATGCTACTACTATTATGGAGGATTCTAGAGCCAAGATGAACAAATTTATTATGGGGGTATCCAACCTTGTGGTGAATGAATGTAGGTCGGCTCTGTTTTTTCCTAGCATGGACATCTTTTGTCTCGTGGTTCATTCTGAACAAATTGAGGAGCAAAAGCTTAAGCAAGTTGGAAGAGAACTGAAGAGAACAAGGGTTGAAGATGGAAATTCTTCTAATGCTAAATTTGAGGTTCAAGATAAGCCAAGGTTTAAGAAAAGGTTCCCAATAAAAGTCCTTCTACTATTCCAAGTGTCATTGAAAGTAAAGGGTCTACACCAAATCCTTAGGAGGAGAAAAGTAGTGGTCCTTATGTTGAGAAGTCTACTTGAGATAAATGTGGTAGAAAACGTGAAGGGAAATGTCTAGTTGATACGGGGAATTTCTATGGTTGTGCCAAGAGTTCTCAGATGAAGATGGATTTTCCTATGATTATGACTCAAGGGAGAGAAAATGCTCAAGTACAAGTAAGTTCTCCCAATCCCAATGCTCCTAAGAAGAATCGCTTCTATTCTCTCAGCTCTATGGGTGATCAAGAGGAGTATCTCAATATCTTCACCGGTATGTTACAACTATTCTTTCTTAATGTCTATGCTCTACTAGATGTGTTGCTACCTTATCATTTGTAACCCCCCTACTATCTAGAAAGTCAATGTATTACCCGATGTTCTAATGGAACCTTTTACGGTTAAAACCTTGATGGGTGACTCCATGGTGGCTACAAGAGTCTTTAGGAGTTTTCCAATATCATTGACCAATAGAGTTACTCTAGTTGACTTGATAGAACTTAATATGGTTAACTTCGATGTCATATTGGGGATGGATTGTTGCATCCTTGTTTTGCTTCCATACATTGTAAAAGAAGGGTAGTCAAGTTCAAATTCCCAAATAAACCCGTCTTACAATGAAAGGGAGGTAACTCAATCCCTAGAGGTTGAATTATTTCATGTCTAAAAGCTTACAAAATGATCTCGAAATGGTGTCTTTATCATGTTGTAAGGGTCAAGGACCTTAAATCAGGAAGTCCTCCGTTACAGGCGGTGCTCGTAGTGAGGATTTTCCGGAAGTTTTTCCCAAATGAATTTCCCAGAGTTCCTCCCGAATGGGAAATATACTTCATCATAGACTTGTTCCCGGATATGAAACCTATTTGAATACTTCCTCACTAGATGGATCTAGACGAGTTGCAAGAACTTAAGATTCAACTCAAGGATTTACTTGACAAGGGTTTCATAAGACCTAGTATTTCTCCTTGGGGTGCTCCGGTGTTCTTGCTAAAGAAGAAGGATGGGTCCCTTAGAATGTGCATCGACTACCATCAACTAAATAAGGTGACCATAAAGAATAAGTATCATCTTCCTAGGATCGAAGATTTGATTGATCAATTACAAGGGGCAAGCTACTTATATAAGATTGATTGAGGTAGGGACATCACCAACTTAGGGTATGAGAAGAGCACATACCTAAAACGGCTTTACAAACTAGGTATGGTCATTATGATTTCCTAGTCATGTCTTTTGGTCTAACAAATTCTGGGAGACTTTCATGGACCTAATGAATAGGGCGTTCTGAGATTACCTTGAATCTTTTGTGATTGTGTTTATTGATAATATTTTGGTGTACTCCAAGAGGGAATATGAACATATGAAATATTTGGGTTAGTGTTACAAGTCCTTACAAAACATCAACGATTTGCCAAGTATGTGTTTTGGTTAAGATCATTTACATTCCTTGGTCATATTATATCAAGGAAGGGTATAGATTTCGATCCAAGAAATATGGAGGCAGTTAAGAATTGGCCTAGTCCTTTGAGTCTAACTGACATTAGAAGTTTCTTGGGTTTAGTAGGGTATTATAGGAGGTTTGTGGATGGATTTGCGTCCATTCTTCTCCTTTGACTACCTTGACACAAAAGAGTGTTAAATTTGAGTTGTCGGAGGCATGTCAAAGTGACTTCCAAATATTGAAAGATAGGCTTACCTTCGCTCTGGTGTTGACTTTACCAGAGGGTATAAAGGGTTTTGTGGTATATTCTGATGCTTCCCGAGTGTGTTTGGGTTGTGTCCTTATGCAACATGGGAAGGTAGTATCCTATGCCTCTAGAAAACTCAAGGTTTATGAGAAGAATTATCCAACTCATGATCTTGAATTAGCGTCCGTAGTGTTTGCCTTGAAATTATAAAGGCATTACCTTTATGGTGTCCATGTGGATGTATTTATCGACCACAAAAGCCTTCAATATGTGTTCACCCAAAAGGAGTAGAATCTCTGACAAAGGAGATGATTGGAATTTTGAAAGATTACCGCATGAGTGTTCTCTACCACCCCAGCAAGCCCAATGTGGTAGCGGATGTTCTATGTATATGATTATGTGTAGTGTGGTTCATATTGAGGAAGTTAAGAAAGAGCTAGTAAAAGATTTTCATTGATTGGCTCGATTGGGTTTTGATTGGAAGATTCTCCAGACAGAGGTTCTATGGTTTATCATAACTCCGAGTCATAGTTAGTTGTTGAGGTGAATTCTAAGCAACATCTTAATCCGTTATTGATGGAATTGAAGGAATCGGTCCTTGGAAAGTGTAATGAGTCATTCTCCCAAATGGGATGAGGTACTTAGGTACCAGGGTAGATTATCTATACCGGTGTTGATAACTTGAGGAGTAAAATTTTAGAAGAAGCTAATGTGTCCCAATATTCTATTTATCCGGGTGCCACCAAAATGTAGCATGATCTTCAAGAAGTCTATTGGTTGGAAATTTAAAAATGGACATAGTAGAATTTGTGATTATGAGACCAAACTGTCAATAAGAAAATATCGAGCATCAAAAGTCGACCGTGGTTGGACTCAGTAAGGAAATGGTCCTTTATTAGCAGTGGAAAGACTTAATCTGTAGTCATGTGGGGTTGTCTTGGACACGTAAAGCAATGAGACCTCCCAACATGGGTGTTGGTAGGTTGACGAAATCCTCTAACTTTGTTCCCATTAAGTCTACTTATTCGGCAGAAGAGTACTATGATCTTGCATGGTATACCTTTGTCCATCATTTGGGATAGAGGTGCCTAATTCACTTCTCGCTTTTAGTGTCTTTTCAAAAAAGGTTAGGTACTCAAGTGAGATTAGCATCGCTTTATCCTCAAATAGATGGTCAAGCGGAGCGTACTATTCAAACCCTATAATATATGCTAAGATCTTGTGTTATTGATTTCGAATGAAATTGGGATGATCACTAACCGTTGATTGAGTTCTCCTATTGTAATAGCTACCATTTTAGTATTTCCATGTCCCCTTTTGAAGCACTATATGGTAAGAGACGTTGGTCTCTGGTTGGGTGGTTTATGATAGGGGATTCTTTACCACTTGGTGCCGAGATGATCTACGAGGCTTTAAAGAAGGTTTGGTTGATAAGGGATGGTTTGAAAACGTCCTATAGTTGGTAAAAGTCGTATTCCGACAATAGAAGAAGAGATCTTGAATTTGTAGTAGGGCAAAAGGTCTGCTTCAAGATTTCACCCATGAAAAGGGTGATGAGATTTGGAAAAAAGGAAAAACTTAGTCCCATTATGTGGGCCCTTATGAGATAGTGAAAAGGATCGGGAAGGTGGCTTATGAGTTAGAGTTACCAAGTGAACTAGCCCCGGTTCACCCCGTATTTTATGTCTCCATTCTAAGTGTATTGGTGATCCCGTATCCATTCTCCCAATTGAAGGGTTAGGTGTAGATAATAAACTTTCTTATGAAGATGTTCTGGTGCAAATCTAGATCGCCATGTCAAGAAGTTGAGGAACAAGGAGGTGTCTCCGTAAAATTCTTATGGAGGAACAACATAGTTGAGAGAGAAACATGGGAGGCCGAGACCGATATGAAGTCCCGTTATCCTCATCTCTTTCTTTAAAATTCTAGAAAAAGTAAAGGTTAGTAATCCTCTCAAAATGAACTAATTAATGTTGTTGAATTTGGCTTGATTTGTTAATATGTGCATAATTATGATAAAGGTTCATGCTAGAAGGGTTTTCATGCTTGAATGGGTTTTCATGTAAATATTCTCATTTGCTTAACATGGACTTATTTGTGATTTTTTGTATATTTGTTTTCATGAAATGGTATTCAACATGTTTAATGTTCCTTCAAGGAAGTTTTTGCAGAAGTGACTCTTGATGTTATGTTGAGTTCATGTTGATAATGTTAAGGTAGTTTCTCATGTTATGAAACTGAGCTCTTATATGTGGTAGGTTGAGTTTTGGGTTGCTATGGGAAATGTCATGGTTATGTGTTGATTTGAGTTGTAAATTAATCATATGGGTTGTGACTCATAATGGTTTTATACTGTTTATGTTGTTGTTTATTAGGCTACTAGTATTTATTCATCATCTCCTTATAAGAAGATTTTTAGTTTCATTCGGGGACGAATGTTCCTAAAAAGGGGGGGGGGGGGGGTAATGTAACACTATGAAAATCTAAGGCTTGGTATAGATCCTCCTTACTTGAAATAAGACTCAAAACACTATTTATAAGCCTAAAAAATGTATTTAAACTAAGTAGGGAGTGTTAGAGTCAAAAAGTTAAGAAACAACCATGACGTCCGGAGAAGTATGAAATGTGTGCTAGTGTGTGTTGGCATGTTTCATGGACTTTTAAGATTCAGAATTTAGTAAAATTTCGTTAAAAGGTACTAAATATGTGTTAGAGTGTGTTTATGCTCGAAACGTCTGGGTACAACTCCCTAAGGAAACCCTAGGGGTCCTTGAGGAGGACCTATCCATTGACCCTAAAAACTACCCAATTGACAGTGTGAAATCACCAGCACCAACGATGAGCCATCGATTGGAAGACGCTCCGTCGTTTGGGGCCGTTTGTTGAAACTTAGTCCGAATCCCAGTGAAGCTCCAAAACCCACTCTCTGACACCAACGACGAAGTGACAGTAAGGGGGCGTCGACGAGGCCTCATCGTTTAAGACCTCACTTCACTGTCGTATTTTGTTTTAATTAGTGGTGTTAAGGGAAATGATTAAATATATTAATTAAGGGATTAGGTCAGTTATAGTTGATTAATTAAGGACTATATAAGTAGTGCTAAGTCAACTAACTCACCTAACACTTCATTAATTCCCAAACCCACATCTCTCTAACATGTGTCTAGCCTCTCTCTTTCCAAACTCAAACCTCCATTGAAGAAACACTAGAGATCCAAGTCAAGGATGAATTCACCAAGGTTTTCATCCCAAATTTGTTGAAAGATCATCACTAAGGTATGGTTTCTTTCACTTTTGGGATTCCTTTCCCCAAAAGACACTTTTAAAGATGATTTTCAACTTCCCTAAAACTAGATTTAAATCTATACATGGGTTCTCTTTTCAAAACAAAATTGTTATTTAATTGTGATGAATTATAGCCTGTTATCATTGTTTAACTAATTATTGATGGTCAATTGGTTGTAATCACTCAAGATTGTCCCTTTGAACCCTTGTTCTTCCCTACACTTATTATTCCTTGAAGTTCTATGGTAATTATGAAAGGTGATGATTATATGAATATGTAGAATAGAATTCCTATGTATTACTTCTTGAATTATCTTGTTTATTAATTGACTATGTATTCTTTGGTAATTGAAGTATGAAGGCAATGAAAGGGCAATAAAGTATGAAGATTGATTCTTCTTGAATTCAATTATGAAATATGATTTACTTAGATAGTAATGCTTCTATGTATAATGTGTGGTTGTGATGTTGATAGCATGTGTTCCTCGTCCTTAATCCTATAGTATTGAATTGGCTATGAAGTATGCAAGCATGTTGAGATATGATTATTATATGATTGAAAGTAACTTTTCATGATTATGATAAAGTGTTGAGTGAAAGGTTTACTCACTCTTATGTGGTTTCCTAAAGTGAAAGGGTAGTTCTCACTTATGAATACCTATGAGCTATTATGATGAAATGTTCACATAGGGGTCTAGAAGAGATAAATGTTTTCTTGTATGAAGATTATTATGACTACTAAAGGGAATAAATGCTTAGCACTAAAAGGGAATGTAAATGAGATAGAGTTCTCATGTTCAGTAAGTCCGGCCTCCCATATTGGTTTCTTTGCATTTAGTAAGTTCGGATTCCCAAGATATGTGTTATCTCATGATATGGAAATCTATGCATCTAGCAAGTCAAAGTTTCTATTAACAATCTCTTTGACCCTTAATTATGTGCCATATAGGATTACAACTTAGTGGATCCACCTAGATAGATATGTACGAGCGGTTACATCTTAGGCAAGTGTTAACCCTCTCTTTTCAGTATGGGATGAAAAAACCGGATTTCATATAGCTCACATGGTCTCATGTCGGTTATTGTACTTTTTTTCCTAATGTAATAAGGTAAATGAATACTTCAAGTATATAAACAATTATTGGGGCTTCTATTGAAGGTTACTACATAGGGTGAGGGAGGGTATGTTACTTCTCTTACTCATACTTGGACTTTTTCCTCCAAGTAGTTGGTGAGTTCTTAGTAATACTCTTGTGTGATTATTTTGATTACCTATTATGTATGTCAAGTTTATATGGACTTATAATTAATCATGTTATGGTAAAGTATGAAGTTATGTTGTATGCATGTACTAAGTGACTTAATGTGATGCTTAGATTTGGATAGGGTTTATGGGGTTCTATTCTTGACATTGCACAAGTATTGCTTTATGTTGGTTATATGTATGGTTAATGTTCCATATATGTTCATGTTGAATTATTGAACATAATACATGGTTTTGACTAGATTGTGCCTTTTTCATGCATTGATGATTTTATGCATTGGAACTATACTTAGTACATATGTTTTGTACTAACCCATATTTCTTTCGTTTTTCTCAAATATTGTAGGTTCCGGACATTGAAGAGATTCTAGGCTACTTTGCAATCATACTTGGACTGTTTCCTCCAAGTAGTTGGTGAGTTCTCCATGTTCGAGGATGGTGCCTTTTGATCTACCCTAGTAGTATTGATATTGTCTAAAGATATTCGTTTCTTCCCTATTATTGAAGACATTTGTTGTAAGCCCTAGGTGGAAAACATGTACTTGTTTAAGGGTTATGCCTAAATGTTGTACTTCGTTTTAGATGGTTTAATGTGAGACAAAAGATTAAACTAATTCATATGAATTGATTATATCAACTAAATGAGAAGCCTATATAAGCTTTATATACCACGAGTCTAAGTAAACTCCCTATACGATATGTGAGAGCTCTATGTATGCCTCAGTATGTAAAAAGTTTCAAATTTCTCCACATTTTTGACTGATAAAATGTACTGATGAATGGTAAGGCCTAGTCTAAGTCCTTTTCAATGATGAAGAAGCCGGTTACATCTAGGGGGTGATATCCTCTTATGACAATGTTAAATTGTAATATTAAGTTTGTAACTCTAGATATTCCGGGAAGGGAAAATTTAGAGTTAGAAGGGGCGTGCAAGCCTAAGCAAGCTAAGATTATATCCTCCATTTAGGCTAGCAAATTAGTAGAGTAGGGTTCTTTAGATTATTTATCTTATATTGAGGATGCTGAGATTGAGTCTCCATCCATTCCTGTGGTGTTTGAATTTGGTGAATTATTTCCTAATGACTTGTCTGATATGCCTCTGTATAGAGATATAGATTTCTACATTGATCTAGAGCCTAATACACTTCGGATTTCCATTCTTCCATATCGCATGACTCCAAAAAAAAATGAGAGATCTGAGGATCAATCCAGGATTTATTAATAAAGATTTATAATGCGATTCTTTTTATTGGATGTCTATTAAATTTTTTTGTAAGAAAGGAAGGCATGGTTATCATGAAAATGTGTATAGATTACTGACAATTGAATAGGGTGACTATCCTAAACAAGTATCCTTTTCCTAGAATATATGATCTTTTTGAACAATTGCAATGTGCAACAATTTTCTCTAAGACTGATATATTATGTGGTTACCATCAATTGAAAATTAGGCCTGATGATGTGCACAAAACGACATTCAGAACTCACTATGGGCACTATAAGTTTTTGTTATGTATCTTGGTTTGACCAATGCATCTGCAACTTTCTTAAGTTTAATGAATAGGGTGCAAGCCATTCATTTATTTCTTAATAGTCTTTATTTATGATGTCTTGGTTTATTCAAAAAGTGATGAAGAGCATGTCGATCATCTTCATATTGTTTTAGGTGTTCTTGAGAAACAAACATGTATGGAAAATTTTCATGCTGACCATCTTCATATTTTTTGGTATTCTTGAAAAACAAAATTTATATGCAAAATTTTCTAAGTGTGAATTTTGGTTGAAATCAATTGTATTTTTTGGGGCGTGTAGTTTCAAAAGAAGGGGTGATGGTAGTTATTCATAATATTGAGGTGGTTAAGAAGTGGGTTCGGCATAGCTTTGTGATGGAAGTTAGGAGTTTTGTGGGACTTGCTAGCTATTATCGTCGATATGTGAAGACTTTGCTTCTATTTCCATCTACTTGAATAACTTGACGAAAAAAGATATATCCTTTGAATAGACCGAAAAATGTGCGGAGAGCTTCCAAAAGCTCAAGACTCTCTTTACCACCGTACATATCCTAGTAGTACCGGTGGAAGGTAAGGATTTTATTGTTTATTGTGATGCTTCACATTCTAGTTTTTGTGTTGTGTTAATTCATGATAAGAATGTTATAGCCTATGCATCACGTCAATTGAAGGTGAATGAGAGGAATTATCTAACACGTGATTAGGAATTAGCAGCGGCAATGTTTGCTCTTAAGATCACATGAAATTACCTCTATGGTGGAGCCAGGCTCCCCGTGGAAGCCCGCGCGTCCTATGTTCTCGTGTCTCATTTACTAGCTTACATAGTTACAACCATGTGGTCACTTAGAAGGATCTGAATTTAAGCCAGCGAAGATGGATGGAGTTACTTAATGATTATGATGTGACCATTGAATATCATCCTGGCAAGGCTAATATGGCGCAGACCATTGAATAGATTGCTTGAGTGTATCCCATCGACCATTGGCTAAAAAAATTCAGATCTTAGAGTCTAAGTTCATGAAGTTGAGCATCTCAAAAAGAGGTGGGGTGTTAGCTAGTATTCAATTAAGGGACACATTCATGCAGGATATCAAGGCCAAACAATTTGAAGGTGATAATTAGAGCAACTTAGAAAGAAGATTACACTTGGTAACACACAAAAGACCACGCTTGATGTGGTAGGTTTGCTAAATTTTAAAGGGAGAATACATTTTCCTAGAGTGGGTGAATTAATTGAGAAATTGTTGACAAAATCCATGGTTTGGGATATTCTATTCATCCATGTGTGATCAAGATGTATAGAGATCTGAAAAAAATTTATTGGTGGCCATGCATGAAGAAAGACATAGCAGGGTTTGTGATGAAGTGTCAAAATTGTCAACAAGTGATGTATGAACATCAAAGGCCTGAGACTTTCCTTCAAATAATGCCAATTTTATAGTGGAAGTTGGAATGATAGTGATGCTTCAATATGTGTATGTTTTTATATTTTGTGATCAACCACACTAACTTACAGTTTTAATGGATACGAATCGAAGCTAGTGAAGTAAACCAAACAAGGGTTGGGGTTGTGTCCTAAGAGAGTGGTAGTGATAGTTGTAGCTACTTAGAATTTCATTCTAAATAGTGGTACTTTAAGAGATTATCAAATATTAAAACAAAAAAGGTTAATATGAGACACCAAAGTGTCAAATATCAATAAAAAGGTTTGTCGCAGGTAGTGACATTAGCAAACACAAAGAAGAAAACAATTATGTGAAGAGTTCTTGGGGTGTGACCACAATATATGTTGATACAAACGAATGGGTACATGCTTTTGATAGGAAAATTTGCAAGACAATGGTGACTAGGCTAAGCTTTAGGTGAAAGTGAATTCCCTCTCAGACAACTTACCCTATATCGAATGGGTTCTTCTCGGACACCCACTCGTCTAAACTAACCATCCTACGCCTTAGCCACACCCTGATCATTCGATAGAGGATGCTTGGATATGGGACTACGGTAACCCTCTCTGCCTGAACCTTATGTTGACCCACTCCTTCAGCCATCAGTCTAGAGATCTTGGGTTCACCACCTCCCTCTCGGGCAAGCCAAAAACACATGGGTGGTTTTGTATTTGAAACTACAAACCCATTAAATTAAATAATAACCACTAGGTGAAATCACCATTAAAATGCATCTAACCTTATCAACATGCAGGACCCAACAATAATATCAACACATATTTTCTAAGACACACCCCAAGAATGGGGGGTTTTTAGCCACACATCAAGCAATAATCAAATATACATAAAATAAAAAAAATCAAGTGGGTATAAGAGATTAAACCTAAAAAGTAGAAAACGAAGGTAAATAGAGAAGACCCACTTCCAAGATTGGAAAAAGAACTTCTTAGTTTAAGCTTCCTCAAAACCCTCTCAAAACTTGAGAGAAAACTTTAAAACAAAATTTCTAAAATAAAATATCAAGTGGAGAATGTTTCACTCTCTATATTTTATATATCTAATAATAAAAGAGTTCAGTATTTATAGACTTTAGATTTAATGCTGGTGGATTCATTCGGCGTCTTTAGTCATAAGTCGCCGAGTGATTCAGTGATTTGTCCTTTCTCTGGTTCTTCTCCGTTATTGCCTTGACTTTATGTCCATGCATATTGTAACGTTTAACAGAATAACTCTGTTTTGTGGAACTATTCAGCGAAGTGTCGATTGCTTCTTTCTGTCGCCTTTTGATCCACTTCTTTCGGGCTCACTTGTTGTAAAAGAAGGCAGAACTTTTCTATATGTTGTATCGCCAAGTGTGCTTGGTGATGAGCAATTTGTATGTTCAGCTCTTTTCTTCCGTTTTGCTTCCATTTTGCGTCTAAGTGTCAATGCTCCTACCAAATCTTCAAATACCTGAAACTTAGAAGTTTTTATCAGATATCGAGATAAAATACATAATTGAGGACACTATTTGCATTAAAATAATCAATAAATGAGTCCAATTTGAGGACTCACCAACACCCTCAGCTAAAAATTTTGCTTGTCCTCAAGAAAAACTCAATTTCAGCAATTTACATAGGATATCTCAAATAGTGATACACAAGACTCAATCATGAATGTACACAACAAGACTCAATTACTCATGCATATATCAATTTTATAATTAAAGTTTTAAGTTGTGACACACCATTACTAAATATTCTTGAGTTCAAAAAATTTTCTACTAATGCAAGTTCAAGATCAAAACAAAATCTACATGCCCTCACAGAAAGAATGATTCCTTTTTCACACATAGATTTATTAACTTTACATCAGGAATCTGATGCAACTCTTACACTCACAAAGAGGAACATAATGCATGTCTTTAGATAATTGAATTATGACTGAAGAAACTTGGTCCTTGCAAGCGTCCCATGCCATATTGATGGTTGTCATGCCATCCATAATTTGGACTGCCACCGGATATGGTTGCTGCATTAGTCCTCCCGGTGAGAGTTGGTCAACCACCCCTTTGTTGACTGAGTCTAGGCTCCAATAAAAGTATTGGAGGAGGACCTTATAGGGAAGACCATGTGTTGGGAATTAAAGTAAAAGCTTTTTAAATCGGCGCAAAGTTTCATGAAAAAGTTCTCCATTCAAATGCTTAAACATTAAGTGATACTTATCCCGAAGTGCCGTCCATCATTTCGAAAAGGGGAAAGGAATGTATATGTGTAGTTGATAACTTAGTTCCTCCATGAAGTAATTGAGTGCGTGCGCAACTCATCTAACACCTACCCAATCTCTCCTCCTCAATGCATAATAGAATTAGGAATAGATCTCCAGTCGAACTTAAGTCCCACAGATTGTTTTTGAACGAGAATGGTCTATACACATTCACAAAATTTTGTAATTTCTCATGCGGGTCCTCGTGATCTAATCTAGTAAAAAGTCCCTTAGTTGCAAAAGTTGCATCGTAGTACTAGTTATGTGGAATATTGGTTTCCCTCCGCTGGAGATAAGCGGATGGCCCCGACACCTCCCATGAGATATGGGTTGTTGATGTTGGGCTCCTGGACATCGTTCAGATTGCCAATGTCGTCCTGATGGCCCACATGACTTCCATTGCTACCGTTGACACTCATGCTTCCTGATAATTTTAAACAACAATAAAAGAAAAATAAACATGAAATAGTGGAAACTACACTACAAAGAACTAACAAGTCTAAATAATTACATCTTCAATGACACCACTCCCTGGAAACGGCGCAATTTTGATGCTTCAATATGTGTATCTTTTTATATTTCATTATCAACGACACTAACCTATATTTTGAGTGTCTAGGAGTAAAAAATAATAAAGTAACCCAACCAAGGGTTGGGGTCGTGTCCCAAGGGAGTGGTAGTGAAAGTTGAAGCTACTTAGAATTTCATTCTAAATAGTGGTAGTTTAAGACATTTTTGAATATTAAAACAAAACAAGTTTAATTTGTGACACCAAAGTGTCAAATATAAAGAGGGGTGGTGGTGGTTGTCACAAGTAGTAAAATTTAGCAAAATCAAAGGAGAAAAAAATATGGGAGAGAGTTCTTGGGCTCATTGGACCGCCAATATTTTGATACAAATAATGGTATATGTATTTAGATAGGAAACTAACAAGACAATGGTTGTCTGGCCTATAGCTTTAGGTGAAATTCACATCCTCTGGAAAACGTACCCAATATCAACTGTCTCTCTATTACACCTACTCGGTCTAAACTAACAAGAGCCCTATGTCTTACCCTCACCTGACCAATTCAAAGAGGACTGCTCGCAGATATAGCAGACTTCACCCTATCGGGCTGAACCTCATGTTAGCACCTATACTTAGGCCCATCAGTGTAGATGTAGTGGCTTGGTTGTAGACGACCTCATCTCGGGCAAGACTGAAAACATAAGGTCGATTTTGTATTTGCAACTACAAATACATTAAATTAAACCACAATCATTAGGTGAAATCACCATTAAAATACATCTAACCCTATCAGCAAGCAAGATCCAACAATAACATCAACGCATATTTGCTAAATCACACACCAAGAATAGGTTTTTGCCCAGACATCAAGCAATAATCAAATATGCTTAAAATGATATAGGAATCAAGTGTATATAAGAGATTAATCCTTAAAAGTAGAAAAGGAAGGTAAATGAATAAGACTCACTTCCAAGATTGGAAGAAGAGCTTGTTTCTTCAATCTTCCACAAAACGCTCTCCAAACGTGAGAGTAAACTTAAGAACAAGGTTTCTAAAATAAAATATCAAGTCTAGAATATTTCATTCTCTAAATTTCTATATCTAAATATCAAATGAGTTATACATTTATAGACTTCAGATTTAGTATTGGTGGATCAATTTGACGTCTTTAGTCATAAATCATCGAGTGATTCGATGATTCGCCATTTCTATGGTTCGTTGTCATTTGTGACTTTTCTTTATATCCATGCATGCTGTAACGTTAAGTGAACTAACTATTTTCGTAAAACTATTCGAGAAAGTGCCAACTGCTTCTATTTGTCGCCTTTAAATCCACTTCCTTTGGGCTCAATTGTTGTAACATAAGGCGGAACTATGATATACGATGCATCGCCAAGTGCTGATCTCAGTGATGCACTAATTCTGCCAGTCTTTATCCCCCGATTTCTTTACGTTTGGACACCGAGTTGTCCAGGTATCTACATCTGAGTTACCCGTGGATGTAATCGACGTTCGTAGACCTTTTTAAGCAGACTAAGCCTAGCCTACTTAGTTTCTGTCATTACATTCATAAGTTTAAAAATGTGGAAAAAATTTTAAAAAATTTTATTATTTCATACTAGGAATTTATGTGCGACTCTCATTACGCAAAATATTATATTCATATCGAGCTATACATAAGACCCTCTAGTATAGCGAAGCAGTTACATAGCCTTCTACTTTTATCTCCCATATTATATATATTTATATAGATATATAATGATAGTAATATATATATAATAAATAGTCTCAACGATTGCTATTCATCTCATACATCTAAACTAGAATTATCACAATATGGGCTTAGCCCTACATTAAATTCAAAAAGACCAGGTAATAGGTCTCGAAAGCTACAATATCAACTATAGGAAAGAAATGCATAGAGTCAGATAACCTCATAACAAAATCCAAAGAGAATAGGACATTGCCCACTCGAAAGTGAGGCCGGACCAAACCACTTGGATGAAAGAAGAATCCAAGCCTTCAACCATATCACCATCAAATGTCTTCAACCACTTGAGACCTAAAAATGTTTGGATAGCGAAGGAAAACGGAGGGTAGTAGTTCACATTGTACTAAGTATGTAGAATCATTATAGCACCATACACTAAGGAAAAATACGTAAAAGGGACTTTTTATCAAAGAATCAAGCCCATTTTACCACTTTTTAAGGGTCTTAAATGCAAGGTCCAAGTAAGTCAATATTATCAACCAACAGCCCTTACTATCTCAACAAGTAATACTTATCCAACCACACTTGTTAACCATGATTTACTAAACCCTAAATTAAGGAATAATATCCTCAAGAATGAATAACGTTGAACATATGATAATAAGAGGAAAGGGCCACTACTCAAATTCCTCTATCAAGTCAATAAAGCTGCAATGAACAAGCAAGCCCCATAACCTTACTCAATCAAGTATCGCAACAAGCAAAAACTGACTAAGTCCAGACTTTACATATACATAATGCATAGGTAGTCTTGTTTTCCATAATGTAGTATCACTATAACCCATAGGAATATTCAAAATGAAAGATCAACGTTCTAAATATCAAGAGTGTAACCTATGAACGACATAATATATACATATATATGTCATAACATAAACATCACTAAGAACCTCTCTTAAGACTACCCCTCAAGGATAAACTAGTGAAATGTTCAGGTCGAGTCTAATACCCCTACCGAGACTAAGATACGACCCTTAGGTAATCAAGGTTAGAGTTCAACTCTTAAGTAGTTTTACCTTAAGGAAACATCTTTGCCCTAACCGACATAGAAAATATGATCTAGTGTAGAAATTCTGAGATTAATAAAACCCGTACACGAAGAGACGGATGCCATGCAAGTTAGTACAAAACATAAACAAGCACTCAAGTGGAGTTGAACTAGCTATCAGTATTCTATGGAAGAGAAAAACATATAGTTCAAGACACTAGGAGATTTAGTTGGAGCGACCTCTTCTTTATCAGCGACATGCATATAGTCTCCATATCGCAGAGTAAATGGTAGTCCGTTCCTCCCCCATACCTTCCCTATGTGAGGATGGAAACTCATGATATCTAGTTCACTCCCAGTCCTAGCCTTAGAGTTCCTTTTTAAAAGTACATTAAAGCCTTTGTCATTCATAATTCATTTAGCGACATAGGGTAATACCAAGTATAATCAAACATCATGAATATCTCAGTAAGAACTGTATGAGTCTAAGTCTTCAATCACAATTCATATAAGTCAGGTATAACACATTAGCAGTTATTAAATATATAGAGGCACACTTTATAGTTTTAGCCATACCTGATATCACATCCCCCTAATTAAACCTCACAACAAAGTCAAGACCATCAATTACAACATAATAACACCCTAGAATCCTATAGAAGGCATAATCTACTCGTAATAATCACTGATCTTAAAATAATTAATCCACCCCAAATCTAGATCACAACAATTAATTGACATGATCAAAAATACAATTATAGCGCTCAAGATCATTAGCTTAGCCTAGGGTAAGGATTATATAGAGGATCTCTTCTTCAAGTTCTCGACAAAAACATTAATATTGACCATTAAAAATTGAACTAATGTTAAGTATAATTAATTCATAACCGCTAATATTCTATTAATAAATAAATCCATAACTTAAATTTGTAATTGAAACTGAAATCCATAATGAAATCTCAACTTCTTGAAATCTCTTCGGAAGAGAACACTTTTGAGCTGAAAGGAAATCTCAAAGAGTGAATAGAAAACCCATTACTAATGTTTCCTCAACCATTAGGAGGAAGAATTCATCCCTATTTCCAGCCCCAACCTAGTCTTTCTTACAATTTAAGTGGCTAAGTCATTCAGAGCAGAGAAATAGGGAGAGAAGGAAGAGAGTTTATTTGGGAGTTTCTTCTACGTTTCAATGAGGGCACTAAGGCGGTATTCATTAATAGCGACCGGCTAATTAACCTTAATTAGTTCTCCTCGTAATACCAACTACAACCCCTAAACACTTTAATTACTTAATGAACTGATCTTAAACCATTTAACAGTCCGCAAATAAGACCCTCACTGATGAGCCCCCAATCGACGGTCCGCCTGGGCTGGAGTTGTACGAAAAATGCCTCAGTCCTGCACTCGTACTTATCGAGTCAGGATTTATTGCAGGCGAGGGCGCTCCTCCCCAATTTTTATCTAGTGCTGGGGAGACGGTCGTTCTCGAGCGCCCCCGTTGAGCTCTGTGATGCCCCGTACCCCCCCAATCCCCTTCGTCGCATGTAACATTAGCTTGGGGAAGCAAGACGCCTTATAAATATTTCTAAGTGTGCGGATGACGGTATCTCGATTCCGTCGAGACCACACACAGAACATCGTCTGTACCGTCGATGACACTGCCGAGGGCGTGCCGCAAGCAAACTGTAGGGTTCCTCGTCTAGGAATCTGAATTGAGTCCCTTGACGGGAGATCATACTAGACGTTTCAATCATGAAAAACTCAAACTACCATTAGTACCTTTCCACCCATTTCGTACTTTCTTGACTCCTAAAAGATTAGTCAAAAGTACTAAGGGACACATAACAAACTCTTACAAACCAGGCGCCTTCCCGGACATTTTGCTCTTAAGCTTAAAAAAATCACATATATTAATAAAAAAAGGACTGCAAAAAAACAAGGTTTTAGAACTTTATGAAACCTATGTAAGGCTTTACATGAGTCTGGATTTTCAAGGTGTTACACATGAGTCTTTCCTACCAAATCCACAAAAAACCTGAAAACGTAGATTATTTTTATCAGGAATGCGAAGATTAAAATACACAATCAAGTACACTATTTGAATTAAAACAAGGCCCTAGATGAGTCCAATTTAAGGACTCTTCAGATAACCATGGAATTTCTTAGTTGTCTTCCCAAGACTTTGGGAAAGTTTGATTCTATTTGGGTTGTGGTTGACAGATTTACCAAGCCAGCCCATTTTATTCCGGCAAGAATAGATTATAAAATGATTTTCTAAGGTCTATGTGAATAAGATAGTGAGATTTCATGGGGTTTCCATTTATATCATCTCAGATAGTGGTACCCAATTCACTTTCAAATTCTGGAGGAAATTGCATGATGAATTGGGCACACAATTAAGTTTTTGTAAGCCCTCCATCTACAGAAAAACGAGCAGTCAGAGAGGACTATTCAAGTGTTAGAAGTTATAATGAAATAATGTGTGATTGATTTTGGAGGGTATTGAGATAAGTTTCTACTTTTATGTGAATTCTCTTATAATAATATTTATCACTCTAGCATAGATATGAAACAATTTGAGGTAATCTATAGGAGGGGATGTAACTCACCAATATGATGTTTTGAGGCTGGAGATGTGAAACATTTGGGTGTTGATTTGGTGAATCATGTTCAATATAAGGTAAAAAGTATTCAAGCTAAGTTTCTACCAGCCCTATGTAGACAGAACAAGTATGCAAACCATAAGGTAAGAGACATGGTATTTCAAACTAGTGAAATATTCTTCTTAAGTTATCACTCATGAAAGGGGTGATGGGATTCGTCAAGAAAAGCAAGCTAAGTCTGCGATACATTTGTCCCTTTATGGTTCTTGAATGTGTAGGTCTAGAGGTTTATAGATTGTCTCTACCACCTAATCTATCGGGCGTTCATCCGGTATTCCATGTGTCAACATTGAAAATATATCATAGTGACGATGATTACAATCATTAAGTGAGACCTAATTGTGATAGGAAAAACATTCAATATGAGGAGGAACCAATTTCATACTTGATCACGATGTGCATAAGTTGAGGACCAAGGATATTAAGTTCATGAAGGTTAATTGGAAGCATCGTCCATTTGAAGAAGCCACTGGGGAAATCGAGAAGGACATGCCACACAAGTATCTCAATTGTTCGTTGACTCAATAACTACTTTATTTCTTACTTAGGCTGTTTTTCCTAATTTTGTCACTTGGGGACGAGTGATGGGTAAATTCGTATCTATTTTAATGAAGGGATTTCTTCGTTATATAAAAGCCAACGGGAGAGAATTTTGGATTGAAAAACTTTATCGTAGTAACTTGAGATTTCCTAACGTAATCCAGATTTAAATAAGATCAAAGTCATTAAGGAGTAGGGAAATCTAGTATCCATCGGGAGATTTATTTATAATCTTGATTACATGAGAGGATAGATAACTTTTTAAGGAATCCATACGACTTTACAAAATTAAATTCGGGTGAATAGAACTCTCAAAACTGATATTTGCATGGAAGGTATTTTTTGAGTGTCGTTATTTAGAGGTGTTTTCGTGAAATAAGGTCTTGGTATTTTTTAAATAGATCACTACCTCGGGTAACCCGCTATGGCGGGGATTTATGCCGCTACAACGGGATGAGGGCTGTCGTGGTGGGCTCGACTCAATTTAAGGTCGTTAATAAACCGCTAAATGACCTCATCATGCACTTTTCAAATTTTTTAACTAAGGAATGAACCGGAGGCGACTACTACTCTTTTTTACCATTCAATAGCTAAAGGTAAGATTTCCATATTCCAAATCCTTTTTTCGATATATAAAAAGTAATAGAATTGGTAAATATTGATAGGGGAGGTTTTGCTATAGATTTTATAGTTGAAACAACCCCAAATTGGATACTTGGGATCATTGGTATGGTCTAGGGTTCATAGAATTGTTAGTTTTTTGGGTAACTAGTGATTGTTTATTGATTCCTGTATTATTATGATTGTTTGTAGACAAGCAAAACGAATCTGAAAAGGGAAAGATCAAGATTCTTAGGGTTCAAGCTTGTTTCGAGGTAAGTGATTGTTGTGATTTTATGATTGTGTGGTGTATGATTGTTATTGTCTCATTGTGATGCATGTATGTATGTGAATTTTGCATTGTTGATTCACACTTGTTGTAAATGAGATAGATGAATAATTATATGTCATGAATTACTTCTTTATTGTATCATTATTGAGAATATAATTTGTGAATGTGATTGTGGTGAGTTGATGGATCTACTGTCATGTTCCGACATAACTAATTGAGATTGGTTGCACATTTCGATATAAAAATGGGATTGAATTGTCACTTTTTTGCATAATAATGGGATCGGATCTCATGTTCCGGTGCACTAATATATAGAGTTTGGGTTCCATGAGAGGATCAACTATTTTTTATAAATGTGTATTGTTGAAGCATGTGACATTTAATATTGTATATGTTCGATATATTGCATACTTATATTATTGTATTAACTTGTTTATGTTTCACTTAGTGGGATAGCCGCGTGATCCTACCAATACACGGTGGTTGTGTACTAATTATGCACTTGCTTTTAGTTTTATTAACTATGGGGCATCTTCCGGCGGCTATTGATAGACCTCACTTAGAAGATCTGTGTTTGTCAATTTCAGATTCAAGGGTGAGCAAGCATTTTCCAAGCTGCTTTGGATTCTTTTGAGTTTATTTCCACATTTCTGACTTGGACTTTTTCTAATCATTTATTTAATTCACTAGTGGGGGTTGTGACCCTTCTTGTTTTAGACTTGATTTATCATTTAGTAATTTTGGTACATTGACTTTCAGGTTCTGAAAGTTATATTCTTCCGCATTTGTTTGGTTCATAGACTTTTTTTAAAGTTTATGGGAACTCTATTTATTCCGAGAGCATTTAAATTTCATTCGTAACTTAAATTTCTTAGTTTTTGGTTTACTTTCTTGTTTGGGTGGTAGTAGTGGCTCACCCTCGTAGTGTTATAGCCTATTTAGATGGGCTGAAAAGCTAGTCAAACTGACTTAAAAGTCAGTTTGGACGTAATCGCAGTGTTTGACAATTTATTCAAAGTGCGTATGTTTAAGTCAAAAAATGACTTATTTTTTAAGCCAAAAGCTAAAAAGCTATGGGAGGAGTGCGTTTTGTGGTGCAAACTTAAAAGTATTGCTGTGACCAGGTAGAGTACCTGTGACCGGTAGTTATTTTGGTGTATTTTTATTATTAAGATTAATTATTATTATTATAGTAGGATGATAGGAGTATTAGTAGGAGGATGATTAGTGTAGGCGTCGAAGGATGAGTGATCAAGTGAGATGTAGGTATGTAGAGGAGTGCGAGTGATGTGTAGGCTGGGCGTGGAGCTGAGGAGGTAGGCTAGGAGGAGGAGGTTGAGGCGGGAGTATTGGTCGATAGAAGGAGGAGGATGAGAGATTAGGATTAGGATAATGTAGTTAGGTGAGAAGGAGGATGAGGCTTTGAGGGTAGGAGGGTTGAGAAGAGGCGTTAGTAGGGATGAGGAGAAAGGAGTAGGAGTAGGCAAAGGTAGTGAGTATTCTTAGTATGATAGAGAGGAGTAAGAGGATGGAGGATGATGAGACGAGCGGACGTAATAATAATAATCAATAATAAGAGTAATAATAATTGTATTTATTTATGTATGTATTAGGATGATTATGTCTTTTTATGAGTATTACTCTTGGATCTTATCATCAGCATCATCTATTATTATTATGTATTATTATTATTATGATTATTTATTAGTGTATTATTAGATGTATTTATTACTAATTAATATGAGTATTTTCATATTATTTGTATTTTATGATTATATTTATATTATTGTTATTATAATTATTATTTATAATTATATTTTTATAACAATTATGATAATAAAGAAATATGTGAATGATAGCAAAATATAATTACTTATGGATGCAACATATAAATTAATTTCGTTTCATTTTTAAGTATAAAAACCTTAAGTCAATCAATTTTTATCATGTTAACATCTTTTAAGAGTATTTCAAACACATAACTACTTATTTTAAAAATATATTCCAGCACTTTCAAAAGTACTTTTAAAAGCTACTTTTTTAAGCTCATCCAAACGGGCTCTTAGTGTAGGTGCCAATCACGGCGGTTTGGGTTGTCAAAATAATTAATAAGGATAAAATGGTAAACACACTATGTCAATAATTGCTTTTTTTATAGGTGTGTCAGTTCAAAAATGAACAATTAATTAGGGACACAGGGAATACTATTTTTTACGTGCCATGTTGACAATTTTGTTGAACATGGGCCTACTTGCATTTCTTTCATACCTCTTCTGTTTCATATTATCATTGTCCCTGATTAGTTGTCCAATTTTAAATTGATTTACCTATTAAAATAATAATTCATATAGTGACTTTACTATTTTAACCCTTTTAATTATGAAGTGGATGAATTAAAAACTTACTAGTTTCATGAAGTTTTACCTTTTTCAAAGTAATTAACGGAGGAAATAAAAGGTTAAAAATTGTTCTTTCTTGATTCGTCAAGGATAAGTGATTAGGGAAAATTGAAAGGGGAAAAGTGGACAAATAATTAGGAACAAAAGGAGTATTAGTTGATCACCTTTTTATAAATAGTTGTCTCATATAAGTTGTCCACTTTATTAAATAAAATGATCATTAATTTTTTTTTCCTATAGATTTTTTCAATTAATTCTTCTTTAAAGTGTTCACATTTGTTTATGTTATTCTTAAAAAGGTTTTTAATGTGTTAATGAATAAAATTATCTATAATATCTAATTATGTGTGTAAAAAAATAATCAACTAATACAAGACGTTATAGTAGATGGTTTTTTGAAGCCTTATCTTTCTTTGAGATTTGGTAAACCGACTTTAATATTTGGTTATTATATTCTTCGTGTTCTTATTTACTTGTCAATGTTTTGCTTGACAGACCTTAAAGAAAATAATAATTGACATAAAAAATATATCATTTTATCTCTATTAATTTGTCACATCCGGGGAGCAAACCCCCTAAGAAGTAACATGGCACACTTGACCTCTCGAAGGTCTTATACAAACTCATAGTTATCATTCATTGCATTTTCATAGTAAATTTAGCGGAAAATTTAAAACTTTACATAGCACATCATATGCTAGAGAAATTTAAAACGTCATCATATATAAAAATATTTCTAAACCCTATTAGACTCTAAGTCTCTTTGCCATCTAGAGTCAACATGTAGAGTACATTAGGGATCCGACCCTTAAAAACATAAGAACATACTAAATAATATTTAATACACTTATAGTAAGTAAACATCTAGGACATCTTGGACTAATGATTCCTTTTCCTGAGATTGGGATCATCTATCAAGCTCCTCACCATTTAAAAATACTTTAGAATCCATAACCTCACATTGTATAAAAGTAGAGAAGAATGTATGATTAGTACAAGAATGCAACTAAATATGGCACATGCAAAAACATGCATCTAAAAGGGAATTTCTTTGAATCATACATCATGCCTTTTGAGTAAATCTTCGAAAACCTTTATACATTAACATTTTATATCATTCACATACTTCATATTGACATTATGGAAAGGCCAAAAATAAACCTAAAATGGATAAGAATTTTATGACATTTTCAAAGTAAATTTACAGTGAGCGAAATTCCTTAAACAGTTGAGTACACTTTTCTTGTATTCACTAACCTCCCAAGTAACCTTAGTGATACTTGGTAAAGGAATACCTTAATGCAAAGGAAAATATGACACATAAAACCAACACATATCATCACACAAGCATAACATATCAAAAGAAACATTCTAGGCAAGATTCCTTTGGATTTACTGTAAGCCTACTTCAATTTGTAACTATTTTACTTCTTTTCATATGACATCATTATAAGACTTCTCAGGACCCTAATATTTGTGTACTAGTGCAATGCACATTTGAAACCTATAACCCCACCAACATGGTCGTAAACCCGTCATGAGACCAGAAACTTAACATCATTCATACATAACACAAGTAAGGAAGACAACTTTATTCAGGTCAATAACAACTTTCATCATTAGCATTTAGAACACACATAAGTGCATATAAGGGATATGCTCACATCTTATAAATTTGATACCTGCCATCTTCCACACAAGTAGGAAAATACCACAAAGTCATGCAAGATGGAACCAAGCATAATACAGGCAACATTAGGTCATACTTCCTAAGACTTCCTTAAGGAGCTACTGTGAAATGTCTAGATGGGCATACTTCCACCTATCCTAAGTAAATCCCTTAAGTCCTCACTATTAGGATCATATTAATTTTCTCCATGTCCTTTTACTTTAGGGCAAACTCTAGCCTTAAACGACATTCAGACTATGGTTCTAAACATGGAGAATTTGGTGTTGTACCATCACACCAAAAAGACGGGAATCTTACTTTCCAAGGGAACCCATGAGTATCATAAAGCATATTAGGTGATATCACTTACTCGATTCGGATGTGGCAAACATATTTTATGGAAACCTTGGGGGTTACAGTGAAAAACCCTCTTTATGCCAAGATGGGGCATTATGGTTATTCATTATGGAAACATCATTTCGAACACCTTTTTGGGTCATGGACTATCAACCCCTTGAGGTTTATGGTGACGTACCTTCCCACATTAGGAAGGGACACCAAACAATCCATAGTCAAGTTCACCGGTGTTTGCTAAGCTAAAGTTCTCTTGATTTGGAATAGACTCATTCACAGTACTTTACAAAAATATATGAATTAGAAGATTTTACTCCCATCCTATTCTTATGCATAGGTAATAGATGAATGAAGTTGATCAACCTTAAAGTTGTTAGAAGGATCTTTTTACATGGACTATAGCATAAGATTACAAATATCGAGGTTTAGGAACACTTTAACCACCACCTTTCAAGGCTCATCTCTTGACTAAGATGACATCATGTATGGGATATACATATTGTATTGCAGGAAGGAAACCTTTTTAAACTCACACATAAAGGTCACATATGTTCATATCTATATCAAGCATACATCATATGTGTGTCTATATACGCAATCCGTTCATATCAAAACTCCAAGAAGTATGGCAAATGCATACTCCAACAATATACTATACTTAAGATCATACAATATATTTTCAGATGGCAACATTGTTTCATATAATCCTCTGCATGTCCTTAGAAGACCAAACTAGTAACTATCCATCAAGGTGTCATGTGCAATGCACAGTCAAAGTACCATACCCTTGCCTATGCTAGTACATATAACAATTCATCCTAGTGAATGATACATCACGTAACATCATATAATGGTTAGCATAGCATAAGACTCATTTAATTAAGACTTACAACATTATTATAGTAAGATTTAGCCTTTATGTACCCATTTATCTTTACATCACACATGACATTATAAAATATCATCATAGGCAGCTAGTACATATAACCTTAACCTAGCCATTTACATGTTCATAACAATAGTAACATCACCTAGATTCACAACTAGAGAAGAAGACTAGGAACAATTACACATAAGGTAATTATCATATATAGGGTAGTAGCTATATGTACTTTAATCATAAAAGAAACCATGTACAAGTTGCTAGAATATTATCCTATAACATAATACAAGCCATCTCACATGTACTAGGGGGTAGAGAGTCTTATATCACTTACTAATATGCTTTACTTTGGTTACCATAGCTAACACTCATAATATACCAATTATGCCAACTTAGTGAAGTATCTAAAGTCATAAAGATCACGTCTAAGTCATGCTTCAGCAAACCTAGAACTTAGATTTCATCATGTTGATTACAACATTCAAATTGTAGGCTGTAAGAACCTAGATCAATTCATGACAAGACTCCTTTTCTTTGATCATCAAGAGTTTATACCCACAATTAATTAATATCATCAATATAAGGCAGTAGTTAAGGACAATATAATCTACACGAAATCCTACTACAATTTGCTATAACCTTTAGATCAAAGTGAACATGTTATTTTAGACATCAATGGAAAATAGAAGAATCATAAGCTAATCGACATTGATCCACATGAATCACTTATTTACAATTCATCAATAACATCCAAGTAAGGCAGTAGATACAACCATCCCTACACAATTGAATTCGACATTAAATCATTAAAACGTCAATGTTAGAGTTAATCATGGAAAACTAAGCTAAGCATGTCCAAACCTTTATATGTTGATAAACATCGATTTTTCATCATCAATTCAACATCAATTCACGTAAATGACAGTACATATGACAACTTAAACATAATAGAATCACAATTCAATCGATAATATGCCAAGATCAGAAAGCCCATGCAAGGACTAAATCATTTTAGGGAGGGAACATGGGTTCACAATGCAATTGGATTAAAATAATGTTCAAACCAATACATTAACATCAATTTATCATTATTTAACCATTTAAAACGTTTTTATAAATAACCCATGGACAAATTGAAGAAGAAGAACTTTGATCATATTTTTTCTTTGAAAACTTTGAGATTAACTCTCTAGATGGAAGGATAACTAGAGATGAAGGGTCACCATACTTTATTCATGAAGACCTATAAAACTTAATGAATAAATCATAGGAATCCATGCTCCAAGCTATCTTGAGCTTCAACAATAATGGAGGTTTCTAGGGAGAATTTTTTTGGAGGGAGAGTTCAATTTCGTGTAGAGGGAACTAGGAATGGGTTGTTCATGTGTTTGATCCCTTATATGCACCCAAATATATGTAAATTAATCAATTAGAGTAAGTTTAGGACGTGGGGTGAATTTCCCGTTCACCCCTTAAATAAAACAATCGTAATGCAGCAGTTACTGGCCATCATCGATGAATCACCATCGACTGGTCATTGTTCAATCAAGTGGTCGTTTGTGGCTTCTTTTGATTGGATCTTGGCCTGTTTTTTGATTGAGACTTGACCAGGCTAAGTTTCCATCGACGAGACCTCACCAACAGGACATTGGTCAACCAAGTGGCCGTCGTTTTGTTCATCAATTGACATTGCAAACACAGTGTCTCGACCAGCCTTGGGTCCTTCTTGTGGGCCCTTTTGTGGGGACTTTTAGAAGTTGTACCCAGACATTTCCAATGTAAATACAAACCATTACAAGTTGTAGACCTCCCATATCAGTTTCAACCAAAAAAATACACGTAACACGTCCAAACAGGCTAGGCCCCATCAAAACACACATTGAGCGTCTTAATGACTATCTTTCGAACGTCTTGGATGTCTTCGATGTTTGACTTGAAAACTTCACGAAAATCCATGTACAATATTTAAAGATCTTTATAAATCATTTATAGGCTTCATAATATCATGACATACTATATATAAACATGTATAGAAACATGAGGCACATAGGTAACTAGTCGTCGAACGTCTTGGTCGTCCTTTGACGTTTGACTTCCAAATCACCTCAAACTTTACAGACTGCCTCTAAAACATATTATAATTAATTTTACAACCTTGTAACCTTAAGAAAAATTTGTTAGGATCTAGACACCCTGAATCATTTTGGGGGTCTTACAATATCCCCCACTTGGGAACGTTCGTCCTCGAATGACATTTAGAATACTTAAATCACAACAAGGACTTCAGTGAATCGTAGGGAAGTTCATCAAGTTTATAACATCATCAAATCATTTTAGCACTCAATTCACAAAAGCAAGCAAAAATTTTATTCGCTCACTCTTTAATGCATCAAACACAAAGGCACTTCTCATGTTCATAGGAGGAACATCCTTCTCCTAATCATAACATGGTCATTACACTTTGATTCATTAAGAGCTCATTTTGTAACTACTCTTTAAGTCACACTTAAAAAGATTTCAACAACACTCAAGAAGCAATTAGACACTAATACTTCAATGCACATAGACTTGAGTTAATTGACTTAACAAAATCTTTATTAGTTAGACCTAGTACCATGAAGGTCATACTCAACCATACAATACTTAGTGGTATCCATGGAGGAATATCCTTCTCCTCTACACACTTTCCTGTATCATGAGTTCACACTTAAGAAAAATACAAGGTCAATTTCCTCTTGAAATGAGAAATTCTCAATTTTTAAACCAATGCATGCTCATGTTTCCTTCCTAGTGAAGTTTAAATGATAAGTCACACCAAGCACATCACAACAAATAAGAAGTAGTTTCACAAAACGTCAATTTCTAACATAGTACTCACCTTCACAGTAAGCATCATTTGGGAAATAAAAAATACAAATTGTACGCACAGACATGAATACTTAGTTACACATGCTTTCATCTTTTAAGAGTGAGAATACAATCATTCTTCCCAAAACCATACAAGTCATATAATTTTCAATAGACTCAACATATTTCATTTTAAAGAGACTCAACTTTTCATTATAAGGCTAAACATTACACCTCACAAGTGAGTATTACCATGTTTCTTATCTTATCTCACGAAGTCGAATGCATAACTAGCATATCAAGATGCAAATCAACATGAGAAAACATGGATTTTATCAAATTTTTCTTTCATTCACTTTGGAATCATCATAATATCTTTAAGGTGATGTCAATCAATACATACCAAACATATAAAGGTCATGCAATTCATAATTTATGCAAGACTATATTCATGAACAAGCTTACTAAGAACTTATTAGTTTCCATGTTCAAGCAAAAAAGAAGGACGGGGTAGAATAATATCTACAACCTTACTACTCCATCACCATCCCCTACTTAGGGTAAACCCAATTAAGAGAAACTTAACCCAAAATTAAAAGGATCTTAACTAAACAACCTTCATTTTCATCACTTAAAAGTGATTACAACTTTAAAAGGAATTTACAGTAAATCAACCAAGACATTCTAAACCTTATCATGTTAAGAAAATTATCCTCCAATAATCAAGTTTGGTCAAACTATTTAACCACATAAGGTTTTTACACAATACAATAGACACCATGGTCATACATCATTAGGGGAAACAATAGAGGAGACTTAGTCTTAAGGACTCTTTCTTTTCTTTGAACATTAAGGTAAGGTAAATTCTAGGTCAATCAAACCCACATAATCACCCTAAAAAGATAAGAATACTACCCTCAATTCTAAAGGGAAAACATCAATTCCACAACATCTAGGGAATCACAACACAATAAGAAGTTAAAAACAAATCTACAACTCATCATTCCATAAGACTCTCATTCTTCATCACAAATAGAAAATCTCCTTGTTACATTCATTATCATGTTCAAATGCATCAATTCTACACATATTTCAACAACATGTATTCAAAGAATAATTTAGTTGATTTCAAAAAAATCTTACAGTATGGTGCCTAGCTTTAAGTGAACATGCCTCAACATTAAAAAAAAAACACTTGGGCAATTGATGGGAAAAGCATGAAAATATGATATACAAGACTTTGCCAAGACAAGAATACCACCATCACACCTAGGATCAAGTCTATACAAAGGACTCCAACCATACTAGGCAACTTATCAACGACCACATATATACAAAGAGAAACATTGAACACTTTTAAGCATATATTCTTAGGGTAGCATGCCTCCATAGGTAGTCACTAAGCATTTAAATTTCAAATCATATCATTAGGCTACAATCATGCAAAACTGTATAGTAACACATTATTTCAAAAGAAACTCATGTATACAATAATAAATTCTAACATGCTTTAACTATATCATGACATACATTTCTCAATATAACATGCTATTTCACATAAATTTCCTATATAGCCATAATTTTCATCACATCATCAAAATATGCCAAAATTCACCTTCACACATACTCATTCAACCATAAAACAAAGGTAAGCATTTAAACTCACCTTTTCTACCTCAAGTATAGAGAACAATCTCATCCAAGCAATCACATATAAAAATATCATCGGACAAGAAAACATAAGGAAGAGATCTTATAGAGTTATGTTCTATGGCACGATATAAGAATGATGAAAAAAGGAAACTCTATCATCCTATATCCTCTCGTACCATTTGATGTATCGCGACTCAACCACCTATGATACAAAGGACTTTACTAGACATGGCAATATAAGATTTCTTCAATCCTAAACAACTTTTAAAAACCTCATGCTCTGATACCACATTTTTCCAATCCAAGGAGCACCCCCTAGAAGTAACATGGCGTACTTAACCTCTCGGAGATCTTATACAAGCCATAGTTATCATTCATTGAATTGTCATAGTAAATTTAGTGGAAAATTTAAAACTTTTCATAGCACATCATATGTTAGAAACTTAACTTCATATATATAAAATATAAGTCATAATACAAATTTAGACTCTAAGTCTCTTTGCCATCTTAGACTCAACAGCATTAGAGTACATTAGGGACATGGCCCTTAATACGTAAGACATAACTATATAATATTTAATACACTTTATAGTAAGTAAGCAGTAGGACATCCTTGGACGTAAGGATCCCTTTCCTTGAGCTTGGAAATCATCTATCAAGCTCCTCACCATTTAAAACATCCTCTAAGCATCCATAACCTATACTTTGTGTAAAAAGTAGAGAAGAATGGGATTAGTATAAGAATGCAATAAGTATGGCAACCATGCAAAAACATGCATCTAAAAGAGACATTTTCTTGAAATCCTACATAATGCCTTTTTGAGTAAATCTTCATAAAACCTTTATATAATAACATTTATATCATTCACATACTTCATATTGACATATTTAAAGTCCAAACATAACATAAAATGGTATATATAATTTATGACATTTTCAAGTCACATTACAGTGAGCTATCTTCCCTTAACAGTAAGTACACCTTTCTTTTATTCACTAACTTCCTAAGTAACCATCTAGTGATACTTGGTACAATGCATCACCTTAAGTCCATAAGGATAATATACACATGACTAACATAAGCCAACACATATCTTCACACAAGAATAATATATCAAAGACACATTTAGGCAAGATTCATTTGGCTTTACAGTAAGCTACTTCCATTTGTACCTATATTTAATTCTTTTCATATACATCATTATAAGACTTTGTTCATTACCCAATATTAGTCTACTAGTACAATGCACATGTGAAGCCCCATAACCCCACACATGCTTAGTAAACCCTTTATGAGACCACAAACCTTAACATTCAATTCATACATAAACAAGTAAGTGAAGACAACTTTATTCATGTCAATACAAGACTTTCATCATATATTCATTTACACCAACATAGTGCATACATAAATAGGATCACAACTCATACATTTATATCATGCACATCTTCATAACAAGTAGACAAATACCACAAAGTCATGCATATGGACATAAGTATAAAAATACAAATTAGGTTACCTTCCTAGGACTTCCTAAGGAGATACTTGTGCAATGTCTAGATGGGTTCATTACTTCCACCTATCCTAAGTAAACTCCCTTAAGTCCTCCTAGTTAGGATCATATTCATTTTCTTCTATTGTCCATTATACTTTAGGGAAACTATAGCCTTAACCGACATTAAGACCATGGGTGCTAAACATGGAATTTGGTGTTGTACCCTCACACCAAAAAGATGGAATCATACTTTCCATGGTAAGACATGAGTATCATAATAGCATATTGGGTGATATCACTTACTAGATCCTATGGGGCAAACATAGTTTATGGAACTAGGGGGTACATGTGAAAACCCTCTTTATGCCAAGATGGGGCATTATGGTTATTCACTTATGGAAACATTCTTCTAACACCTTTTTGGGTCATGAGGCTATCCACCCCTTGAGGTTTATGGTGACCTACCTTCCCACATTAGGAAGGGACATACACTCACATTCAAGTTCACTCGTTGTAAGCTAAGTTCACTTTATTAAAAGCCTTCATTATCATTACTTTATGAAATATAGGCTTAGGAGATTCATCCCTCATATGCTTAGATCATAGATCATAGATGAAAGTTCATCAACCTACATTATGTGAGAAAATCCTTTCACATGGGCATAGCATAATTATTAGCACTATCTAGTTTAGGATACTCTTGAGCACACCTTTTAGGGATACTTTCATGACTAGATCATCATTCATATGTGTGTGAATACATATATGTGAGAAAACCTTTCACATAACACATAAAGGTCACACATGTTCATATAACAATGCATAAGTCTATATGTGTATCTACATGACAAATCCTTTCATATAAACACGCCAAGAAACAATGCACATTCATACTTCACCATATCATATAATTAATCATCATAGCATATAAGTCATATTCATAACATGTTCATACAATCCTATGCATTTCCTTAGAAGACAACTTAAGAACTATCCAATCAAGGAGTACATGTGCAATGCACAGTCAAAGTACCATACCCTTACCTATGCTAGTACATATAACAACTCATCCTAGTGAATGATACATCACACAAACTCATAGAATGGTTAGCATAGCATAAGACTCATTTATTTAAGACTTACAACATTTTTATAGTAAGTTTTAGTATTTATGTACCCATCTTAGATTTACATCACATATGGAATTATAAAACCTCATCATAGGAATCAAGTACATATAACCTTAACCTAGCCATTCACATGCTCATAACAATACTAACATCACCTAGATTCACAACTAGAGAAGAAGACTAGGCACAATTACACATAAGCTAATCATCATAACCACTCATTCATATGTTCATCAATTTGACTTCAAGGCTATGGTAATCACATATATAATGAAAATAAGGTAAACACCACCACCATAAGTAGACCATACCACACAATGCCATTTCATCAACATTACTATAAAGAAAGTAGTGGAGATAAGCATTCTTACCAATTTCTCACCCTTTGATCATCATTGATGAATAAACCTTGTTTATCAACAATTCATGTATAGGGAAGTATCTTTATGTACTTTAATCATAAAAGAAACCATGTACAAGTTGCTACAAGATCATGGTATAATATAATACAAGGCATGTCAAATGTACTAGAGGGTAGAGAGTCTTATATCACTTACTAATATGCATTACTTTGATTACCATAACACTCATGATATACCAATAATGCTAACTTAGGGAAGTATCTAAATTCATAAAGATCATGTCTAAGTCATTCTTCATCAAACCTAAAACTTAGATTTAATCATGTTCATTACAACATTCAAATTGTAGGCTATAAGAACCTAGATCAGTTCATGCCAAAAATCCTTTTCTTTTATCATCAATAGTTCACACTCAAAATTCATTAATATCACCAATGTGAGGCAGTAGTTAAGGACAACATAATCTACACGAAATCCTACTACAGTTTGCCATAACCACTAGATCACAATGAACATGCTATTTTAGATATCAATGGAAGATAGAAGAATCATAGGATATTCTACATTGATCCATATGAATCACTTATTTACAGTTCATCAATAACATACAAGTAAGGCAGTATATACAACCATCCCTACACAATCGAATTCCACATTAAATCATTAAAACGTCAATGTTATAGTGAATCATGGAAAACTAACCTAAGCATGTCCAAACCATCATATATTGATCCACATGGATTCTTTATCATCAATTCAACATCAAATCACGTAAATAACAGTAGATATAACCACTTCAATGTAAAATAATCATAATTCAATCGATAACAAGCCAAGATCACAAAGCCCATGCAAGGACTAAATCATTTTAGGGAGGGAACATGAGTTCATCAGGCAATTGGATTAAAATCACATTCAAACCAATACATTAACATCAAATCATCAATATTTAACCATTTAAACTATTTTTAGAAAAAACCATGGAAAGATTGAAGAAGAAGAACTTTGATCATATTTTCTCTTTGAAAACTTTAAGATTAACTCTCTAGATGGAAGGATAACTAGAGATGAAGGATCACCATAATTTTATCTATATGAAAACCTTCAAAAATTGATGAAGAAACCATAGGAATACATGATCCAAGACTTTCTTGAGCTTCACCAACAATGGAGGTTTCTAGGGAGAAGATTTGTGGAGGCAAAGTTCAATTTCGTGTAGAGGGAATTAGGAATGTGTTGTTCACGAGTTTTATCCCTTATACAAACTCAAATATAGCTAAATCAATAAATTAGAGTCAGGTTAGGACGTGGGGTGAATTACCCATTCACCCCTTGGATAATACCATCGCAATGCAGCAGTTACAAGCCACCGTCGACGAATTATAATCGACTGGCCATTGGTCAATCGATTGGCCGTCTGTGGCTTCCATCGATTGAACCTTGGCCCGTTTTTGGGTTGAGACTTGTCCAGGCTAAGTGTACATCGATGAGAACTTACCAATGGTCTTTGGTCAACCAACTGGTGGTTGTTTGGTTCGTCAATTGACAATGCCAAGACTGTTTCTCCGCCAGCCTTGGGTCCTTCTTGTGAGCCTTTTTGTGGGGCCCGTTAGAAGACGTACTCGGACGTTTCCAACGTATATACAAACCTTTACAATTTTTATACCTCCCACATCAGTTTCATCCAAAAAAATACATGTAACACGTCCAAACAAGCTAGGCCCCATCAAGACACACATTGAGCATCTTAAGGGGTATCTTTCATAGGTCTTGGACGTTCTTAGACGTTTGACCTTCAAACTTCACGAAACTCAATATACTATCTTTAAACATAATTAGAACTCATTTAAAAGCTTCATAGTATCATGACATACTATATATAAATACGTATAGACACATAAGACACATAGGTGACTAGTCGTCGAACGTCTTGATCGTCCCTTGACGTTTGACTTCCAAATCACCTCAAACTTTACACACTGCCTCTAAACCATATTATAATTAATTTTAGTACCTTATAACCTTAATACGAAAAATGTATCCTATGTAAAACCTTGTAACAACCCTAAAAATGAATATGCTAAGTAATGTTTAGTATGTTTTAAATGCCTACGATTAGACCAGGTTCACACGAATTGATTCGCGTAGAACCAGACCTCTGAACCCTTGATAAAGCAAACCCAAATAACTTGGGGAGTTAGTTGAGCTAGGAAAGGTTGGTTCCATCCGTGTAGGGCTCCCGAAAATGAAGATTTACCTAGATTAGTCTTTACCGGACTTAAAAAGGGGAAATCTTATGTTTGGAGGGTCTAGGGGTAAAATGGTATTTTTTCAAGCTAAGGTTAGTATAATAATTACCCTAAATATGTAAAAAATAATTTAATTAATAGGGTGGAGGGGCATTTTGTATAGAAAGGGCCAAAATTGGCCTTTGAGCAAAATCTTGCTCCACCAGGGTTCGAACCTAGGTGGGAGCAATGATTTAACTTGATTATTTAAATTGGTGAATAAACTTAATCAAATAATATTAAAATTCTGATTTAAGAAAAAGGAAAATCATATTATTAATTAATTAATTAATTAATGGGGCGATTTGGGTCGAGTCGACCCGCAGGGACTCGTTTTCGCGATGGGGACGTCATGAGTTCGAACCTCTACGGAAGCAACATTTAAGGGGATTAAATTGAGTTTATAATCTTATTTTTGTAAGGGAATTATGGTAATTTAACATATAATTAAAAAAATCGTATTTTTAACATTTGAACAAACCTTATTTTGACTAAGTCTCAACTAGAATCCTAACCCTAAGAAACCTCTCTCTTTTTCACGTTTCATCCACTCTCACGATCTGCCTCTCTCTTTCTTTCTTTCACGTTCTCTCTGCCTAACAAAAATAAAAGAACATAAAAACTACAAAATTTCTTCACACTTGAAGAACTTACACGAAAAATATAAACAAACAAGCTAACCAAAAATGTAAAGAAAAGTTTCGTCGGGTTTGTGTTGGAGTTTCGGGATATTGACGTGAGTTTGGAGAAGGTTTTTGGGCAGAAATTCGTGGGTAGAACAACATTGAAATTAGGTAAGGGTTTATACCTTGGACTCCTTTCTTCAATTGAATTTTCTTTCCCATGAATTCAACGAATCTTGAAACTAGGTTGTTCCCATTCTTGTTGAACTCCTTGTCCCTAGTATCCCTTTGATCTCAATGTGAAATAGGTTAGAGATCATGTTGTTGTTATGTTTTCTGGTAGTTTAAGTATGAAGTGTGATTTTCGTGAAAATATATTCATGATCATGTGTTTGAAATTGTATGCATGTTAAGTCATGCCAACCGAAAGTATGTGAAAAATGATATGTTTTTATGATTGAATTTTATGTGCGAATATTGTGTAAATGGTAATTATTGTCTGAATATAATCATAAAAAGATTACACTTAAAGATGCACCAAATGATCCACGAAATGCTTTAAGAATTAACATATGAATGATGATAAAAAGAAGCTTAAAATAGTGAACCGATTTCCAGCATTTGGCAGGTTGGGTTCGGCCAAACAAAGTGGTACAAAACTCAATGAAAAATGAATGTAAAATAAGTCAAGTCACTAAGGATTGAACCCAAGAAATCATTACATGAATCCTACAAAAAATAAACAAAAGATTAAGACAAAAATGGATTGGAAGAGACTAAACTTCCAGCCTGCTGGAAATTGTAGTCTCGGCCAACTTTTTAAAAAATAAACTTCCTTTATTTTTTTTAAATGTAAGGTCATTGGGGATTGAACTCATGATCTCACCAAATGAAAGTTTCATAAAAATTTCGTGACAAAAATGAAAGGAAACGTAGATGTTGTGAGTGGGGATTGAATGCACAACCTCTTGAATGGATGAGATACTTAGGAGAAAAATAATGGAGGAAATAAATGTGGAGAGAGCGGGTTGAACCTACAAATTCTTGGATAGGTGAGAAAGTTAAGAGATAAATTAAAATAAAAATAATGAGCTTGTGGCGGATTGAACCCACAACATTCTTGACTTAAACGAAAAAGGAGAGGAGAAAAAGAAAGGAAATATTATGGGGTTGATGGGGATCGAAGTAGGATCCCCCAAATCTGAAAAATGCAATTGTCAAGTTTAGAATAAGATTAAGTGTTGTCCAAGGGATTCGAAATGGTGTTCCCTTGCCAAAATTCCGTATTGACACATAAGTTATACGTAAGTAAATATTTAATGAATGCTTTCTCTAAAGATCGAAATCAATATCTTGGCATATCTACAAGATGTATAAGTCTTGTACCACATAATTTTGCGTAAACATGAATCACTTAGACCAACTATGAATGAAGCCTCATGGCTTGTATGTGTAGACTCATAAGTCTAGCGTACGTTTAAAAGTAGGTGAGCCTAAGATGTATCTGATAAAATGATGTAACCCTAGGAGGGTTAAGTAAGAGTGTGAAACACACTAAATGGCCAAGTGCATTGGCGTATGATGAAATGAACTGTCACGTGAAGGGGTGAGTAATTATGAAAATCAAATGTGTTAAAGTGAATGAATTAGGTGACAATATGATAAGAGGCTAATGTGAAAGATGAGAACAATCTTAAATGATCCTATGAAAATGTTACCAAAACGTACTCACCTATGAGAGTGTAAAGATAATGAAGAGACCAGTATCTATGAACACTCTAATGAAAGTATTGAAGGTAATGCATACTCAATACTAATGATGAGATGAGAAATCATCTAATGAGCTATGATATCTTCAGGCTAGAATCCATCTTCCATGATGTATGAGTGGAATGTAATATAACTTCATACTTAGCACCGATAGGCTAGCTATGAGCGGTGATGCCTTCTTTCAAAAAGGGTGGAGTTTCACATAACTCTCATGAGATGAGACTGTCTGGCATGCCGTGTATAGGGCTCCTTATATCTCCTAGTCTTTGAACCTATATTGCCAATATAGGGATCTAACAGAGTTCAATTCCCTATATACGCTAGCATGTTTTGGTTCACTTTGGCAGGTGATTCCATCTCTTTTCGATGTGGGGATTACACAATGGATTTCATAATGCTCACATGATCTATGTCGGTTAAGGTTAAAATTTCCAAAGAAAGAATAAGGCCATCCTCAACGAATGCATATAATGAAATAAACGATACCAAAAGTTTTAGGATAGGATAATCAAAAGGTGAGCTAGACTTAAGTAATAACTCTAGCTTATTCTTGGTCATTGCATAGCGAAACCGATGAGAGTCCTATACTACATCCTAGATATGACTAGTGGCTGCACTAGTATATGAAAAAATGAATATGAAGTACGTATAAATGAATGAAGCAGACTCTGTGTTTGTTAAAGAAGTCTCCCTAGTTGAGGTCCCATATGTTGAGACCTCATTTTGGGAAGTCCTAATGTCAAGTCCATGATTCCAAGGTCTCATGGTATATGAAAGAATGATATGAACTACATGATATGATATATGTAATATGTTATGTGCTGCTTCTAAAATGATAAGTATGATGATGCATGTTACTCTCATGGAATGACTTTCCTAATATAAATTTGGCAAGTCCTCTGACTTTCCTAATCCAAATTTGGCAAGTCCACTGACTTGACTTTCCATAATTCATATCGTTAGGAGAGAGATCTTCTTAATAATGCATGTCCTTGATGTGTGCTTGAATATACCCATACTTAGTACAAGTGTGTACTAATCCTTTACAACTCTGTACTTTTAGGTGCAAGCATAGGCGGATGCTAGAGCTTACGAAACGATGCTACAGCTATCCGGATATGGAGCATTCATCTGTACTTGGTAGGCCCTCATGCTCTTGAGGACGCTTGCCCATTATATTCTAGCTTAGATATAGGTTTGAGTTAGTGGAGTATGTTCCACTAGTGTTTCATTTTCGGTTTCATTTCAAACTTTGTATTGGTGTCGTTTCGACAAGGATACATTTAATGCAATTATGAACTGCTTATTTCATTTGATTATTTCTATATTAGATGGTTGATTTGTAAACGCCTATGATGCTATGTATATTATGTTTCACATGAAATAAGAAAATAAAAAGTTCAAATTTTCCGCTAAAATTAACCTAGATGAAGAAACGATGACGTATCTAGGCTTGTCTGCGACCTTTGAGAGGTCAACGACGCTGGTCTCGTCTGGGGTCTAGATTGCGGCGTGACAAAGTGGGTACCGGAGCTTTAAGTTAAATTCCGAGGATAATAAGTTCACATCAACCACATTGAGTAGTTTATAAGTCATGGTAGTGAAGTGCACTACTATCCTGAATTAGAGACTGCATGATGCGTAGGAAAATTTCCCTTATTCTGATCTTATCGTGCCTTTTCCTGATGTTTTAATTCTTGGTGTTATGAGCGTGTCTAACATCAATCCTTATTATTTTCAGAAAATGAATACTAGGAGAAACGCTTGTCAGAGGAGAGGAGGAGTAGCTGCTAGGGGTAAGCAAGTTCCACCCTAGGCTCCAGCTGAAGGAGTGGCCATGCCAATTAACCCTGCAAGGTTGACAGATGCAGAGGCGTGACTGCTTTGGCTCAGATAGCTCAAGCCATCAAAATGCAGGCCCAAACTATGACGATGCAGCGCAAAAAATTGAATGTTCAGAGGGAGGAACCACCGGTACGTAGCATGGTTGACAGGCTACGAGACTTCACGAGGATGAGTCCTCTTATTTTCACAGGGTCTAAGACTTCAGAGCATCCCAAGGTGTTCATAGATGAGGTGCACAAGATTTTGGTGGCCATAGGGGCCATAGATACTGAGAAGGCTGAGCTGGCTTCCTATCAGCTCAAGGATATTTAACAAACTTGGTGCAAGATGTGTCAGGATAGCCGAGCTTAGGGAGGAGTTCCGATCACTTGGGAACTTTTTAAGACAGTCTTCCTGGAGAGATTCTTCCCCAGGGAAATGAGAGAGGCCGAGGTTGAGCAATTTATTAACCTTAAGAAGGGATCTATGACAGTCAGGGAGTATTCCTTGAAGTTTGTTAAACTTTCCAGGTATTCCACTTACCTTGTGTCTAACAGTAGGGAAGAGATGAGCAGGTTCCTCAGAGGAATCACCAGAGATCTGGAGGAGGAATGTCGAGCTGCGATGCTCCACGATAACATGGACATCTCCAAGCTGATGGTTCATGTCCAACAGGTAGAGGACAGTAGGACGAAGAGGGGAGTTCTTGATTCTAGGAAGCCTAAGCATTCTGATCAGGCAGAAATTAGAAATGGTGGCAACGGGGAAAAATTCAGTGTCCGTGAGCAGCCCAGATTCAAAAAGGGTCATCAGAGTTAAGGGAAATTTAACTTTCATATGAGTGCAACACCTAGAAAAGGCATACCCGAGCGCGAGAAGGGCAATGGATGAGGTGTGCAGCATCCCATAGAGGAGTATGCCAAGTGTGGCTGTGATAACAATGGAGAGTTCAGATAGGACACTAATGCCTGCTTCGGTTGCGGAAAGAACGGTTACATGGTTATGGTCTGCCCACAAAACAGGGGTCAGGCTAGTGGTAATGCTCAACCTAGGCCTAATCCACAGGGTGTAGCAGAAGTCGAGCCTCCTAAGAGGTACAAGTTCTACGCCCTGAAGGGCAGGGAGGTGCATGAGAAGTCAGCTGATGTGGTCACATGTAGGCTGTAAGTATTCTCAACTTCTGTTTATGCCTTACTTGATCTAGGGTCTACGCTTTCCTTTGTAACTCCATTGCTTGCTCTCACTTTTAAAATATTGCCTGAAGTTTTGCATGATCCTAAAGTGTTTCATACACCTTTAGGATAAAATGTAAGAACTGATAAATTATACAAGGATTGCCCAATAGTTGTATGAGGTTAGACTTCATACTCTTAAGTCTAAGTTTCCATATCTCTCCATTCTTTGTTGTTGTTGCTTGATTGTGCATAGTGAATATGTTATGATATTACTGACGTTGTGCTAGATTATAAGAAGTGTCATTCGGGGACGAATGCTTCTAGGGGGGGGATAATGTAGCAACCCTAAAAATGAATATGGTAAGTAATGTTTAGTGTGTCTAGAATGCCTACGATTAGACCAGGTTCACACGGATTGATGCGCATAGAACCAGACCTCTGAACCCTTGCGAAAAACAAACCGACTAACTTGGGGAGTTATTTGAGCTAGGATAGGTTGGGTCAATCCATGTAAGGCTCCCAATAATGAAGATTTACCCGTATGAGTCTTTACCGGACTTAAAAAGGGGAAATCTTAAGTTTGGACGGTCTAGGGTTGAAATGGTCTTTTTCCAGGATAAGGGTAATATCATAATTATCCTAAATATATAATTAATTATTTAATTTATAACGTGTAGGGGCATTTTGGGTAGAAAGGGCCGAAATTGGCCTTTGAGAAAATCTTGCTACACCCATGTTCGAACCTAGGTGGGAGCAATGATTTAACTTGATTATTTAAATTGGTAAATTAATTTAATCATAGTAAATAATATTTAAATTCTTATTTGCGAAAAAGAAAAATCAGATTATTATTATTATTAATCAATTAATTAATGGAGTGGTTTAGGTCAGGCGACCCGGAAGGACCCATTTTTGCGATGGAGACATCACGGGTTAGAACCTCGACGGAGGAAACATTTAAGTGGATTAAATTGAGGTTTATAATTTGATTTTGTGAGGGTATTCTGGTCATTTAACATAAAATTCAAAAAAATAGATTTTTAACATTTGAACAAACCTTATTTTGACTAAGTCTCAACTAGAATCCTAATGCTAAGGAACCTCTCTCTTATTCACGTTTCATCCACTCTCACGATCTGCCTCTCTCTCTCTCTCTCTCTTTCTTTCACGTTCTCTCTGCCTAACAAAAACACAAGAACAGATTAACTACAAAAGTTCTTCACACTTGAAGAACTTACACGAAAAATAGGAACAAACAAGCTAACCAAAAACGTAAAGCAAAGTTCCATCGGGTTTTGTGTTGGAGTTTCAGGATTTGGACGTGAATTTGGAGAAGGTTTTTGGGCAGCAAGTCGTGGGTTGAACAACATTGAAATTAGGTCTGGATTTCTCTCCTGGACTCTTTTATCCAAGAGAAGTTTCTTTCTCATGAATTCAATGTATCTTGAAACTAGGTTGTTCCCGTTCTTGTCGAACTCGTTGTCCCTAGTATCCCTTTCATCTCAATGTGAAATAGGTTAGAGTCCATGTTGTTGGTATGTTTGCTGGTAGTTTAAGTATGAAATGTGATTTCCGTGATAATATGTTCATGATTATGTGTTTGGAATTGTAAGCATGTTAAGTTATGTAAACTGAAAGTATGTGAAAAATGATATGTTTTTATGGTTGAATTTTATGTGCGAATGTTGTGTAAATTATGAGGTGTAAAAGTGGTGTAATGTTGCTGGATGTAATGGTAATTATTGTCTGAATATAATCATAAAAATATTACACTTAAATATGCACCAAATGATCCACGAAATGCCTTAAGAATTAACGTATGAATGATAATAAAAAGAAGCTGAAAATAGTGAACAAATATTCAGCATTTGGTAGGTTGGGTTCGGCCAAACAATGTGGTACAAAATGCAATGAAAAATGAATGTAAAATAAGTGAAATCACTAAGATTGAACCCAAGACATCATTACATAAAAGCAAAAAAAAATCAACAAATGATTAAGACAAAAATGGCATGGAAGATAACTTTTAAAGAAATGAACTTTGTCTATTTTTTTTAATAAAAAATGTGAGGTCATTGGGGATTGAACCCATGACCTCACCAAATGAAAGTTTCATAAAAAATTCGTGAGAAAAATGCAAGGAAAAATAGATGTAGTGAGTGGGGATTGAACCCACAACCTCTTGAATGGATGAGAGAGTAAGGAGAAAAATAAAGGAGAAAATAAATGTGGAGAGTGGGGATTGAACCCACAACCTCTTGGATGGGTGAGAAAGTTTAGATATTAAATAAAAGAAAAATAATGATCTTGTGGGGGATTAAACCCACAACCTTCTTGACTTAGACGAAAAAGAAGAGGAGAAAAAGAAAGGAAATATTATGGGGTTGATGGGCATCGAACTAGGGTCTCCTAGATCTGAAAAATGCAAATATAAAGTTTAAAATAAGATTAAGTGTTCTCCAAGGGATTCAAAATCGAGTTCCCTTGCCCAAATTCCGCATTGACACATAATTCATACGTAAGTAAATATTTAATGAATGCTGCCTCTAAAGATCGAAATCAATATCTTGGCATATCTACAAGATGTATAAGTCTTGTACCTCATAATCTTGGGTAAACATGAATCACTTAGACAAACTATGAATGAAGCCTCATGGATTGTATGTGTGGACTTATAAGTCTATCATATGTTTAAAAGCAGGTGAGCCTAAGATATATGTGATAAAATGATGTAACCCTAGAAGGGTTAAGTAAGAGTATGGAAAACACTAAATGGCAAAGTGCATTGGCGTATGATGAAATTAACATTCACGTGAACGAATGAGTAATTATGAAAACCAAATGTGTTAAAGTTAATGAATGAGGTAACAATATGATAAGAGGCTAATGAGAAAGATAAGAGCTATCTCAAATGATACTAAGTAAATGTTACCAAAACGTACTCACCTCCATACCTTGTCAATCCTTAGATATTTGTCATGGAAAGTCTTGAAGCCTTATGGGGGTCTTGAGATGAGAGAAAATTCTAGAGAGAAGTGGGAGTCTTGGGGTTTTGGAATTTTGAAGTTTGAATACTTGTTTAATGAGTTAAAATCCCCTAATATAATTAAAATAAATAAATTATACCAACCCTAAAATAAATAAAAACGACGCCCATGATTGACGGTCCGTTATTCTATGTACGGACTTCTTGGCAATTGTGATTTGGGTAAGATTGTACTCAAATGGATCCAAGATCCATTATTCTATGTATGGACTCATGACCTCCATTGACGGGGAATGAGTCCATCAACGGACCGTTGTTGCACTCGTCAAGTGCAAGTTGTCTTTTGACAACCTTCGGGTCAAATGTTTGGGTCCTCCTAGAGGGACTTTAGGGTGGTCATGGGGGAGTAGCACCCAAACCTTTTGACCCTAAATATGAACTAAGGTTTACTATAAGTATTCTTACTATGTTTGACCTTCAAACTACTCTTCAAACCCCTTCCAAAACATAAAGTCACAGTAGGTCAGTTTCACTAGTCTCAAGATGTCGTGATTGTTTCTTGACGTTAAGATTTAATAATTCCTAATCAAGTTAATTACCTTTGTTTAGTCCTGGAAACACCATTTTAAAAACTATTGACTAGGTGAGACTCTATCCTAGGTCCTTGGAAATTCGACGTATAACAATATCCTCCCTTGGGGAACATTCGTCCTCGAATGACACTTTAAACATCGTTTTGAAAACTATGACTTAAGACTAGCAGCTCAACCAACATATGTCACATAAAAATAAATCAATGATCAAAGGAGGAATCACTCACTCCATTCTCAAAAACATCAAAGCATCATTTATTAGATAGACACTATGCCAACTACCAATCATGCACACACTGCATTATTTCACATTTTTACAAGGAGGAATGTCCTTCTTCTTCTCATATATCTTAAAATGTTTAATAAATAGCAATACACCATTTCATCACTTCACACGTGAGCAATTTCACAACAAGAAATAATACAGAACTCAACTATACCAACCATATAACCAAATATTATCAAGTATGAAAAACATATAACTTCAAAACACATAGAAACATGAATTTTCACAAGAACATGCAAATTGAAGAGAAATCATAGAACTTTAGGACACACATATGGTATTTTATAAAAGAAAATAGGAGAAGTCACTAACCTTAACCTTAGCTAAAAAAAAGAAGGAAAAAGATGAGGATATCGGGACATCATGTCGCCCTCTCCTCCCAAGCATATTCTACTAGGTGGTTCTTTCAAAGAACCTTTACAGAAGCTACTTCTTTATTCATAAACTTCTTCAATTGCCGGTCTAAAATTTCAACCAGGACCTCTTCGTAGGAAAAGTTAGCATCAACCTTCAAACGTTCTAGAGGAAGGATAGACACCGGATGGTCTATGCACTTTTTTAGCATTGACACATGGAACACTGGATGCACCAGAACAAACTCAATGGGTAATTTCAACTCATAGGCAACACTTCCAACGTGTTTCACAACCTCATATGACCCACATACTTGGGACTAAGTTTTCCCTTTTTACCAAACCTAATCCCCACTTTCATGGGTGATATTTCCCATAACGAATTCCATGTTGGCATCTTCCTACTTCCAAGTAGGAATACCTATATCTTGAGTTAAACCTCCTAGTCTTTGATGTTCGGCCTTGACTTATTGACCATTTGGACATTTGGCTAAAAAATCTTCTATATCCTTCTTCAAAAGATTCAACCAATAGATCTCTTGTAGATCACGATACATTTTGGTGGCACTTGGATGAATGGAATATTAGGAACCATGAGCCTCTTCAAAATTTTGTCTTCTTAGGTCATCGACATCCAACACACACAACCTACCTTGGTACCTAAGTACCCCATCTACCCCTTGGGAGAATGATTCATTTGACTTACTAATAGCCGATTCTTTTAATTCCATCAATGGAGGACCAAGATGTTGCTTAGATCACCTCTACAACTAAAATGATCCGGAGTTATGATGAACCATGAAGCCTCCTTTTGGAGAATATTCTTGCCGAACACACCACCGGTCCAATCTACGTACCTCTTTCACTAACTATTTCTTACTATCGGGAATAAGAGCCAAGCTACCCATTGACATTTGAATTAAAGTGTACGCAACCACATTGGCTTTCCTGAGGTTGTATAGGACACTAATATCATAGTCTTTTTAAAGCTCTAACTACCTCTTGTCGGAGATTTGACTCTTTTTGAGTGAAAACAAATTGGAGACTCCTATGGTCAGCGAACACATCCACATGTACTCCATATAGATTATGTATCCATATTTTTAAAGCAAAAACTATGATGTGTTGGATAGTTCTTCTCATGTGCCTTCAATTGTCTAGAGGCAAATGTTATCACCTTACCATGTTTCATGAGGAAACAACCCAAACCTACTTGAAAAGTGTCACGATACACAACAAAACTTTTGTTACCCTCCGGTAAAGTCAACACCAGAGCAGAGGTAAGCTTATCTTTAAAATTTTGGGAGCCTTTATCACAAGCTTCCGTCCATTCAAACTTTACTTTATTTTGGGTTATGGTAGTTAATGGAGAAGCGATCAATGCAAATCCATTAACCAATCTCTTATAATACCCCGCTAAACTTCAAATATCGATTGGAGTCAAAGGTGTATGCAAATTCTTAACCGCGTCCGCTTTCTTCGAATTGGCTTCTATACCCGCACCTGAAATAATGTGACCAAGAAAACCCACCGACCTTAGCCAAAATTTTCACTTACTATATTTAGCAAAAAGTTGATGTTCCTTAAGGACATGCAATACTATCCTAAAGTGACCCATGTGTTTATCCTCACTCTTCGAATATACCAAGATATCTATCATCAATAAAGACAATTACAAATAAATCAAGATTATTTCGGAACACCCTATTCATAAGGTCCATAAAAGCTGTCGGGCATTAGTTTGACCAAAACATATGACTAAAAACTCATAATGACCATGCCTTGTTCACAAAGCCATTTTAGAAATGTCAACTCCTCTAAATTTAAGTTGATGAAAACCAGACCTCAAATTAATTTTTGAAAAGTAACTCCCAAATTGGAGTTGATAAAACAAATCATCAATTCAAGGAAAAGAATACTTATTCTTTATAGTGATTTTTTTTAATTGTCGGTAGTCAATACACATTCTAAGAGACCCATCTTTTTCACAAATAATATCGGAGCGCCCCATGGAGATATGCTTGGTTGTATAAAACCTTTATCTAGCAAAACCTTGAGTTGAGCCTTCAATTCGTTCAACTCAGTCGGAGCCATTTGGTAAGGAGGAATTTGTATGGGTTGAGTATCCGACATCAAATTAATGCCGAAATTGATTTTTGGTTCGGGAGGAATTACGAGCAAATAATCGGGGAAGACTTCTGGAAAGTCCTTCACTATGGGGACCGATTCCAAAGGAGGAGCTTCAGACTCAAGGTCCTTGACACTCACAATGTCATAGAGATATTCCTTAGGAATCATCTTACAAGATTTTAGATATGAAATGATTTGACCTCTAGGAATTGAGTTTCCCCCCTTCCATTCTAAAATGGGTTCATTGTAAAATCATAAAACTACCCTTGTTTTACAATCAATTTAAGCAAAACAAACATGTAACCAATCCATCCCTAATATGACATCAAAGTGCAACATATCAAGTTCTACCAAATCAACCGATGTAACTCTATTTGACAATAATATGGGACAACTCCTATAGACTCTTTTAGCAATAAAAGAGTCACCCATCGAGGGTGGAAACTAAAAAAGGTTTAACTAAGACATCAGGGAGCACATCAAACTTCATAGCCACCAAAAGGGTTACAGGAGATAAAGTGGCACCTGTAACTAGCAATGCATAAACATTAATTCAAAATACTTGCAACATAATGGTAATAACATTGGGAGAATCCTCTTGATCACCCCTAGATTTGAGAGCATAGAAGTGGTTCTTTTTAGGAGCATCATAATTTAGACCAATTTCTTGTGATTGATTACTTTCCCTTCCTTGAGTCATGTCCATGGGACAATCTTTAACCATGTGGCCACTCTTTCCACAACCAAAACAATTATTTGTTCCCATTAAACATTTATCCATATGCTTATTGCCACATTTGGTATATTGTGGGATCTTACTTGTTGAACCTCTACCTTTTTCCCCTTGGGACCTAGGGTTAGACACCATTTCCTTAAGAGCCTTTGAGACATTTGGAGGATCTTGGTTGGAGAATCTCTTCTCAAAGTTGGCTTTGTATTGAATCTCGAATTTAGTTTTAGAAGTACCTCTATCATAGGGACTTGCCCTCTTGACCTCCCTTTTTTCCTGTTAAGCCTACTCTCCTAAACTTGTTGATCATGCACACCATCAGACGAGAAATATCCATGTTGTCATGAAGCATTTCCACACGACAATGTTCCACAAGATCATTGGACACACCCGTAACAAAATGACTCATTTTATCTATAGCATTAAAAACCAAAGGAGAGGCATATTTAGACAATTAAGTGAATTTCAAAGAATATTCTTGGACACTCATACCTCCTTGATGAAGGTTGATGAAATCTTCCACTTTTTCTTCTCTTTTCTCCCTTGGTAATAATCTATCACGAAATTCCCACAGAAAGTCTTCCAAACTTATGAACCACTCTCAAAGCCCTAATCTCCTTCCATTGAGTAAACCAAGTTTGAGCCACATCCTGAAGTGATAAAAGCTAGGTGTGACTTTATCATTGAACTCCACTCCCATAGGCAAAAAAAGATTTATAAAGCCTCATCGAGACAAGCTGGGGATTCATTCACCTTAGACCTAAAGAACATTAGAGGGTTCATCCTTGTGTAGTCCCTCAAGCGAGAAGCCATGGTACTTGCATTTTGATTCAGAGGGGATGCAACTTCCCGATCTTATTGAGCCATTATGGCTTGATCTTGAGTAGTTACGACTTGATCTTGAGTAGTCAATAATTGAGCCAAGTTTAGGAAAGCCACTTTTATCTCTCCATCCATCAGGGACGGAGAATTGATCGAAGCTTGGTCACCTAGAGGAGCTTGTTCTTGAAGTGGAGCTTGGTCACCTAGAGGAGCTTGTTCTTGAAGTGGAGCTTGGTTGTCTTGGGGATGGACTCCTTCATTAGCAATCTACTCTTAAACCCTTCTTGCGGCTGCCTTCTAGACATCATAGCCTATAAGAAAAAGAAAAGGATTAGAAGAATAGGACACACATAGAGTTTAGATTGTTGAGGCACGACTTAAGAATACCAAAAAAATGAGAATTTCCTAAGCATCACATAGCCTATCATTAAAAAGTGTGGCGCGCTTCACAAATATGAACAAGACTCTACATTGATGTGGTTTTATGAGACATTATTACTATGATTATTTCACCACATCGTCTTACACGAAGTTTTTCACAACCAGAGAGTACCCCCTAGACATAACTGATGTCTTCGTTCTCGAAAAGGCCTTAGACAAGCACTTAGCATATATCATTATATTATAGATAGAATAAAAGGCGGAAAATTTTAAAATTTTTTTTTGAAGTTACACTTCACTTCAGATATATCAAAATAACATCAATAGTTGTCTCACATGACCATCTTCTCATAAGAGTAAGAGAAATGATACTTAGCTCTTACATCATTACAATATATCTCATAAGAGAATACAACATAGTTATTAAAATAAGAGAAATAGAACAATGTCTTGAAACACACTAAAAACATATAAGCTAGATTCATAGGCTTCGTCCTCTTACTCGAGAACTCACCCACTTAGGAAAAATCCAAGCTTCTTTAGGAATGACGTTGAATCACCTCAATGGCCCGAACCTACATTTTTACAAATAAAGATGGGTTAAACTCACATGTACTAAGTATGGAGATTTGAAGATATGCACAAAGGGACATTTTTAGTATGAATATGCTAAAATCACTTTGAAAGCATTTATTCACATTCTATGAACATATACACATCCATACCACAACAACAATAATGCATAGTCCTATTCATATTCAATATTAACATCATCATAAACACATAATCATTATTTCATTCTTTAGAATCCATTTCATCAATACATCACAAGACCTTATTCATAATCCTAATTCAAGTCAACTGGTGCAATATGTATGAGAAGCCCCATAACCCCAAATAGGCCATGTAAACCAGCAAAGAGACCATAAGTATTGCCTTTATATCATATAACATCATAACAAGAGTGATCAACATCATACGTAAAAATTTGTATTAACATCATATATATCAAGTGCAACCAACATCATATATATCAAGTGCAACTATTATCATATATATCAAGTGCAACCAACATCATATAAGACCAACATTATATAAGACCAACATTATGAATTTCATTCAAACTACATGTACATACTACCCACAAGGTTCACTTGTGCAATGTATAGGTAATGTCCCATAACCTTACCTACAATAAGTAGCACTTCTTGAGTAATCCTAGTAAGTGTTCATCTTCTTACTTCCATTCATTCATTTTACTTTCAAAAAATATTACCATAATCGACACGACACAATGTGAGCTAGACATGGGATCCGGTGTCAATCCCTCACATCGAAAGGAGGGCATCCTACTAACCAAGGTAGAACATATACATCATAATAGCGTCTAGGTTGATCCACTAGCTAAGGTTCATATGGGGGTACATGGTTAAGGAACAAGGATATTGTTAGTAGAAACCCTCTTTATGCTAATTCTCATTGTATTTTCTACCTCATGAGAATATTTGGTGAACCTACCTTCCCTTTTGGAATGGACACCTCTCACTGTCAAGTTTACTCGGTGCTAAGCTAAATTTCCTTTTTAATGTGTCTTTAAGTCTTCCTTAACATTAATTCATAATATAGGTCTTAGGAGTTTAGCCTTTCATATAACATTTTCATATATCCTAGTTTCTAAGATGAGAAAGTTCTTTCATCACAACCTAATCATAATGTGAGAACATTACATCATAAAATAGTAATAAGATGTGCATAGGAATGATCTCCAATTCCTCATAATAATATACCTATATCATCTCACATCCATCATGTTCATAGCATAATCATTCATTCATAACTTCATCATTCATGCTTCAATTGAGCAACATTACCAAGAATAGACCAACATTAATACGATAAAGTGTTCATGACCTTGAAAGTCTTCCCAATAGCCTCAAAGAATCTCATACAAGACTTCACCCCACAAATCCATCATATTCACCCAAAACATCAATCATCATCATATAATATCAAATTATACAAGATGATATGCAATTACTTCACCCCTAATCATTATCCAACCTAATTCATAAGTTAGGGTTAGGAGAAAAGGGATATTCATGGGTCTTTTAGGAAATCAGGTCAAATCTTAAGGTAAGAAATCAGTACATTCATAAACAATCATAATCCATCATTATTAATCAAATAAAGACCAAATCAATCAGTTAGAAGGAAGACCCACAAAATTGAGTCAAAACTAGGTTTTTGAAGAACATTGAATCCAAATTTTGAAGAACCTCTTGGGTAAAGGATTCCAAGAGTGAATAGCCTCCATAAATTGTCAATCCTTAAATATTTTTAATGCAAATCCTTGTTCTTGAAGCCCTATAGAAATCTTAATCTTCTTCAATAGGGGTCTTGAGTTGAGAGAAAAGAAAAAATTAAGAGAGAGAAAGATAGAAGTGTGAGTACTTGGATTTTTTTTTTTGTTGTAAGTGAAAGACGGTTTATGAGTTCAAATACATCAATACATCTAATATAAACTAAAATATACGACCTTACATTAAATGACAAGGGTGGACACGTACCAATGTAACGACCTTTCTGTCGTTTTGAGCCAAAGATTTATTCTGGAAAACTGGCAGAGGTGAAGGAGGCCACGACGGACCGTCCGGGGCCCGACGGGACCGTCGTGGAGTGGTCTTTTCAAAAAACACTTAGAAAATCTGGAATGGGTACTGAAATCGACTCTCTGAACGTCGTGACGGAGTGGCAGGGACGGACCGTCGCAGGCGCGACGGCCGGCCAGGCAATCCAATTAAAACAAGGCACTGTTGGCGCCGGACGGACAAGCAGGAACGGGACCGTCGCAGGCGCGAACGACGGCCCGTACGGGATCGCAAATCCCGTTCGGGGGGCGGTCGGATTTCTTTACACGTTTTTTAAGGGACGTTTTTGACTATTCCTGCTTTAATTATATAAAGTAGAGGGTTAAGTTAATACAGTCTAATACTTGGGGTATTAAAATTAAAAGAGGTAACTTAAGTTTAATAGTGGGTTATTATTCCATCTTTATTCCTTAATTATATATTAATTAGGAAAAGAACACGAGGGTTTGAATAAAGAAAAAATAGAAAGAAACAGAAAAGAACAGAAAGAGAGAGGCGAGGACTCGACACACAAGACGGAGAGACGACGAGGATGGATAGCCAAGGATTTGAGAAGATAGCTTGTTGATTCATCTCGGTGGAGGAGTTATGGTTTATGTTACGATATTCGTAGTGAAACTTAACGTGAGATAGTGTTGATAATATTGTAATAATATTGTAAACCCTGCTATGTGCTTACACAGATGTATGCTTGCACTGTTATGATTATATAAAATTGTGATGAATAACCCAAGCATGATGAAGTTATATTGAATCCCAAATCTTGAAAGAAACCCTAATTCACTTGATATGTATTATATAATGAGAATTGATGATGCCTTTATAGTATGAAAGAAGCGTGATAAATATATAATTGAGAATGATGATGCCTTAGTATGAAAGAAGGCTTGATAACTTATATAATGAGAATTGATAATGCCTAGTTGTTTTAAAAGAAGGCTTGATTGAATTAGGGGATCGGGTGCCACGTTTCCGGTACCAGGATTTCGAATGAATATGAGGATCGGGTGCGGTGCACGTTTTCGGTAACAGATAGAATATTGAGGATCGGAGTGCAAGTTCCGAAACCGGACTAGATGAATAGAGGATAGGGTTGCCACGTTCCCCGGTCAGGATATAGAATATGGGATCGGGAAGTCGCAGAGGACAGTAAACAAAAAGGCAACTAGAATGATCCACCGCGGATTTGAGCAAACAAGGGAGAGAACGAAAAGAGACACGCACGATCTTAGTTTCCATAGTGTCACGTTCCGACCACCAGGATAGACAAATATGAGGGTGATTAGGGGTGCCACGTTCCGGTACCAGGATAGAATATGAGGCTCGAGGGTCACGTTCCGACACCAGGGATTATAGAATAGGGATGGGGGTGCCACGTTCGGTACCAGGATAGCATATGAGGAGCGGAGTGCACGTTCGGTTACCAGGATAGAAATAGGGGATCGGAGTGTCACGGACCGGACACAAGAGGAAGAAAGATAATTGAATCTTGAAAGATAATGACTATACTCAATATAAGAACGTAATTCCCAAAAAGAGTATTTATGGTATTGAGGACTCGAGTTTCATCATGTGTGAACTCGGTTGTAGTATTGATGAATTCATGTTGTATTATTGTAACATGTTGAGTATTGTAGTTGATGTACGTTATTATTGATATATTATGTTCCCTATTCTGAGTGGCGTTGATTATCTACTAAGTACGTGTGTTGTACTGACCCCTACTTTTATGTTTTCCTTTGTTATTTGGTTAATGCAGCAAACGTTCCGTCACTTCAACCTCAACAGTTGATCTAGCCAGGTCGTCTTCATCGAAAATTCAGGGTGAGCTAAATGCGTCTAGTTCTTGGACTGGGGTCTCTTCTTCAAGTCTTGATGCTTGAACTTCGCAATGGACTAGCTTTTAGTTTTTTGTTCCTCTGACATTCTAGTTAAGTATTTTGAGATAGACGTTATTGTTGATGAGACTTCCAGATTTTGGGGGATAATAATATAGTATTGAATGTTTTTATTAAGAGTTTAAGTCTTCCGCATTAGGTTCTGTTGAATATCTTGAAATGGTAAGGTTTTAGATGGGTTGGTTCGCTCAAATAGAAGGGTTAAAGTGGGGTGCCAGTCGCGTCCTGATTTGGGTCGGGACAAACTTGTACAGAGCATTAGGTTCATGGTCTCATACACAAGAACAGGTCTTAGTGCGTCTAAGGAACGGTAGGGGGATCGCCTTTACGTTTCCTTGAGAGGCTATAAGTTTTAGGAAAAAATTCCCATTCTTTCTTTCTCTTTCGTGATATACTTGAGTCCAATTGGTATCTCGGGCGATACGAATTGGTATCTGGACATCTTCAATCTATTTCGCAGATGTGTTAGAACTAGAGCAACGACCGCACCAGCAGCAACAACGGAAAGACAAGAAACAATGAGCCGACACTGGGGCTGTAGCTCGGGAAAGAGCAACGGCCAAGGCCGGGGGAGAGGGAGTGGCAGGGAGGACGTCCTCTAGAGGGAGAGGACAACACCCTGCCCATCTATACAGGGCGGTTGTTGAATCCTACCACCGGACCGAGGAGCGGTTGATAAGGGTAGGGGGCACAGAAGGGGAGAATTAACAAGGGGCAGCAGAAGGAGGAAAAAGGCCAGCCCCAACCTACCCCAAGAGATGATCAACCAAGAACTTGCTTATCTTAGTGGGTTATCCGATCAGGGTCAGCACCTACCGTGGTTTCTGCAACCAACACCTCCGGTTTCAGAGGTTACGACATGCGGCTACTATGGCTCCAGATGGATGCATTCATTGGGAAATAGGCCATTTCCACGTTGTATACTGGGCATATTATGACAAATGCTCAGCATGAACTTTTCGAAAGTTCTTGCTGAAATTGAACCTCCAGTTCTTTAAGGCGCCGAATAGAGATGCGTACGATTTTCTGGATCAGTTTCAAAGGGAACGCCAAAATTTGGTGGCGGTCACATTGTTGAGTGTCAACCAACAGGAGGCACCACTATGAATTGGGAATCATTCTCTACTCTGTTTCTGGAGAAGTATATCCCAAGGCCTTTGAGAGATAGAAAAGAAAAAAGGGACGAGTTATTGAGTCTAGAGCAAGGGAGGCTGACAGTTAACGCGTATGAGGCTAAATTTTCGCCGCAATAATCCAGATACGCCACCCAACTTTGTTTCAGTCACAAAACGGATTGCCGTTTTGGGAAGGGGTTGAGGTCAGAAGAGGTTGCGGATTTCAGCCTTACAGGTAGCGGCTACGGGCACACCCTTCCAAGAGGTGGTTATAATGACTTTGTGATAGAGGGGTAAGGAGTGAAGCAAGACGATCCTTCACCACGACATCGACCATCCGAAAAGGTTATTTCGAAGTGGGAGGCGCGTTAATGGTTCTTTCACCTAGAGGACAAGAGCTCCGGAAGGTTCAAGTCGACCAATTCAGTCTTCACTACAGACTGTAGTTGGGGGTCCACCTCAGAACGGTAACATTACTCCGAAGCAGAGACCTATGCATGAAACCCGAGAGTGTTATGGATGTGGGGAGGGTGGACACATCAAGAGGTATTGTCAAACCAGAGTTACAAGAACCCCACTATGCTAGAGGTAGAGGCTGTATGGTAGAGGCCGCTTTTCTGGAAGGACGTATGTCGAGGGGGTAATGGTGGTCTCCACAACGGCAGAGTGATGGGCAAAAAATGGAAGCCACTACTACGCAACATGGGTAGGGGCAAATGGACAGACAACGATAGGGCCCAGTACGCTTTCCCTGGAGATCTGAAGGGAGGCAGTCTGATGTGTTATCCCAGGTAATCTTGTGGTTGTGATTGAATGGCATTGTAGTATTGACCCTGGCTCCAGTTGTCATATGTACTTCATCGTTTGCTAATGGCTAAAATTGCATTGGATATTGACATTGCCTATTAGGTTTCTACACCGGTGGGTGAGTCTGTGGTAGTTGAAAGGTACATCGGTCGTGTTTGGTTGAACTTTTGGGGAGCAACCCTTATGTAGATTTGGTATTTTAGAAATGGTGACTTTGATTGTTACTTCTGGGTATGACTTTGGCTTTCTCCAATTTTTCGGATCTTGGATTTGTAATGCTAAAAACTGTGGACATGGCCAAGCCTGGGACTATCGTTAGTGTGGCGTCGGGTGACTTACACTTCCGCAATCCGGCTGCGTATCATCTCATTTCTTCGTGCTAAGAAAATGGTTAGTAAAGGGGTTTTGGTTGTTTAGCCTTCTTGGCCCATCTCCAGGATGGACATACCAAGTACCCTTACATTGGGGGGAGTCGGTTTTCGGAGTCCGCGAAGTTTTCGGATGTACTTCCCTGCAGATCTTACGGGGTATAGCCCCCAGATAGGGATATTGACTTAGTATTGATCTGACCGGGTACAACGCCCCATTCTTACCCCCCGGATAAGAATGGCTCCCGCGGAGTAAGAGAAGTTTAAGGCTCAACTTCAAGAGTTGTTGAGCAAGGGCTTAATTAGACCAAGTGCATCTCCTCTGGGTTGCTACGGTTTTGTTTTAAAAGAAGAAGGATGGGAGTTTTCGGATGTGATTTAGCCTACCGACAGCTTGAACAAGCGGTAACTATTTAAGAAAACAACTATCCTATTCCTCGCATGCTTTGACTTATTCGATCAATTTACAAGGTGCTTGTGTTTCTCTAGGTGACTTGAGATCCGGTTATCATCAATTGAAAAATACGGGCAACGGAGGTTGCCAAAGACTGCTTTTCGAACGAGGTTGTATGGACATTTACACTTTGTTCAGTGATGTCTTTTGGCCCTACGAATGCCCTGCTGCGTTCAGAGTTTGATGAACGGGATTTTTAAGCATATTTAGATCTCTTTGTGCATCGTATTTATTGATGATATCCTGATATACTCCAAGAGGAAGAAAGGGAACATGAGGGCATTTGAGGAATGGGTATTGGAAAGTTGAGGGAGAAAAGCTTTATGCCAAAGTTCTCTAAGTGCGAGGGTTTGGCTAGATGCAGTTGTCTCTTGGGGCACGTGGGTTGCTAAGATGGGTATGTGATCCTTCTAAGATTGAGACAGTGAAGAATTGGGTAAGACCTACTAATGTGTCAGCAATACGGCGTTTTGTTGGGTTAGCTAGCTACTACCGCCGTTGTCAAAGGATTCTCTTCTATTGCTTCCAATATGACGAACTTGACAAGCAGAATGGTTCCATTTGTTCTGGTCAGATGAAGTGAGGAAAGCTTTAAGCTTAAGACTTTGTTGACTACCGCACCTACATCACCTTGCCGAGTAGAGGGGGTAAGAAACTTCATTGTTTATTGTGATGCATCCTATTCGGGTTTGGGTGCAGTGCAATGCAAGAGAAGAAATGTGATGCTTATGCCAAGGACAATTAAAAGGCCATGAAGCGTAAATATCCAACCCATGACTCTGGAATTGGCCGCGGTAGTGTTGATGAAGCAATGGAGACCACTATTTAATGGGCTTAGTGTTGAGTCGCTAAGAATATCGTAGTCTACAGATGCGTTTCATCAGAGAGATTTGAACTGAGACAGAGGAGATGGGATGGAGAACTAATTAAGGACTACGAATCATATTTTGTATCATCCCGGGGAGGCGAATGTGATTGGCAAGAGCCTTGAGTTAGAAAAGGCCGGCAGCATGGAAGTCTAGCTCATTTGAAAGCCTCTAGCGCCCCGTGGCTAGAGAGGTTCAGACTCTGGCTAACAACTTGATTGAGGGTGGAAATAAATGAGAAGGGAGGATTGTTGGGCTAGGTGTGGGGAGTCAAGATTTCTTGTCTTTGACAGATAGATAAGGGAAACACAGTTTGAATGATGAGAAACTAGGAAACTAAGCGAAGTCCGAGATAAAGTGTTGCGAGGAGAGGCTAAAGAAGCAAACAATCGACGAGGAAGGTGTGTTGCGGATTAAGGGAAGGGTATGTGTACCCCGCATTGATGAGTTTGATCAACACTATTATGGCAGGAGCTTCATAATTTCAAGGTATTTCTATACATCAGGTGCAACCAAGAGTATCGCGAACTAAAAAACACTTTTGGTGGAGTACCCCGAATGACAGCGCAATATTGTTGACTTTATTGGACCAAGTGTCCAAACTGTCCAACCAAAGTGAAATATGAACACCAAAGGCACCGGAGGAGACACTTCAAAGAATGCCCATTCCGGGTGGAAGTGGGGGAGAGACTTGCAATGGACTTTGTGGTTGGTATGTCAAAGGAATTGGGAAAGTGCGTACTCCATTGGGGTGTGATTGTGGAACAGACTTAACTAGTATGCTCAATTTCATTCCGGTTAAGGTGACTACAATGCAGAGGAAAGTTAGCCAAAATCTACATATCAGAAATCGGTCGATTGCCATGGGTTCAATATTCCATCATATCAGACTAGAGGTACGCAGTTTATTTAAGTTTTGGAAAAAACCATGGCATGCAGAATTGGTACTAGGTTGGACCTTAGTACCGCGTTCATCCCAGACCGCTGGAAGTCTATGACCACGCGAACGATTCAAGGTTGGGGATATGCTTAGCGCAGGGGTGACTAAGAGTTGGGTGGCCAATTGGGATAGATCTCTTACATTTGGCAGAGTTTTCGTATAATAATAGCATCACTCCAGTAGTAATTGATATGGCTCCATCCGCGATGAAGCATGTATGGTTAGTAGAAGATGTAGTTGTAGGTCCCCATTGGTTGGTTTGATTTTGATGCATGTGTCGAGGTTAGACCTTGGGGGTCCGGTAAGATCTTTTGAGGGATTCGATTTAGAAAAAGTGAGGGCCTTCCAGAAAAGCTTCGAGCGGCGCAAAGTAGACAAAAGGAATATGCAGATCTAAAGGTTAGAGACTTAGAGTCATGGAAGGTGAACAAGTCTTGTTGAAGGTTTGCACCCATATGAAGGGGTGATGCGGTTTGGCCAAAAGAGTAAGCTGAGTCCAAGGTATATGGACCATTTGATGGTACATAAAAGCGAAATAGGGGAGTGGCTTATGAATAGCCTTGCCCCCAGGGCTTGTCAGGAGTGCATCCGGTATTTCATGTGTCCATGTGAAAAGATATCATGGAGATGGAAACTACATTATCCGTTGGGACTCAGTGTGTGGATGAGAACTGACTTATTGAAGAGGACAGTTGATATATTAGATAGAGAAGTTCGCAAAGTTGATGATAGATCGAGGAGGAGATTGCATATATCAAGTTCAATGGAAAGAATGGACCCGTTTGATGAAGAAGCAACTTGGGGAGAACGGAGGCGGAATATGCAAGCAAAATACCCACAAACTGTTTACAGATTCAGGTACTCCTTTCGCCATGTTTCCTTCTTTTGATCGTTCGGGGACCGAAACTGATGGGTAAATTGGTTATATCATTGTAACGACCTGTCAGTCGTTTTGAAGCAACATATTTTATTCTGGAAAAAAAAAACTGCAGAGGTGAAGGAGGCCAGAAGGACCGTCACGGGCACGACGGTGTACGTCGTGGATGTGTTCTTTTTCAAACCACTTAGAAAATCGAGGAATTCGGAGGGTACTGAAAATCGACTCTCTGAACGTCGTGGACGGAGTGGCAGACGGGACAGTCGCAGGCGCGAGGGCGTCACAGGCCATCCACTTAAAAAACAAGTCACTGTGTGGCACGGACGGACAGCAGGACGGACGTCGCAGCGCGACGGCCGTCACGGGTACGCAATCCAGTTCGGGTGGATTTCTTTACACGTTTAAGGAACGTTTTTTGACTAGTCCTGCTTAATTATAAAGTTAGCGGGTTAATGTTAATAAGTATAATTACTTGGGGGTGAAAAGAGGTAACCTTAAGTTAATTTTAGTGGGTTATATTGCCATCTTTTATTTTAATTATATATAATTAGGGTAAGAATAGAAAGCGGGTTTGAATAAAGAAAATAGAAAGAAAACAACCGAAAGAGAGAGGGAGTAGATCGATTCAAAAGAGAGAGAGACGAGAGGATAGCAAGGATTTTGAGGAAGAATAGCTGTTGATTCAAATTCGGTGGGGTAGGTTATGGTTTATGTTACGATATTCGTAGTGAACTCTTAATCGTGAATATTATGTGTTGATAATATTGTTAACCCTGCTATGTGCTTAGTTGTAGCTTGCATGATTATGATCTATAAAAATGTGACTGAATAACAAAGCATGATGAGTTATTGAATCCCAAATCTGGAAAAGAACCCTGAATTCACTTGATATATTAATAATGAGGAAATTGATGATGCCTTAGTATGAAAGAAGCTGATAAATTATAGACATGAGAATGATGATGATAGTATGAAAGACGGGTTGATAAATTATAGAATGAGAATGATCAGGCCTTGTGTTTGAAAGAAAGAAGGCTGATGAATTAGGGGATAGGTGCCACGTTCCTGGCCGGTACCCAGGAGTAGAATGACAATGATGGATCGGGTCTGTGCCCCGTTCCCTGGTTACCAGGAAGAATATGAGGATCGGAAAGTGTCACGTCTCCGACACCAGCGATAAATGAATATGAGGATCGCGGGTTGCCACGTTCAGGTTACCAGGATAGCATATGAGGATCGGAGGAGTGTCACGTTCGACCAAAAACCAGGATAGGAATATGAGGAACGGGTGCCACGTTCAGGTGACAGGACCTAGAATATGAGATCGGGAAGTGTCACGTTCCGACACCGGATAGAATATGGAGCGGGTTGCCAAGTTCCGGTACCAGGATTAGGAATATGAGGATCGGCGTTGCCACGTTATTTCCGGGTTTACCAGGATAGAAAGAGAGGATCGGGACGGGTCACGTACCGACACAAGGGGAAGAAAAGATAATGAATCTTGGAAAGATAATGAATATACTCATCTAAGAACTAAATCCAAAAAGATATGGTATATTGAGGCTTGACTCCTCATGTGTGAGCTCAGGTTGTAGTTATGATGAATTCATGTGTTATGGCTACATGTGAGTATTCTAGTTGATTTACATTATTATTGAATATACATGTTCCTATTTCTGAGTTGGCCGCTGATTATCTCCTCCGTACGGGTGGTGTACTGACCCCCTACGTTTATGTTTTACTATGTGTTATTGTGTTAATGAACCAGCAAAACGTTCCGGTCAATTCAAACTCAACAGTAGATCTAGCCGGTCTTCACTCAGCGGAACAGGGTGGAGATAATGCGTTTCTAGCTTGGACTGGGTCTTCTTCGTCAAGTCTTGCTGCCTTGAACTTCGGCATGGATGGCTAGCTTTTAGTTTTTGTTCTTGACATTCCTAAGTTAAGTAATTGAGATAGATGTTTTTTATGATGATGACTTCCAGATTTTGGGGTGATAATTAATAATAGTATGAATGTTTTTATACGCGAGTTTAAGTCTTCGCATTATTTTCTGCTTGAGATATCTTGAAATGTAAGGTTTAGCTGGGTTGTGGGTTGTTCGCTCACATAGAAGGGTAAATGGTTCGTGCAGTCGCGTCCCTGAGTTGGGTTCGGGAACCAACACCATTGTATTCGTTGTATATGTTGTCCAATGCAGGAACCAAACAACGCCCATGATTGACGGTCCATCATTCCTTGTATGGACCGTTCGGGCAATCAGGGTTTGGGTCATAGAGTCATCAAATGAATACAAGGTTCCATAATTAAATGTATGGAATCACGACCTCCATTGACAGGGCGCGAGTCCATCAACGGACCGTCGTTGCACTCATAAAATGCAAGCTGTTTTTTGACAGCTTTTGGGTCAAATGTTTGGGTCCTCCTTGATGGCCCTTTGGGTGTTCCTAAGGTATTCATACCCAAAACCTTTGAACCTAAACCTGCACTAAGGTGTACTCTAAGCATTTTTACAAGGTTTGACCTTCAAACAATTCTTCAAACCCTTTACAAAACTTAAACGGACACTAGGTCACTTTCACTAGTCTCCAGATGTCGTGGTAGTTTATACAGTTAGACTTTAATACTTACTAATCACAACATTCAGGGTCATGAAAAATTTGGTATCAGAACCCTAGGTTCATTGATATCATTGTACCAAAATAGAGTCTTACAAAATGGTACAAAAATGTATGTACTTTTTTTTGATAAGCTATAACACTTTAAGAAAAACTCACTTTTTTCTATTCTTTCATTCTATAAATTAATTGAATTAGTATCTGGGTGATACAAATTAGTTTATTTCATCATTCACTCTATGGTGTGAACTAGAGCAACAAAAGTGGTAACAACATCACCAGCAAGAGAGGATGTGTATAGACTACCAATAGTTAAATAGGGTCACCACTCGAAACAAATATCCACTGCCTTGAATAAATAATCTTTTGATCAATTGCAGGGTGCATTGGTTTACATATTTTTTTTGTACCGGAGATCGGTAATGACAATCTATAGAACAAACTAGTTTAGAAATCGGGCTTTTCTATGAATTGTAACTTGAAAATTGTGAATGTGTGTTCCTTGTCACCTGAATTAGTGGTGAATTTGGGAGTTGTATTTGATTGTATGTGATAATATGATCATGGGCACAATAAGTGTGGGTCTGAATTTTGATTAGTATAATTTGCTGGCTGAATTGAACGGGACTATGCAAGTTGTAACTGCTGAGTATTGTGAAACTTGTTGTGATAAGAAGGTCTCAACTATGTTTGATGTAGGGGTCTAGAAAATGTAGAAGGTGATGCATAAGAAAGATCTAGATGTTTCTTGTGCTTGAGTAATAACCACGTGAGTGTTTTGGTGTCCTAGGGATGTGTGGGTAATGGTATTGAATTAATGATAATGAGTTGGATTATGTATTGTTAGATTGACTCGAGGTGGACAATGATTATCCTAGTTCAAATGTTTTTTCTTTAATTGCTTAGTAAAGTTGACGACCTTTGGGAGATTGATAAATGAGAAAAACCGCTGAAAATATATTACTTGGGTACCGTTTACGCTAGGCTTCCAGATTGGAAATTCCCCACCAGAGAGGGACAAGGCGAAATAAACATTAGACTTGTCTCATCTGCTTTTTCCCAAGTCCCTGTATAGAACTCGAATTGAATCCAAACTAAATTAACCCCTCCAATCCAATAAGTGTTTAACAATCTAAGATATACTATAAAACCTTGTAATAAATCAAATGCTGCCAGAAATAGCAGAAAACTAGTATTTGTTAATGTGCGTACAAGAAACCAACGGGTGGTGCAAATTTTCTTAAGGTATATTTTTGGTTGACTCTAGTGCTTTGTGGGGGACATGTAGTGTTTCAATGAAGGGTAATGGTAAATCCTCAAATGATTGAAGAAGTCAGGAATTGGGTGCGGCCTATTTCTATGACTAAAATTAAGACTTTTGTGGGTATCCCTAGCTATTATCGTGGGTTTTCAAGGGATTAAGGTCAGATTTGCAAATTTAAGTTTATAGGTTATAAAATTCAAAGAAGTTTTAGGAAGGGATAATAAGATAATGAACACCATTACTTTGGAAAATGCATTTAGTATTGATGTGATAGCGTGTATGAGTTGTTTGGTGAATGATGAAATTATGTTATGTCAATTGGTGTTAGAAGCTATACTATGATTTCATGGATTAATGCTATATCAAGATGACATAGCTCAATTTTATGCCTTTCCGGGCAAGATCGAGGCTGAGGGTCTGACATAGTGATCACAAGTACTATTTTTATTTGTAATCGTATTTCTAATGTATTGTGTTTTATACGATTCTATTATTTTTATGTGTCTGTTATTTTACTCAAAATTTGATATGATTTATGATATACTTGATTTCCTCATCCATGTTTCTACCTAGTTGAAGAGTTAGTCATAATCACCCATGTATATCGTGTGGTCCTGTTGTGTTGTGGATTTTCAGATTTGGGTTGATTTGGGTATGTTTGATATGACAGGCTTGATATAGTATTAGGTATGCCTTGGTTTTCAATTATTATGATGTGGTTAATGCTAATTCTAAGTCGGTAACTCTGGAGATCCCGGGTATGGAAAGGTTGGAGTGGGAAGGGGGTATAATCCTAAGTCATCTAAGGTCATACCTTTCGTGCGGGGTAGGAAACTGGAGGAGCAGGATTGTTTGGCATAAATGCCTAATATTCAAGATGATGAGGTCAAATTCCCCTCTATTGAGTCTATTCCTCTGGTGTCAGATTTGATAGAGCTTAAAGCTCAAATCCAGGAAATTTCTAGATTAAGGTTTCATCCCTCCTAGTACTTCCCTGTGGGGGTGTTCCTATCTTGTTTATTTAGAAAAAGAATGATAGTATGTGTACTGGTGATTTTATATTAAACTATTAAAGAAATGTAGTGATACCAGAATGACAAGCTTATGAATAAAAGAAGTCTCATTGAGTATATTAGAGGAAGGCAATTGAAGTATTTTAGTAAGAAAGTGCATTATTTGTTTGGTCCTTTGATTTTGATGAGTATGCCTGAGTTTGAGGTGTCATATTGATGAAAAGGTTAACTTCATAGTAATAGTCAAGTTTAAATAAGCGTAATGGTAGTAAGAATGTGTGATGGATTATTGTGAATGCAACTATATTATAAGATCGTTGGTTAAGCAAATTTCGTATAGTAATTACAACATGTGCGTATCTAAGGTTGTGAATTTCTAATATTTGGTTAGTAACGTGGTTGTATGGGAAGTTCTAAGAGATGTTGGGAATCCACTCGAATAAATTTTTAAAAAGCTAAGTATAGTGGGATGTAGTAAAGACTTTACAGATAGGCGAGAGCAAAAATATTTTATTTGATTACAAAGATTGAAGAGATATGTTAGAGGGGTAGATAATTGGGTTCACAGATGCATGATTTTGTTTGTATTTTATGGCTATGGTAATAGTGCAAAGAGTCCTTAATATTGGTTAAAAACTATTGGAAAAGACTTGAAGAAGGAGTGTACATACATTAGCTCGAGTGTGATGATAAGTGCTTTGTCTCTATTTTGAGTTTAGTAATGAGTACAATTGAACTTTAAAAGGTATTGTAACATAGATGGAGAGGCGATCAATAATAAGAGAAGATCGATGAATTCATAAAAATCTTCAAGGTATAAGCTAATGTTGATAGATAAGATAATTGTGTTATACGATCGAATTTACAATTCATATTTTCATTGTAAATCTACATTCTTCGTGATATATTTTATCAAGGTATGAATTGGAAAGGTGATAAATGATTTATTGTATCTTGTATTGATCATTTTAAAGGACTTACACCTGGGTTGAGTTGCAACGTTTATTACTATTGATTTGTTAAGTTCCTAAGAATGGTTTTCATTTAAAAAATTCTGTTTAGAGTAAGGTAAGTGATGGAGTTGTTATGATGGTTGCTAGTGTTGAGAGTGTGGGCTGGAGTATAAGAATGTGAAGACCATTTAGAGTTAAGTGAATGGAAATGGCTATATCGACTCTTCATAGGAAAACCTTTAGTGTTATTCCATAAAATGCTTATGTGACCATCTATTTGGTTTTGTACACGGTAGTGAATATGTTTCACTAGATAGGATTGCGTGTATTTTCACTTTGTGGTTTGATCCTTGTGGTGGATCATGGGTTCCAATCATGGATGTTCCATTCATAAAGTGGAGAGATTTGAAAGACTTGGTTATTTAAAATGACATATTTGGTGTTGTCTTGGAGTTATTAAATTATTTAGTTGTTCTACATGTACCACCTCGATTATGAGTATTTATAAAAGAGCTACCACACAAATTTATGGTTGTTTCGAAATCTTAAAATTCATCTTATTGTTGAGGTCATGTATAAATTGTGTGTGATTGAATGTGGGGATCACTAGGTCCAATTCTACTTTTCTTAAGAGGTAATATACAATTACTAAATCTTGCATTTCGATAATGTTTTTGGAGGGTTTGTATGCTTGGACATATCGCTCTATGAATATCTGATTTCTAAATACCAAACTTTTGTAACATAAACTCATGGTAAAATGGGTTGTGAGATGGATATGTTGATAGGAACTATGATTTTTTGTGTATTATGATTGTGTGTTGGTTAGTTCAAGTTCACCTCTAATTGTAGAATGTTTTAATTTAAGATTTTATCATTGTTATGTGTGACATGATTCATCATGATCTTTGTGTAAAAGTCCTTGATAACATGTCACAGATATGTGTACGATCAAGTTTGGTGGTTATTGAGAATAACTTTGAGGTTAGCTAAGCGTACAAACAACAATAATTATCACTCGAGTATTCTGATGACATCATTTAAGCATTGTATGGAAGAATGTATAGGTATTCAATTGGTTTGCTGCGGATGATGATTATGTCATTTGTGAGACTCACTTTTATAAAACAAGACTTCAATATGAGGAAGAAATGTTTGAAATTTTTATTCATGATGTCTGAATGTTAAGGATATGTGAGACAAGTATACCCAGTAATTCAACGTTTCAGATACTACTCTACCCTTACTTTAGCCAGTCATTCCTAGTTGATTACTCGCAGATGAGTGATGTTAAATTAGCATGAATTATAAAGATCAGATTTTCGTCATTAGGAAAAGCTAAGACGTTAAGGAACCTATACGACTTCACGAAATTGAATCTGAAAGAGTAGAACTCCTGAAACTGATCTTAGCATGAACGAGTATTTTTTGAGTGTCGTGGGATAATGGTGCATTGTGAAATTAGGTCTGAAATTCTTAAAGTTGCTCATTGTTTTCGTTCAATCCATTGTGGTGAGATTATTCCCACAAGGGCGGGGTCATTTTCGCAGGCTGGGGCTGCAATAACAGGGCAGACATGACTTAAGTCAGAAATAAGATCCCTAAAACATTTTATTCTACCTTTTCAAATTTTAGAGCTAAGGAACGACCACAAGTGTGTCTTGACGGTTTTTTTTATGATTATTAAATCTAAAGGTAAGTTTTTACTCCTATAATATATGTTTTGATTCATAAAACCTTGTTTTTAGGTAATTATCAATGGATAGATGGGGGATTCAATATGGGAATTATGGTGGAAAATCCTTAATTAGGGTATGTGGATCATGGGTTTAATCTAGGTGTCAAGACTGGTGAGCACCTAGACGCCTAACAAAGTTAGTCCACGCGGAGAAAACTTGGCACAAGTCCGTAGATTTTGTTCAAACAATCTAGGTTCAAAAACGTGCAATTTTAAAAACTTTTACATAGTGAAGTATACATAGACCTCTAACATATCATATATAGAATTTTCATAGACTCTTCGCTTATGAAGCTTACATATGCTTCTCGTTTAGACAACATAACCAATACATAGGACATAGTATAATAACATTGTCTCACATTAAACCATCTAGAGAGTATTACAATGTTTGGGCATAGCCCATACTTCATTAAAATGAGCCACATATAGGCTTACAACAATACTCTCAACGATCAAGGAATGAATAAATGTCTTTAGCCATAACAACTTCATAGCTATAATAGTGAGACGGTAACATCCCCCCGAACATTGAGTCCCTACCAATAACTGGGGAATTAGTTCCAAATTTTCTTGAAAAGTGGCCTCCTATACATTAATGGCCCGAACCTACATTGGTTGGGAAGGGATAGAATATGGGTTAGTACAAACTACATGTACTAAGTATGGAAACATCTGCTCATAATACCTTTGAAATCATGCATAAAGGGACATTTTTCTCAAAACCATGGTAAGTCACTTTTAGAAGACTTTATGCAAAATTAGGAACATATACAAGAAAATAAGCATAACTCACTTAAGACAAGTTCATATTTAACACAAGACCAACATCATCATAAAGTCAAGTCAACATGGATATCATCAACATAAAGTCATATCAACAAGAATAACCTCAGAATTAAGTCATAACAACATTTCTTGTAGTAGAGTTCATAACATTATAGCATACAAGACCGTTACCAACAATCTCATCCCAATCCTACAAGTGCAATGCTCATGTGAAGCCCCATAACCCCACATGATCAAGTAAACAAGGAGAGAGATCATAAGTAATGTCTTGATTTATATATCATAACATCTGTAGTCCTCATTATATATAGTAATTTAGACCAATAGCATGTTCATAAATGAAACTAACAACATATAGGGTCATAAACATGTAAAGTCAACATTTGAATTTCATTTATATCATAAGTACAGTAGAACAACATCCTAGGACTTCCATCAGGTCAACTTGTGCAATGTATATGTAGAGTCCCATTACTGTACCTACATTAAGTAGAACCCTTAAGTAACCCTAGTTAGTGTTTATCTTCATTACTTCATTCATTCATTTTACTTTCGCGAACAATCATTTTAACCGACAATATACAATGTAAGTCTTAAACATTGAAATCTCCTTAAATTTTTTTATGGTGCACACTGAACCTAACAACCAAAAGAGGCGGTTGCCTACGTACAAAGGGAGAAACTAAAACATCAACATGGCATTATAGGTGGATCCACTAGCTAGTTTTCCTATGGAGGCAACATAGTTAAGGAACTAGGAGATATGTTTTGAACCTCTACATGCCCATTATCATCGTACACCTCATCTCATGAGAACATTGGTCAACCTCCCTTCCATTGGGGAGTCAACACCTCTCATTGTAAAGTTCACTCACTGCTAAGCTAAAGTCCCTTTTTGAAATGTCTTTATACCTTTCTTAATCATTATATTTAGTAAAGTCCATAGGAGACTAAACCCTTATATATAACTTCAATAGCTCATAAGGTATTACATGAGAATTTATTTTAATAACAACCCTTTATTTGTGAGATCAACACATCATAGTCATATCATAGTAAGACACACAAGTGATTCATATTCAACCTTGTATTTTCATACCCTTAACATGATCTCACAATTCAACATATTCAAGACAATTCATCATAATCATCATATCATCATCTTCTTACTAAAATCACATAATAACACTTCAATTGAAGATCATGATCAAGTATAAACCATCATCATTGAAGTAAAGAACTCATAATCATAAAGGTCTTACCAAATAGCCTCCAAAAAATTCTTCAAGATCATACCATTAATTCATCAAAATTATCCAATGACCCACTCATTATCATCATAACATAGTGAATTAAACAATAGCATAATCAATTCCAACAACCGTAATCATATACAAGTGCAATTCATAGCTAGGGTTAGGGAAAGGGTTCATCCATGAATTCATCCAAGAAGTAGATTCAATCCAAAAATTCATGACAATATGAAGTCCATGAATGGAATAGCATAGTTAACACAAGTCTAACTACCAATGTATTCATTACATCCAATCAATTCATAAGCAAGATCCAAGACTTGGGGAAATTTTTGAAAGGAAATGGATCAAACAAAATTCCCATTGATCAACATCAATTACTCAACAATAAAAACAAAGTAGCCATAGGTAATCCCAATTCATCATAATTAATCATCAATTTGATGTTTAGAAGAACACCCATTTGTAGAGAAAAACCCTTAGAATCGGGTGATTTAGAAATCAACTTCGAAGGGACCTCTTAAGGAAAGGAATCCCAGTACTGAAGAATTCATACCTTAGTGAATACTACATCCATGAATTTGAGAAGAAAAGTTAAGAACTTGATCTTCTTCTCCAAGCTTTCAATGCTCTTTAATGGAGGTTGAGTTAGAGAGAGAATGTAGAGTGAAGTGAGAGTGATTTGGGGAATTAATTTGGATAAGTAAAAATTCCTAAAAATTGACCCTAAATCAATCTAAATTACACAAAATACCCCTAACTTAATACGGTCTTTTTGTGAAGAAAAATTTACTTGAAAACAAAGAGAACGAATCTGGGAAGTGGCTGCTATTCGTGGGGGCCGTTCCAAATGCTTTTTTTTGAAAACTGGCTTGAGGCAATGAGGCTTGTGAAGTCCCCGCGCAATTGTTTCCCTCCATGTTCTTTCTGCGCGACGCGTTACAGCTCTCATACATTAGTCTCTATTCTAGTTCATTGGACTTCCGAGGTGTTACATTATCCCCCCCCCCCTTTAGGAACATTCGTCCTCGAATGACACCTAAATCTTTTTATAAGAATATGACTCAAGACAAGCAGTCCAACCAACAACAACGACATAAAATCATCATGAGTAACATCCCATAGGAGTACTTCACAACTCCATTCCACACATAACATCACATTTACACATAGAAAATCAAATCGCAAATGCACACATAAGAGTTCAACATCACAACACGAGGAACTACCTTCTCAATATCAACATGAGATCAACATGAACATAAAGTCACTTATGCACACTTTTTTAAAAAAAAAACGTTAATATGCTCACGATCATTTAATAAAGACAACTTTACACATCACAATAAGTGCAAGTTAAACAAAAGAGCATTTTTACAAGATAAATCATTTTTGCGTACACCTTCACCAATAATATGCACATTTTTGAAAAACAAGACGAATTCAACATAATTAATTAGTTCTTCTCATGCAACTTGAGTTTTCTAGAGGCACACGCTACCACCTTACCATGTTGCATAAGGACACCACCCAAACTTACTATAGAAGCGTCTCAATACAGCACAAAACCTTGGGTACCCTCCGGTAAGGTCAACAATGGAGTGGAGGTAAGCCTATCATTCAACACTTGGAAGATTCCTTCACAAGCATCCGACCACTTAAACTTAACACTGTTTTGGGTCAAGGTATTCAAAGGAGAAGAAATGGATTCAAACCTATCCACAAACCTCCTATAGTACCCGACTAGACCCAAAAAACTTCTAATATAGGTTTGAGTCAATGGTTTAGACCAATTCATAACCGCTTCCGTTTTCCTCAGATCTGCCTCAATACCCTCACTTGAGATAATATATCCAAGAAACGCCACCGATCTCAACCAAAATTCACACTTACTATACTTGGAAAAGAATTGATGTTCCCTGAGGACTTTCTATATGAACCTCAAATGGTCCATATACCCTCATTCTCGAATATACCATGATATCATCAATGAAGACAATCACAAAGGAATCAAGGTAAATCCGGAACACTCTATTCAGAAAGTCCATAAAAGTTATCGGGGCATTAGTGAGACCGAAAGACATCACTAACAACTCATAATGACCATACCTAGTTTGGAAATAAATTTTAGGTATGTCTTCACCTATCCCCCTAAATTGGTGATACCCCGACATTAAATAAATTTTTGAAAAGTAATTTTCCCTTTGAGTTAATCAAGCAAGTCGTCAATCCTTGGGAGAGGATACTTCTTCTTTATGGTGACCTTATAATGTAGATGATAATCAATGCACATCCTAAGGGAAACATCCTTATCCTTAAAAAACAACACCGGAGCTCCCCATGGCAAAATACTAGGCTTTATAGAACCCTTGTCCAATAAGTCTTTGAATTGAAACTTTAGATCTTTACACTCGACCGAAGCCATTTGGTAAGGAGGGATTGAAATAGGCTTCGTATCCGGTAACAAGTCTATACCAAAGTCTATTTCCCATTTGGGAGGAATTTCGGGCTTGTCATCGAGAAAGACTTCCAGAAAATCCTTCACTACTAGGACCGACTCTAAAGGAAGAATGTCAAACTCAATATACTTGACCCTTAAAATATTGTAGAGACACCCCTTAGAGATCATTTTACAAGCTTTTAAAAATACATGAAATGATTCGACCTCTAGGGATTGAGTTACCCCCTTCCATTCTAAGACGATTCATTAGGGATTTGGAACATAACTACCCTTGTTCTACAACCAATAGAATCACAACAAGCATACAACCAATCCATTCCCAAGATGACATCAAAATCAACCATACCAAGTTCTACCAAATCCACCCATGTAACTCTATTGGGCAAAGATATAGAACAACTCCTAAAAACTCATTTAGCAACAACGGAGTCACTCACCGCGGTAGTAACCACAAAAGGTTCAACTAGAATATCGGGTAGAACATCAAATTTTTTAGCTAGTAGAGGAGTTACAAATTATAAAATTGGACCTGGGTCAAGTAAAGCATAGACATTAATAATGAACATTTTTACATACCGGTGACGACATTGGGAGAATCCTCTTGTTCACCACTAGAGTTGAGAGCATAAATGTGGTTCTTCTTAGGAGCATCGGGATTAGGACCACTTTCTTGAGCTTGGCTACTCTCTTTCCCTCTAGCGTTAATCATGGGAAAATATTTAACCTTATGGACATTTTTTCCATAACGAAATCAATTACCCATTCCCACCAAGAATTCACCCGTATACTTCTTATCACAGTTGGTACAAGTAGATTTCTCACTTGGTGATTCTTCCACTTGAGGACTTGGGTTAGACACCCTATACTTGTTAGTATTAGAAAATTTAGTAGGAACTTGGTTGGAGAACCTCTTCTTGAACTTAGGCTTGTCTTGGATTTCAAGCCTACCCTTAGAAGCACCTCCGTCATAAGACCTTTCCCTATTAGCATATCTATTCTTCCTATTTATCCTAGTCTTTTCAACTTGTTTATCATGCAACATCAAACAAGAAATGTCCATATTGTCATCAAGCATTGCCTAATGACACTCTTCAACTAGATCATCGGTCACAACTGTCACAAAGTGGCTCATCTCATCTATAGGATTGGATACGAACTAAGGATCATACTTCGGCACACATTAGAGAAAATTTATAAGGAGTACTTGGCCCATTCATAACCCTCAGCTTGATGCAGGTTTAATGAAATCTTCACTTCGCCTCTCTCCCTCCTACACTCCACCCCTCCCACACGCCGCAAGGACACCAACGCAGTCCAAACACTCCAATCTTTCCATCTCCAAATAACCTAACTTGCCCTCTCGACAACGCCAATCTCATACCACCCAATCCCATCCACCACAACCCGAACCACCCCACACAATACCCATCACCTCCCCCCCTCTATACTTACAAACCCCAACCCAACCCTTACTCTCCAACACCACCCATCACCAATACGCTACAACACCCAACCCCCACCCCGAACTAACAACCTCAACCTCCTTCCAGCCCATCGATTCCCATACACTCCGTCCTCTTTATCATACCACAAACTACCAAGACAGACTTACACCCCCCTCCCCCCACCCTCACACCACTACAATCCACTCAACACCTCCACGCAACCCTACCTCACCCTTATCGCCACCAACGAAGTCAACCCTTAACCCCCTACCCTCCCACATCCCCAACCCGAAAGGTAATGATTTGGAAATAACCTATCAACAAAGGCCTTCTAAGCACCTCCTAAGTTATAGGACCCTCTCTCAAAGCCCTATTATCTCTCCATTGGTTATAACAAGTTTGAGCCACATCCTTGAGTTTAAATGAGGCAAGCTCAACCTTCTCACTAGAACTAACTCCCATGGAATATAGGATCTTGTAGAACTCATCAAGAGAATCTTGGGGGTATTCATTCAGCTTTGACCAAAATAACATTGGAGGGTTCAACCTTGCAAAGTCCGTCAAGTGAAAAGCCATGGTACTAACATTTTGTTGAACACCGGGTCTGTAGCATTTCAAAAATTCAAAAAGAGGCTTAAAGACTAACATAGGTGCCATGGGGTCTAAACAATTTTCTAAGAAACCAAAACGTCTAAGAACGTCCATTACGTTTTGAAATTTGGTTCAAGGACGTACTAGCGTGCCTTGGCCTATTTAACTAGCTTTTAGGAGTCAGAAATTCATGAAATTAGGTGGAAGAGTTTATACAATGTGCTTAAGGTGATCTGTTGTTGAAATGTCCTGGTAAGACTCCCTAAGGAAAAACCAAGGTTCCTGGAGGAGGACCCTAGCACGTAGGAGGCAACGCTACCTGGGCAGTGTGCAACCACGAAAGGAAAACGACGGCTCGTGTGTGGATCGACGTTGCATTGATGCCAACCATCATCTCACACTTACCAAAAATGGTAAATCCCTCACCTTCACAAGTATCTGACAAAAATGACGAGTGTGCGGGATGGCGGGGGACCAAGTCGTGGACTCAAAGATGGCCCATCGACGAAGTTGCGTCTGTGAAAGTCAAGTTTTCCTACACGTTTTTAAGTTGGTTAATTTAATTATTTAAGGGGTTATATGGTTATTTAGGGGTTTAAGGGAGTCTAATTAGGTTAATTAACCCCCATATAAAGACCCTAACCCTTATTAGTCTAAACACTGCTCACAGAATAAACTCTCTCCCTTCTCTCTTCTTTCTCTCTCTATTTAGAAGACCATTGAAGACAATCTAGGGGGAGGATTTAGGGGCCGGAAAAGGGAAGATAACATCAATCTTCATCAACGTTGTGAGGCGCGAGGTATGAGATCTAATTCACCTTTCAATTCAGGGTTCCTCAAGGGCTCTTCAAAGGATTTCTAAAAGTTGGATTTTCAAGTGGGTTTCATTCAATTATGAATTTCATGTTATGAACTGAGTTGTTTGTGGTTTATTTAGTATATAATGAATACATTAACATGTTTTAAAACTTTATTATGATAATTTGTGATGGTTTTATCTAAATAGAAGAACATGATCCTTAACTCTCAACCCTAGGTTTGATCTTGATGTTAATTAGGTTGTGATTGATTCAATTTACTTGATAATTGGTTAAATCACTATTAGATGATGTTGTTACACTAATAATGTACAAATTAGTTTTATTTGTAGCCTTTCATACTAATTCTTGAGAAATGATCTAGGTTATGAGAATTGACCTAAGAATCTTGTCTTAAGCTTTGAGTTAGTATTGAATTATGGTGTAGTGACTCTTCTAGCCTTGTTACCACATTGATCATTGAATTATGATTATGGTGTTACCAAATTGGGTTGAAGAAAGGATGATGTAAAGGCCTTGATGATGAATTATGTAGGAGTCTTGGTAAGTCTTGAAATCCCTATTATTTACTTTCAACTTGTGGTTAATTTTTATTAAGTTATGATGTTGTGTTAGGGTATGCCTTATTTAGGATTGATAATGTGGTATGATGCTGAATTGAAATGTCTTGATTATGGTTGTGAAGTTTATTAAGATGTAAATATTATAAGGATGGTGATATTTACCAATGTGCCTTATTATGAAGTGATACGAAATGTATTAACCTCACTTATATGAATTGTGATTAAAGGATTATACCTATGCAACTCTTATTGAGCTATGATGATGATTATTATGCAAGGGTTATTCCCTATGACCTAAACTAAGTTATGATTGTTAATAACATTTCAATAAAGAGACCTAGCTTAGCACCGATTGATCTTGTTTGTGAGGGGGTGACACTATCCCACGAAGGGATTGTAGGTTCACTACGGTCCTCACGGGGTGGATAGACTCATGACCCAAATAGGTTGTAGAGTGATGTTTCCAAGACGGCCCCCAAGTTCCATAAACTATTTTACAACCATAGGAATACTAGCTAGTGGATCCACCTAGAAAGCTACATTTATGTTTAGTTTTACTTTGGCTGGTTGACCTCCTTCCATCGATGTAAGGTTTTACAATAGTCTATGTCGGTTAACAAAAGTATCCCCTAAACTAAAATAAAGTAATGAAGTATAAACTAATTGAGTTGACTTGAGAGGTTTGACTTATCATAGGTAGGTGTAGGAGACTCTACTTATGCATTGCACTAAGTGGGCCTTAATGGAAGATTTAGGAAGTTGATATCATGTATGTACATGTATATGATGATAATATGTTGATGCTACACTATAAATTGTATTATATGAGGACGATTATCCTTATGAACATGTATTTGGATTATGTTATTATAGTTGGACATTGGTTATAGTTTCTTGTTGGGGCTACTTGATTAAGTAAGGTTGTGGGGCCTTACATGGTCATTACACTTGTTGACTTGATGAGGATTCATTAGTAATTTTCTTGATTATTATGATATGGTTAACTCTTATTCATGCTTGTGATGTCATTCCCTGATGATAGGGTTGTAGTAGATTATGGATTCCAGTATGATGATATGTGTATTACTTGTTTGAGTTAGTAAGCATGTTTTGTTACTTGGTATGACTTGCTTGATTATGCATAAGAATTTTAAAGGAGCATGGTTTAACTAAGTTTCCCTTTTTAGAATGTTTTGATCATATATGTGCATGTGGTCTCATACTTAGTACAAGTGGCGTACTACCCCATTTTCACCCCTTTTCAAAAAAAAACTTAGATTCCAGTCGTTGAAGATTCATTTGAGACGACTTGATGAAGACTTGGATATTCTCTACCATCCAAGTGGGTAGGTCCTCAGTTTTCGAGTGCGATGCCAATATCTTGCTTATTGAGTTGCTTTATTTTTCTAAGACTCATGTGTTCATTACATTTTTATTTGTGTACGATTCGTATAAGCCTATATGTGGCTTCTTTACATTGATGTAGGGCTATGCCTAAATTGCTATGATCATTTTGATGGTGTGAGAGGAGACAATACTTAAGACTACGTTCTATCTTACATATATATATGTGCAATAAAAGTAGAAGTCTCTTTAACCTTCATATACGAAGGGTCTATGTATACTAGATACATATTTTATGTGTATGTAGAGGTCTATGTAAACCTCCAAGTAGAAGTCATAAAAGTTTTGAATTTTTCGCTAAATTAGACTTATGAATGTGATGATGTAAACTAAGAGTCTAGTCTTAGTCCTTAAAGAGGAAGACAACACTTGTTATGTCTAGTGGTAAACCGATGTACAAACTTGGTTCAAGAGCATGAAGGTTATTTCTTAAGTTGATGTCTCTCTCAACCCTTTCTATTTAAGTTTGTGTTTATAGTTGTGAAGCACGCCACACGTATGGATAGGAACCTACAAGATGCCTAGGAAACTCTCATTTTCTTGGAAATTTTAGATCGTGCCATTAGAGTATACTCATGGTGTGCTTTTGCATATAATTCTATTATTGTTCTTATAAGAAGAATGAACACTCGAAGGAATGTGACACGAAGACTTGAAGAGGAAATTTCCAATGCGCGAGCTCCTCCCTGTGGTGAGCAAGTTCCTCCACTTGTAGAAGATTCTAATATGGAACAAGCTGCAGTCAATTGTCCACCCTTGATGGATGGAGATATAAGGTCTGCCCTCATCCAAATGGCTCAATCTGTCACTGTTCAAGACCAAGCTATGAAGGCCCAAGCCAACCAGGAGGTTTTCACCAATCCTCATCAACAAGTCACTACTATGGCTTCATGTCTAAGGGACTTCACTCGAATGAACCCTTCTACCTTCTATAGGTCTAAGGTCGAGGAAGACCCCCAAGAATTCATTAATGAAGTCTAAACGATACTTTTAGCTATGGGGTTTTCCACAAGTAAAAAAGTTGAGTTGTCCACTTATCAACTCAAGGGCATGGCTCAAGCATGGTTTGTGCAATGGAGAGATAATAGACCTTTGAGGGGTGGGTCCCTTTACTTGGCGATCTTCAAAAAAAAGACTTTTTCTGAGTGTTATTCATATGGACATGATGGAAGCAACAGTGGTGTGTTTCGTCAACCTTAGCGCCAAGGCGGTATGAGTGTTCATGAATCTCTCTGAAATTCACTTTTGTCAAAATATGTTTCCTTCTCGGTTTTTTCCGATCCGAGAGATTAGAAACGGTTTGTTTTGGTGATGGTGGGTGTCGATGAGTTTGCAAGAGAAGTCATTCGGTATTTACATGACAAATGAACATTTCTCATCTTATGGTGCATGCCACGTATGGTGGAAGAAGTCAAGGGCTAGAGGAAGAGTAAAGAGATCCCAAGAATGGCATCTCTTTTGATGGAGGTTCTTCAAAGAATAGGCTTGAGATACAAGAAAAGTCTAGATTTAAGAAGCGGGATGCAAATAAAGTTCCATCCAAGTTCCCTAAGGCTAGTGGTGATGAGGTTGCAAACCCAAAATCTTAAAGGGAAAGAGGTACTAGTTCCCCAAGCGAGAAGCCAACTTGTAGTGATTGTGGAAAGAAGAAATATGGTGCTTACCTCATTAGGACGGACAAGTGGTTTAGTTGTGGTAAGATTGGACACAAGGTTCGGGATATCCCTAATTTGAAGGGCCAAGAAAATGGTTTTAAATCTCAAGCAAGTGATTCAAATGAGGCTCCCAAGAAGAACCGCTTTTATGCTCTCCGCTCTAAGGGTGAGCAACTGACTTCTCCAAACGTGGTGACCGGTATGTTGATAGTTTTCTCTATTTATGTATATGCCTTACTTTATCCCGGTGCTACTTTATCCTTTGTTACTCCTCTAGTAGACAAAAAGTTTGATATCTTACCCGATATTTTACATGAACCTTTCATAGTGTCTACTACGGTGGATAAGTAGGTTGTTGCAAAAAGAGTGTATAAAAACTGTCCTATAATGTTTTCCAATAAAGTATCTCATGTCGATCTAGTAGAACTAGATATGATAGATGTTGATATTACATTGGGTATGGATTGGTTGCATGCATGTTTTGCCTCTATTGATTGTAGGACTGATAACATTCAAATGTACTTCTTGAAAAGAAATATAAACAATCGTATGTAATATATTTACCCAACTATGAGTCGGGGTCGATCCCACAGTGAATATGGAAGAATATTATCAATAGCAAATATTTAACTTGATAGCCGTTATATTTAAATGGGGGATTTTAAATAGAAATAAAAATAAAACAAATAAAAAAAGCTTTGAACTAAGTATTTATTTATATCCAAATTAATAAAAATAACTAGGAATGTGTTCTCCATAAACTCATAACGCGGTAGTCCTTGTAATAGCAATTTTTCTCTAGTGTTATGAATGCACACGAATAAGTTATTATCTCGAAAATCCTTGTCCGATATCTAGAGAATTTCACCCCAACCCCGTCCTTGGTCGACTACGTTGTGATAATTTACTAAACTTACCTTTAACCCACTATTAAACCTCATCTTCAATGGATGGATAAGTTACTGACTTTCACCCAACCCACACCAACTAAACCCGCCTATTAAGATTTAATATATTATTTCCTATTTTTATAGTTCTCTTTCTTATTAACTACCACCTCCTTGGGTCCGGCACGTGCAACAAGGCAAGTTTTCTAACGTTGGCCACCGTTAAAAAGACTGCTAAACAAAAAAATTATCAATACCTGCATAACCTATTTGAAATTGGGTTTAATTACATTCATCTTGTTAATCGCTCATGGTTCCACCACACCTAGTTTGTGAAATGCTTAGCTTACTCATTTCTCAAAACACAATCAAAATTTATTAAAATCAATATTGGTTTGTGTTAATCATCAAAAACCTAAGACAATATGCAACTAAATTTTTATTAATCACGAATACAAATAAATAATAAAGGAGAAGAAAGAATAAAACACAACTCTCCGACCTCCACGGCGGCTTTTACAAAGCTCCAAAGCTATAAGAAAATTTATATTATGTCTTGTAGCTTGTTTCTTGGCTTCCCCCCAAATAATAGTTTTCCATGCCCTATTTATAGATGTAAAAAATTCTAGAAAAAAAAATTGAGTCCAATTAAATTAGGAATCCCTAACCAAAAAGAAAGGAGTACTTTTTTTTCATTTTTTTTGTCCGCGTTTACAGTAGTCCGGCGTGAAGCGATTGACCACTGCATTGAGAGAATGCCACGTGGCATGTTCACTTTTGCAATTCCCACAATTGCAAAAAATATCATATTATAGATAAAATATACGTATTTTATTCACTTTTAATCCGTTAGAGTTTGTCTGCTTAATTTCCGTCTTCAATTGTTTCCAACCTAATTTTATTAGCTCCTAAACTTCTTTTATTTTTTTACCAAATTTATCGTACAAATAAATATACTATTTAGCACATCTAAAATTTATGAGCAAAACAACAATATAATAATAAATAAATGTGAAGTCTAAATAATGACAAAAAAAAATGTTGTTTTTTGGACCGCAACATGAACACCCCCACACTTAAACTTTTGTTCGGCCCAGCAAGAATTAAAGCTCATCTAAAAGTATTATACTAGCAATGTCATCATTTGATCCATACAAACAATTAGGGCCCCATATCCTATTTTAATATCATCAATAGACTTTCTCAATCATTACCAAGACACTCTCCGTATACAGGCATACCTCTCCTCTAACCTCCTAACGGGACAGTCCTTTGAACTAATAAAATTTTGTTTGGTCCTACCTACTCTCATCAAAACATTAATAACATCATCACCTATCTATCATGAAACATGTGCCTCACAAAAAAAATAGTCACACATCAATCAAAAGATTGAATACAAATTTAAGGACTATTCCATATGAATAACACTTTCCCTTTCCAACTCTCCAATAAAATTCACATGTATGCACAAAGAACCATATGATCTTCCCATTATGTACATCTCCACTAATTAAGTATGCTTGAATAGAATAAAATAGGACTTTAACGGGTTGTAATGTAGGCTTGGGGATGGGTAGAAAAAATATATAAATAATGACTTCTACCTCCTTAAGCACTTTGCAATTTTTAGACTTCATCACCCATATTTTCTTCTCTTTATTTTAGCCCTCTCTTCAACAATTATTTCACAAGTATTTCTCATCATCACAAGAATATTAAATTGATTATTTATTTTTTGATAATAGGCACCCTAGACTTGCGTATTTTACATAAGTTAAGGTGCACGATGTCCTTGGAAGGACCAGGTCCATCATCAAGTATTTTTTTATGTCACATTCAAAATTATCTCTAGTTTTGTTTCACATTCTTGCAAAGAGGCTTTTAAGAACTTTGTAGCTATCGGAACGCGCTAGTTTAGTCGTTTTGAGCGGCAGATTTTATATTTCTGAAAAACTGGCTAAGTCGACGTGACCCCACGACGAAACCGTCGTGGGCACTACGTACCGTCGTTGGGGTACCGTTTCCAACCACTTAAGATTTCTAAAAAATTTGGTCTGAAATCGACTCTCTGAACCTCGTGGACGGAATGGCAAGGGATGGACCGTCACAGGGTGTGATGGGCCGTCACAGATCTTCATTGAATTTCATCTCTGAACTCTGTGCACGGGCACAGGACCGGACCATCGCAGGCACGCTGGCCTGTCACGCTGCGTAATCCCAGGCTGGGTTTTGATTTTCGTATATAAATGTTTTAAGGGGCGTTTTGGCACTACATTTCCTGCTAATCATAAGTGTGGGTTTAAATTTAAATAAGTCTAATTACGTTGAGGTTAAAGGAGATACCTTAAATTTAATTAGTGGGTATTTGTCATCTTTAATACTATTATATTTAATTAGGTTAACGAAAGAGGGTTTGAAATAGAAAATAGAAAGAACGAAGAAGAAGAGAGAAAGAAACGATCGAGAGCGGGAGAAAAACGAAGAAGGAAAGCAAAGACCTTGAAGATTAGCTTGTGCTTGATTCACGAATCTTCGTGGAGGGAGTTATGTTTGTCATACTATTCTAGTAAACTCTAATAATAGCGAATGATATGTATTGGGTGTGTTGTAAACCCTTTCTCTATGCTTATTATGTGTTTGGGCATGTTGTGATTATATAATTGTGATAAATAGCCTGATGAACTCTATTGAATCTAATCTTGAAAAAGAAACCCTAATCTACTTTTGGTTAATAATTTATTGCCTTGGTATAAAAGAAGGTTTAATGAACAAGTAGTGAGAGTAGGGGATCGTTGCCACGTTCCGGTACCATGATAGTATATGAGGAATCGGAGTGTCACGTGTCCTACACCAGGATAGAATTATGGATCGTGCCCACGTTCCGGTACCAGGATAGGTATATATGGATCGGTGCCACGTTCCGGTACCCTCTGATATTATAGATGGATCGAGTGTCACGTTCCGACACCAGGATAGAATATGAATCGGTGCCCACGTTTCCGTCACCTTGCATGGATAGTATAATATGGATCGGGTGGCACGTCCGGTACCAAGATAGTAATATGAGGATCGGATGTTCCACGTTTCCGACACCAGAATAGAATATGGATCGGGTGCACGTTGCCGGTACAAGGAGACGTATATGAGGAGCGGAGTGCCACGTTTCCGGCACCAGGATTAAGTAAAAGAGAATGAATCTTGAAATATGTTTAATTATACTCATTTTAATGAACCTATTCCCAAAAGAGTATGATGGGGGAGGCGTGAGTCCCCATTGAATGTGCTTTGTGCTTGCGACCAAGGGTTACTGGTAAGATTGTAAATGGCAGCAATGTTGAGTATTGTATTTGTTTTATGATATTATCGATATATATACTGTTTTCTATTTGAGTGGCCGTGATATCTACTCCCGTACCCGTTTTTTGTACTGACCCCTACTGGTTTGTTTCTTTTCTTTTGTTATATGTGGTTGTGCAAGCAAACATACCGTCGTCTTCAACTCAACCGCAAACTCTAGCCAGTTCTTCATTGCACTGGATTTCAGGGTGAGCCCTAATGTATTTATGCTTACACTGGATCCTCTTTATCTCATGTCCCTTGATGCCTTGACAGTTCCGACATGGGCCTAGCTTTTGTTTTTTTATTTCTTAGAATACTCTTAGTTTAGTAATTTGATCAAGATGTTCTTGTGGTGGGATGGACTTCCAGGTTTATTGGGAATATAATGTTGAATTTTAGAAGTTTGTTTAATTTGATGTAGTAATGATTTTTTAAGTCTTTCCGCATTATTTCTGTTATTATTGTAAACGTTTGAAATTGGATGGTTTGGTTTCCTCTCATTCTAGGATAAGTGTGGGTGGCCAGTCGCGGCCCGAATGGTATCAGAGCATTAGGTGCGTTGGTCTCATCACACAAGAACAGTCCTATAAGTCTTAAGGAACGTAGGGGGACCCTTTACTTTTCTTTGAGAGGCTATAAACTTTAGGAAATTCATTATTTCTTTTCTTTCTTTGTGCTATTCTTGGGTCCATTGGGTACCTAGGTGATACAAAATTGTATCTCTGATCCATCTTCAACGGTCTATTTCGCAGATGGTTGAACTAGAGCAACGCCTCCTGCGCCAACACCAACAAATCGGCAAGACAAAATCGTCCCACCAGCCACTGGGAAAAAAGGCGAGCTGTAGCTTGAGAAGACATACGCAATAGGGCCGTGGTAGAGGTCGTGGTATGACGTCTTCCTAGAGTAAGGGGAACTAGCACCAACCATCTGGTCCTAGGCCGGTACTCTCCCACCGACTAAAGATGAGTATTAGAAGGGGTGGATGGGGGAAGAACAAGTGCAAAATGAAGGATGCCCACCCCAAACCTACCCCATAGATTGATCAATCAGTTTCTGCTTCTCTTAGTGTATCTGGAGCAAGGTCAAACACCTCCATTGTTTTCTGCCACCAGCACCTCTTTTTCCGGAGGTTACAACATGCGGCTACTATGGCTCCCCGCATGGATGTTCCTTGGAAATAGCACGTTTCCTCGTCTTACTACAGGGCCTTAATGACAAAATGATCATTCATGACTTTTTCAGTAAGTTCTTGAAATTGGGGGGGGGGGAAAGGGGGAAACCTCCAGTCCTTCAAGGGTGCTGAATCTGAGGATGCCTACGATTTTCTGGTGTTGTCCATGAGTTTCCTACATAAATGGGCATATTGGAACGGTTTGGTGTTGAGTTTAGTGACTTATTCAGTTTCAAGGGAACGCCAAAGATGTGGTGGCGGTCACAGTTGAGTGTCAACGACAGAGGCACAACCTTTACTTGGGCATCATTCTCTAGATTGTTTATGGATAAGTATAATTCCCCGACCTTGAGAGATAGGAAAAGAGATGAGTTCTTGAGCCTAGAGCAAGGTAGGATGTCGGTTACTGCATATGAGGCTAAGTTTCGTGCATTATCCAGGTATCCTAGAACCTAAATGTCATTGTACCAAAACTCTACCAACGACAAGTGTATGATCAAGGGGTACAAACCCAAAGCTAAAGAATACTTTAAAAAAATAGGTAGAGTCCGAAAGAGTAGACTCAAAAAAGGAATGATCCATGACAGCCTGAAAGAACTAGATCACCCTTGAATTCGGTCATACACAATAGTCACCTAGTTGAGGTCTATCAATAGCCGCCTGAAGGTGGCCTCTACTCAACAAAGAACAAGCAAGTGCATTATCAATACACAACTACAATGTACTGGTAGGATCACATGGCTATCCCAAAAGGTGTAGCATGTATAAGTTATTAAAACAATAATAAACATGCATATACCAAACATATATGATATTATTCATCACTTACAAACAACACAAACTTCACAATTCTCAAGATATACAGGTATGTCAAGTCAATGGTCCTCTCATAAAACCCAACTCAATGGTCGTCTCATGGAACCCATACCTAAATTATTAGCATATCAGAACATGATACCCGATACAATTTCTATGCCGAAACGTGACAACTGATTCCATGTTTATACTTGAACTTGGCAATCAATCCAAGTTAGTGTTCAAAACTCAACACCCGATCCATTCAACAAGTCCAAATCACAATCACAGTCCCAAAGAACATTCTCATGATCATGAAATCACTTCATGATTTCATGGCATACAATTATTCAATCATCCTTATTTACGAGTAGTTTGATGAATAACACAATATTTGCATACATGAATGCATCATAACGAAGTAAAATTAATCATATATCACACCTACATGAAATCACAACAATTACCTAACTCGAATCCAAGCTTGAATCCCCTAAGACATTTGAATCTTTCATTTTTGGATTCTTTTTGCTTGTTCTAGGTCTACAAACAACAATTTATAAGCAATGATCAACTATCAAAGGTCTAATTATCCGGATCATTATGAACTCAATAAGTCTAGTGTGACACCTGGAAGTCCAATGAACTATACTAGAGCCTCATCCATCAAATAATGACTAAAATGATGTTTTTGACCTAGAAAATGTAGTAAAGTTTAATTAGAAGTATTAGAAAAAAAATGTCAAAAGAAGACCTTAACGTCCAGAAACTAGCGAAATTGAACTAGTAGACGTCCCTATGTTTTGTCAAGGTTTGGGAGTGGCATATGAAGTCTAAAACTTGTAAAAAGACTTTAAATAGGTAAAATAATGTTTATAAGGTCAAAACATCCAGTCGCAACTCCTCAAGGACCACCTGAAGGGTCATTCAGAAGGACCCAAATATTGACAAGCAAGCTGCCAAAGCAGCCTGCGGCAGCCAAGATATGAGGGTTTTGATGCATCGCGCAACAAGCTTATGGAAGGAAAAAATTGCCTTGCGACGCGGGGCCTTCACAATTCTCACTAACTAAAGTCAGTTTTCAAAAAAAACATTTGGAACTACCCCAACGACACGCAACCACTTTACAAATTTGTTCACTTCTTTTTTTTCATGAACCAAATTCTAGAATTTGGATTGCAACCGGCGTCGTTGACCTCTCAGAGGTCGCAGATAAGACTCATCTTGCATTCATCACATTCATCTAGTTAAATTTGCGGAAAATTTAAAACTTTTTATGTGTATGAAGTATACATAACTTCCATATAATTATTACTCGATACATCATAAATACTAATCTCAAACCTAAGAGAACCACCATCTAACTAAAGAATCAATTCGAAACTGAAGATGAATATATCATAAATAGTTTCCCAAACACGTACTTATTACAAATCTTCAAATAAGTGTGAAAGAAAACTCTAGGGACACAATCCACTAGTTAGTCTCAACTAAGGCTAGACTAAATCTGAGCATCCTCAAAATCATAAGGACCTGCCAAATGGTTCGAGAACGCTGAAGTCAACCCGCTACAATGTCTCAACCTGTCCTCTACCTGCCTATATAAAAGTAATATTTCGGGGTCTTAGTACAACCACTTTTACTAAGTTGGGTGTAATGCACACAACACATCAATGCTAATACATGATCAATGAAAGCTCTTCCTAAGCAACATCCCATTTCTGGAAAATCTAGTCATTAGACATTCCTAATTCGCTAGTTGTGAATTATGGCATGAATATGATGTATGTTAATGCATTCAAATAACATAACTCATTTTCTATATGATTACAATACATTAGTATCATCAACATAATTTTTGAACCACTCGGTCAAAGATTTAAATTTTTGATCCTCTAAACTTGAGAGCTCCTTTTTGTACACCTAGATTATTTTTCAGTCTTTTTGTTCTTCTTGTTGTGTAGTTCAATAAATCCTTTGGTCCTATGTTTTACTTACAAGTGAAATTATTCATTGTAGTCCCCATACCACAATAAATCATAAAAAATTCAAAGAGATTAAGGAATGACTTACTACAATCAGGGGGCATGGATCTATTTCTAAGTCATACTTATTGACTGTATCAATTCTTTAGTTGATTGCAATAATGGTGAAGAGATCTTGAGGATATCTTAAAGCTATGAATCGTACTCCACTGTGGAAATATTCTTATAAACCAATCTTTAGTGACTAGTCCTATTATGTATATTGGCTTAATGTCAAAAGTCATTATAAGCCCAATCTTATTTTGCTATTTCTTTGCAAATTATTTAAACTCATTATAAGCCCATTTAATTTGGCTTTATAATTTTTTCATAATATGAGGATTCATTATTAGTTATGCCCCCTTTGTTTTTTTGTGTACCCTTGTTGTAAACTTTATTGGATATATTTTACCATCCTTACAACCAGTTATTCATACAGCTCAAGTTTCATACATGCATAAGCTTATCTATTGATTATGCCATTGATTTCATTACTCCATGTTTTATCTTTTTAGCATTCATATACACAGACCTTTTAATCGGTTGATATTAGCATTAAGACATCTAAAGTAGTGCCCACCATATGGGACCTCACCGGAGGCCTTTTAGCAAACACGAGTTCTCCTTCCAATCGTTCATATTCTACTTCACATTATATTTCATTCATTCATTTGTAGCTGATGTAAAACAACTATACCTAAATGAAGTGTAAGACTCTCATTGGTAATCAGGAACTGCAATGACCAGAATGACCTAATGTTATTACTTGATCTGATTTCACCTCCTGAAACTGTCTTTTACAAACCACCTTTGTATCATTCATTTTATCTCTTTCATACTTGAGGAACTCCCAACCTTAACCTGACATAGATCATGCGAGCATCCCATGAAATCTCGTGTATCCCCACATCCGAAAAGAGGTGGAATCACCGGCCAAAGTGGTCCAAAACATGCTAGGAGGTGACAGGGGAATTGAACCCCGCCAGAATCTCTATATTGCAGTATCGGTTCGAAGACTCGGAGATTATAAAGGGGAAGAACCCCTACCGGCATGCCGAACCTCTCATCTCATGAAGAGCTCCGGACTTCCTCCACCTTCCCAGAAAGAGGCTCACAGCTCATAGCTAGCCTATTGGTGCTCAGTATAAAGTCACATTTCATTCAACTCATACGTCATGGAAGTTGACTTCTAGTAGGAGGACATCATATCTCAATAGACTATTTCTCATCTCATCATTAGTATTGAGTATAAATCAGTCTCAATACTTCCATTAGAGTGTACATAGAGACTAGTCTCTTCATTATCTTCACACTCTCATAGGTGAGTACGTTTCGGTAACATCTACTTAGGCTTATTTAATATTTCTCTTATCTTTAACATTATCCTCTTATAATATTGTCACCACATTCATTAGCGTTAGCACATTTGCTTTTCATAATTACTCATCACTTTTACGTTAATTTTCATTTCATCATATGCCAATTCACTTGGACATTTAGTGTCTTTCACACTCTTACTTAACCCTTCTAGGGTTTCATAGTTTCATTACATACATCTTATTTATTCATCCCTTTTTATGTGAATGTTCATTTCATCATCTTTTAGTGTTGACACAAGCATTATGGAGGCTTGCTTCTAGATTGAGATCTACTTACTCTATTGATGGCTGGTCATCCTTTACATTGATGAAATGTGAATTGTTCTTTCACATCATCCTTAGTTTACATTGATGAATGTGAATTGTCCTTATATATCATCCTTAGGTTTCATGAGTATTCTTTTAACAAATTAGCTTTGGTGTAAGACTTGTCTCACTTCCTTTAACAGCACATTCTGTTCACTTAATTAATTTATACCCCTTTAATTATGTTATAACTCACGTTACTTACTTACTTACTTTAGTGTAGTAGATTCATATCACTGTTTATGGACGATGAGCACTTCATTCAATGAGTTTCATGTGTTCATAATTCATTCTTGTGGATCATGTTGGGAGTTTTCCCAATGAATGTCATGCCTTGGTTATGTATTCATTGATATTACTTTAGAAGTGCTTACTATATATTTTATACTCTTACTACACAAGAATTGACATATGATTAGTATTGGCTCAAGATTTGGCATGTTAGACTAGCAAATTCATTCTTTTTGGCATAAGCCAATTTTTACGTATGTTCATATTTAAATTGCCATAAGTATGAACCCTTAGAAAATATTTTAATCATTAACATAAGTTCCTAGCCATTAGCATATATTCATTTTGACCAAATAGAGTTAGCCAACATTATTGGAACCAAATAGACAATTTATTCAAGATATTATTTCATAGATGTCTTTGAGCCAATTCTTAGTTTATGGATTTTAGTGTAACGTTTTAAGAACATATTGGATAGAATTATATTAACATTTGATGGATTTAACATATTCATACCATCACCACAACAACAAGTCAACATTAAGCCAAATACACATATTCACTTAACACATCACGGACTTAACATTGCACATTATCGATCCTTAATTATCATGATAAGATTAACTTTACGCAATTATAAGTTCATAAGTTCATTCGATACTCATCATTCAAGAATAATACATGTTAATAACAGCCATAAGCACATACCAACAACATGATCTCTAACCAATTCAACATTGAAATCGAAAAGGATACTAGAAAAGGGAAGTTCGACGAGAACGACAGAAACAACCCTAGTTTTCAAGATCTTGTGAATCGTTTGAAGGAAAATACCCTTGGAGAAAGAATTCCAGGAGATAAACCCATACATTAAATAGAACCTAATATACGAATACCATCTTGAACGAAAACTTGGAGAAACCTTGAAATCGCCTAGGAGAATCAATGTATTTTTCTATTTATTCCCTCGCTTGCTTACTATTTTGCGTTGTTTTTTTTCTATCAGTTTGAACGTGACTTTTAGGTTTAAGAACTGATATTGAATTATACAACTTAGGTTCAATAATTTAATTTAATAAACTAATTAACCAATTACCAAAATGCCCCTCCTAAGTTGACTAAACATAGGAGAACATACACTTAGTCAAATCTTGAAATTGGTGTTCACTATGGTTTTGTTAAGCATTTGACTTTAAATTAATCAATTAAATCCTTAATTTATTTAATTTATATACCTATGGTAAGTACTAAAGTACCGTCAATTCATTGGAACCAAAATTAACTCTTTTGAACCATCCTAGGTTAAGTACTAGGATGTTTCTTGAGTTGTACTAGGTTAGTCTAAGAATTTCGTTTTGATAATTTAAACTAATTAAATAAATTGCTAATTTATTTAATTAGGTGACCAAATGTAATTACTAAAGTACCCGTAAGTCTTTAGGACCATAACCAATCCTTTGAACCATCCTACGTTAGGTACTAGGTTGTCTTTTTCTTGTTTTAACAAAAATCTAGAAATTACTTTGTGATTTCGGTTTCGCCCCTTTTAATTAATTAAATAAGTTTTTAAATTAATTAATTAAGTATCCTACAGTAATTACTAAAGTATCCCTAGGTTTTTAGGACCTTAACTAACTCTTTGGACAATCTTAGGTTAGGTATTAGGTTGTCCCTTTCTTATATTAACCGAAATCTGAAAATTTCCTTTTTAGTTTCTGTCTTAGACCTTTTAAATTAAATAATTAATTTTAAATTAATTAATTAAGTAACCTATGGAAATTACTTAAGTACCCCTATGTTTTTAGGACCATAACTAACCTTTTGGACCATCCTAGGTTAAGTACTAGGTTGTACTTTAACAAATCTGGCTAGTATGGCCTACCGGTTTTGGTCTAGTTGTCGGGTGGCACCAATAGTTTAATTTCGTTGGCACAAGGTTAATTTGTCTATTTAGGACAGTAGGTTCGAGAAGGTCTATAATAGATAGGATGTTAGGACCAAATGGAGTGGGTCCCTTGTGACGTTTTCCCCCACTAACAACTTAACCGGATTCAGTTAGGGTTGTTCCCTCCTTGGAAAACTTCTTAACATGTCTTGCACATTGTGCTTGCACAGCGTTGTTGTACTCATAACAACTATCATTTGGGGTTATTTGGGAATGTTTACTTATGTCCCAAGGCCCTCAGTTTGGTCCTTGGGCACTACTAATTTACAGATCATTTGGTAATGCTCATGTGCTATGTTACTAGGCTTGATCATTGGATGCCTCGTTACTTTGTGTGAAACTAGGTATGATGGATTTTTCGTTTAGATTGGGTCTTCATTGCAGTAATTTATTGGAACATCAATTTTTGATTGAGGGTGTTGGACAAACCCATAAAGTATATTTTCTTATTCATAGATGGAAAATTGGGTAAATATTCCATTAGCCAATTTTCTAGACTAGGCTCAATATTTTCAAAATTGGCATTGGCTGGTGCCTATGTACCCTAATAGGTTATCCTAAGGGCTAATGGACTCTTCATTAGACATGATTTTCTGGAATGTTATAGTTTTAAGTCAATTTAAATTCACTAAAAGACCCTATTAAGTGAGGGGTATTTTGGGTAATTTAGGAGGTTACTATATTTGATTTAGTGTTAGTTTTAACTATTTTTATCCTTCCAAATCAATTCCTCAAATCACTCTCACTTCTCTCTAAATTCTCTCTCTAACTCAACCTTCATTGAAAAGCATTGGAAGCTTGGAGAAAATGACTAAGTTCTTAACTTTTCTTCTCAAATTCATGGATTTAGTATTCATTAAGGTATGGATTCTTAACTCTTGGTATTGCTTTCGCCAAGAGGTCCCTTAAAGTTTGATCTCTAAATCCCCCAATTCCAAGAGTTTTTCTCTACAAATAGGTTTTCTTCTAAACATGAAATTGATGATTAATTATGACCAATTGTGATTACCTATGGATTATTAAGTGTATATTGTTGAGTAATTTATGTTGATCAATGGGAATTTTGTGTGATACAGGCTTTCTCAAAATTTCCCAGTCTTTATCTTGTGATAGGAAGTTGACGGAAGTACTGAATACATTGGTTGCTAGACCGGGTGTTTTACAAGCTTCTTCCATCAATGATTGAATTATTGCTCATGAATTTTTTGGATTGAATCTACTCTTTGGATGAATTTATAGATGAATTCATAGATGCACCTTTTTCCCTAACCCTAGCTATGAATTTGACTTGTATGTGATTAGGCGTTGTTGGGGAGTGATCTATGTTATGTTAAAGTAAATATATTATGATTATGATGCGGATTTTTTTTAGAATTTTGGGATAATTTGATGAATTGAGGGATTGATCTTGAAGTAGGTTTTGGAGATATTGGTAAGGACCTTATGATTATGAGTTATTTATTACAATGAGATGGGTATACTTGATAGCGTGTGCATTCATTGAAAGTCTTATTGTGTGATAAGATTAAGAAAATGATGATATGATGTGATGAGGAAATGTCTTGAACATGAGATTATGAGATCATGTTACGGGTAGATAATAACAAGGGTGACATAAATCATGTGTGCTTCCTATGATATGACTACGATGCGTTGATCTCACACATGAAGGTTTTTATGAAAGAAATTACTCCTGCAATACATAAATGAATAGTGACATGAGTATAAAAGGGTTTGTATCCTATGGGTCTATCTAAGAATGAGTTTAGAAAGACTTAAAGACATGGTTTATTGTAGGTTAAGACGATTGTTATCGAAAGTAAATATAATGAATGAAGTAATTAAGATGAAAATTAACTAGGGTGACTTAGGGTTTTTACTTAGTTTAGGTAGGGGTATGAGACACTACTTATACATTGCACAAGTTGTCCTTGAGGAAAGTCATACAAGGTTGTTCTTATGTACTTACGATATGAATGAAATACATATGTTGACTTTACATGTTGATGACCCTATATGATGTTAGTTTCATTGATGAACATACTATTGGTCTAAATTGCTATACATGATGATGACTACACATGATGTTATGATATAAGAAGTAAGACATTACTTATGATTTCTTTCCTTGTTTACTTGTTTATGTGGGGTTATGGGGCTTCACATGAGCATTGCACTTGTAGGCTTGGGATGGGATTGTTGGTAAGGATTTGTATGCTATGATGTTATGAACTCTATTACATGAAATGTTTTTATTACTTTATGTTGAAGCTATTCATGTTGATATGACCTTATGTTGATGATATCCATGTTTACTTGACTTTATGGTGATGTTGGTCTTGTGTTAAACATGGACTTTTCTTTAGTGGTGGTATGCTTATTGGCTTGTATATGTTCTTAGTTGTGGATAAAGGCTTTTAAAAGTGACTTAGCATGGTGTTGAGAAAAATGTATCTTTAAGCATGATTCAAAGGTTTTATGTGCATATGTCTCCATACTAGTACATGTGGTTTGTACTAACCCATATTCTTTCCCTTTTCCCAAACAGTGTAGGTTCCGACCATTGAAGTATAGGAGGACACTTTGCAAGAAGATTCAGAACTAATTCCCAAGATATTGGTAGGTCCTCAATGTTCGAGGATGTTACCGTTTCACTATTCTATCTATGAAGTGGTTATGTCTAAAGATACTAATTCATTCCTTTATCTTTGAGACTATCATTATTAGCCTATATGTGGCTTATTGTAATGAAGTATGGGCTATGCCCAAATGTTGTAATACTCTTTAGAAGTTTTAATAGGAGACAATATATTAGTCTATTTCCTATGAATTGGTTATGTTTTCCAAACGAGAAGCCTATGTAATATCTATAAGCGAGGAGTTTATGTAAACTCTATATATGATATGTGAGAGGTCTATGTATACCTCACAATATAAATGTTTTTAATTTTCCGCATTTTTGACCTTTGATATGTTATGACGAATACTAAGGTTTATCCAAGTCCTGTCCGAGGATGAAGATGTCGGTTACGTCTATGGGATGCTCCCCTATCATGACAAACTTGGTATCAGAACATTAGGTTGAAGTAATCCTAGGATTGATGTCTCACTAAACAACGTCTACGTAGTGTCTTGTTCATGGTCTGATGTGTGTCACACTTATGAATGAGAGGCGATGTGATGCTTAGAAATTCTTACCTTTTCAGTAATCTTAAAAGTCGTGCCTCAAGAGTGGTAATTTTATGTGTCTCTTTTTCGTTCTAATCTTTTCTTGCGGACATAGGTGATGGCTACGAGAAGGGTAGCCATGAGGAGAATGGAGGAAGGATTGACTAATGTTGGAGCTCTTCCCCAAGATTACCAATCTCCTCCGCAAAACAATCAAGTTCCTCCGCAAGACCAAGCTTCGTGCATTCCTACACCTATGACGGATGGAGAAATAAGGCCGACTTTTCTAAGTTCCGCTCAAGCTATAACAAAGCAAAACCAAGCGGTAGCTACTCAAGACCAAGCCATGAAGGCTTAAGCAAATCGGGATGTTGGACCTTGTCACATCCGGATTTACCCCTTAGATGTAACCAGCATCGTCGTCCTCTTTGAGGACTAAGACTAGCCTCTTAGTTTACATCATCACATTTATAAGTCGAATTAGCGTAAAATTTAAAACTTTAATTACTTCTACTTGGAGGTTTACATAGAAATCTGCATACACATAATATATTTATCGAGTATACATAGACCCTTCGTATAGGAGGGTGGGGGGGGGAGGGGAACAGGAAGGGAGGAAGAGTTTGGCCATAACCCTATTACTTTTGTTTTTGCACACACACACACACAACACACACTAACATATATGTATAGATATATATATATAATATATTTATATATATAAAGATATATATCTCTATATATAATATATAAATATACCCTCATAAGGGCAAAGATTACATCGCCTTCTACTTTTATTGAGACACACACACACATACACGCACACACATACACACACACACCACACACATTAATAAATATAATATAGAACATAGACTTGAGGATAGTCTCCTCTCCAATTACCATGTAAGCGATCATAGAGATTTGGGCATAGCCCTACAAGAAGGTAAATAAGTCACATAAGTTCTTATGACAAATCGTACTCAAATGAAAACATAGAAAAGAAACATAAGAGTCTTATAAAACGAAAGAAACTCAATAGCAAAGAATATGGACATCGCCCTCCGGAAAGTCAAAGTGAGAGAGACCCCCCCAGTTTGATAGTTCGAGACTATCCAAGTCTTCTGCAAAGTCGATCTCGAATGCGCCGTCAATGATGCCAAACTAAAAATGTTTGCGAACAAAGGAAGAAAAATGGGGGGTGGACGACGGGGTATTTGTACTAAGATGTAGAACCGCACGCAACATATATGATCAAAACATGCTTAAATGGGACATTTAGTTAAACCATGCCATTTTACCTTTTAAAAGTCTTATGCATAATCAAGCAAGTCATACCAAGTAACAAAACATGCTTACTAACTCAAACAAATAATATGCATATCATCATACTTGAATCCGTAATCTACTACATTCCTATCATCAACGAATGACATCATAAGCATGAATAAGAATTAACCATATCATAATAAGCAAGACAATTACTCATGAATCCTCATCAAGTAAACAAGTGCAATGACCAAGTAAGGTCCCATAACCTTATTCAATCAAGTACCCCAACAATAAATCATAACCAATATCCAACTTTAATAACATAATCCAAATACATGCTCATAAGGATATTATCATCATATAATACCATTTATAGTGTAGCATCAACATATTATCATCATATAATCATTATCATATAAAATACATAATATCAACTCCCTAAGCTTCCATTAAAGTCCACTTAGAGCAAGGAAAAGTAGAGTCTAATACACTACCTAAGCTTAAGTCAAACACCTCTCAAGCACCTTAGTTAGTTTATACATCTTACTTATTTTGGTTAGGGGACACTTGCTTAAACGACATAGACCACAATTCTAAGTGTGAATCCGGGGTGGTAAAGCCTTACACCGACGAAAGGTGGGATATACGGCCCAAAATCAAACAACACATACAAGTAGCTTTTTAGGTAGATCCCTAGCTAGTATATTCTTTGGTGGCAATATATGTTTAAGGAACTTGGGGGACATCTTGGAAACCATCACTCCACAACCCTTATTGCGGCGTCATGAGGCGATTCACACTGTGAGAACGTAGTGCACCTAATTCCTACTGGGGAAAAGGGGTCACCCCTCACCATACAAGATCACCGGTGCTGCTAAGTAGTCCTTTTATTGAAATGTCTTTCCGTATTTATTAACAATTATAATTAGTTTAGGTCATGGGTTGGCCCTTGTATAATCATCATCATCAGAATTGCAGGAGTTATAATTCCTTTCATCAGAATTCATATAAGTGAGGTTAACAATTTCGTTTATCACTTCATATAAGGCCACTGGTAAGTAGAACCATCCTTATCACATTTACATCTGACGTCACACACATCTCATAACCATAAGCAAGACATTTTAAATTCGACATTATACCACCCTATCTCCTAAATAAGGCATAACCGAAAAACGAACATCATTAATTATTTCACAATTAACAACAAGTTGAAGTAAAGAATAGGGAGTACAAGACTTTACCAAGCCTCAGTCATAATTATCATCAAGGATTCGACCATAAACATTATTCAACCCCAATTATGTAATAACATAATATAAGCAATGCACAAACATCGATACAGGATAGAGAAGTGTCACTACACATAATTCAATACTAACTCAAAGCTTAAGACAAGATACTTAGGTCAATTCACATAACCTAGATCATTTCTTGAAGAACTAGTATGAAAGGCTACCAAATTATTCCCCATATTTTGTTCATGATTAGTGTAACAAATATTATGGATTTAACACAAAAAAAAACTTCAAGTAGGTAAATTGACATCATCACAACCACATTCACATTACGATCAACTAGGGAAGGGGTAAGGCTTCATGTTCTTCTATTTAAGAATCAAAACCAATCACAAATTAATCCTAATACATAGTTATAACCCATGTGCACCTATATTATATATCATAAGAAACAATTAAAAAAAATCATTTCATAATCTAAAATTAGTAATTGAATGAAATCCCTTGAAAACCAACTTTTCGAATCCTTTGAGGAGCCTTTGGAGGAAAGAATTCTGAAAGGTGAATTAGATCTCATACCTCAACGGTTGATGAAGATTGAATGTTGAAATCTTCTCTTTTCATCCCCCAAAACCTCCCCATAGTGTCTTCAATGATGTTCTTCCAAATAGAGAGAGAATAGAGTTTATTTGTGGGGGGTTGACTAATGAGAGTGGGGTTTTCTATGGGAGGGGAGGGTTCATGAACCTAATTAGGAATCCATAACCCCCACCCATCAAAGAAAACCCTAAATAAAGTTGGTAAATATGAACTAACTAAAAAATGTGCAGGGAAAACTAGACCCTCACAGAGGAAACCATATAGACGAGCATTTGGGGAGTCGACGACTGGTCCCCTCCGCCTGCCACAATCGCTTGATTGTGGTCAGAATTTGTGGACAGGCGAAGGATTTACCATTTTAGATAAGTTTGGGATGACGATTGGCATCGAATCCCCATTGATACATACACGAGACATCGTTTTCCTTCCGTGGTTGCAAACTAGCTAGGCAGTGTTGCCTCCTACGTGCTAGGGTCCTCCTCAAGGGCCGTTGGTTGGTCTTTTGGGAGTCGTTCTCGGACGTTTCAGTCAAAAATCACCTTAATTACATGTTATACACCCTTCTACCGAATTTCATGAATTTATGACCCCTAAAAGCTAGTCAAATAGGCTAAGGACAACTAGTACGTCCTTGAACCAAATTTCCAAACGTCATGGACTTTCTTAGACATTTTGGTTTCTAAACCTTCTAAATGACCAATATTAATTAAAATAGGTCTTAAAACAATGTTTAGACCCCATGGAATCTATGTTTGGCTTTAAGACTCATCTTGAATTTTCGAAATGTTACATTATCACCCCTTAGGAACATTCATCCCCAAATAACACAAAATTCTTCTTGAAGAAATAGACTCAAGACTAGAAGCCCAACCAAAAAAAATACATAACAACATCAACCATATTACTTTCACAAGGCAATTCAAAACTTCAATTACCACATATAACGTTCAACATTACATTATGAGGAATATCCTTCTTCCAAATACAACATGACCTCAACATACTTTACATGAGCTAATCATGTCAAATTTCAGTCCAACAACATGCTATGTATAATTTCATAAAGACTACCATATCAAAATGCACGACATAACTCAAAACAGGCCAAAGAGCAAAATTTCAAGTTTTTGGCACCAACTCACTGTAATGCAACCCAAAAATGTACATTTTTGCAAGACTTCACCAAAAATCACGAAACTTAAATTTATTGACATATTTATCTTATTAAAATGAATGACTAATCTTAATTATCAAAAAGATGAGGGTAACGGGACTTCATCTCGACCTTGGCCTCCCATGTTGCATCCTCAACTAGGTGATTTTCCATACCACTTTTACGGAAACCATTACTTTATCCTTAGCTTCTTGAATTTCCTATCAAGAATTTGAACCGAAACTTCCTCATAAGAAAGGTTATCCTTGACACCAATACCCTCAATAGGAAGAATATACTCGAGATCACCAATACATTTTTTAAGGTAACATGGAAAACTGGATGAACCAAAGCAAATTATACTAGGCTTTTAATAGTACGCCAACCTTACCACCTTTGCAAGATCATAAGACATAACTAGAGGACTCAATATTGCTTTGTTGACAAATATAAAACCACCCCCTTCGTAGGTGCAAATTTTAAAATATTACCCTATCACCTTCCGCAGACTCCAAATCCCTTCTTATATGATTCAACACAAGAATTTTGCCGACTATAGGCCTTGAAACGGTTCCTATGAATGTACTTTCCCAAAGTCTTATAACCAAATAGGACCAAGAAGTGAAGGCTCTCCCACTTAAACAATCAATAGGAGAACTAACACCTCATACCCTACAGGATATAGGGAGCAATGGAAAATGGGATGGAAGTGAAAAACTATTACTTATAAGCAAAATCTACCAAAGGCAAAGCTTATCCCAATTCCCTTGAAATAATAATACACGATAAGCATATACTACAAGGGTTTGAATAGTATGTTCCGTGGACCAGAGTTTGGTATGAAAAGCGGTACTAAACTTCACCTTAGTACCAACCCTTTTTTTGCAAGGACCTAGCAAAAATAGATATGAATTGTGAAGCCCCGATCCGATAGTGGGAAACGGATTTACCATGGCGACCACAATAATATCTATGAACGTACTAGTATAATTTCCGCCGAATAAGTAGATTTGACGGAGTAACGTTAGCGGACTTGGTCAACTATCCACAACCACATATAAAAAATATTTCTTTTCAGTTCGAGGTAAAACCCATACAAAAAGTTATTGATGTATCCCAATTCCAATTAGGAAATTGGAAGTTCTGTAGTAGCCACCTAACTTTTCGATGTTTCGCTTTTATTGTTGGCAATTGAAAAATTAGAGACAACTCCGATACTGTTTTTTCATACCTTCCACCAATATAATTACTAGGTTCATGGGACATTTTTGCAAACCCAGATGAAATTGCGTAGCGCAGCCCATGGTTTATCAAGGATTTTTTCCCTCAACCATCTATATTGGGAAAACATAGTCTTCCTTGGACCTAATTAAATGGCCATCCACCTACGGAGCATTGTCGCGTTAAGATGCCACGGACGAGTACTTTAACTCCATCAATGATTTTTAAGGTGTACTTTTTGGACTTCACCTCAACTACTAATGATGACCGGGTGTTATGGAAACCATGGAAGCCACCATCAAAAGGATTTTAACAACCTCACCCAACTAGCCAATATGTACCTCATCCACCCTTTTGGTCTTTATTGGCTTCATCAATGTGGATACAATATCCATAGTCATATGACTTAGGGTATCCGCAACCAATATAGGCCGTGTCGGGGTGATAGAGGACATCATGTCATATCTTTTACAATTCTAACCATCTTCTTGTCGGAGATTCAATTCTTATGGGGTAAACACATATTGGAGACTTCTATGGTTGGTAATGAAATTAACATGAACCCTGTACTAGTAATTGCCTCCATTACTTTCAAGCCAAATACCAAATATGATGCTAACTCAAGGTCATAACGTGCATTGTTTCACTCATGTACCTTAAGTTGCCTAGAAGAATGTCTATTCCCCTTTCCATGGCATCAGCACCCCCCCCAAACCCACCACCAAGATGCATCACAATAAACAACAACCCATTTGTACCCGCGGTAAAGGAAATACCAGAGCAGAAGTAAGCTATCTTTAAAAAAGAATGCCTCTGCAATTCAAATTCTTACTCTTTTTGGTCAAAGTATTAAAGGGAGCGCAAATGCATGCAAAAACATCCAAGAACATCCGATATAACCCACTAAAACCCAAGAAAATCCAATATCGGGTTGGATTCACAAGGTAGGCCATTTTTCACCGCGCGCTTCCATTTTCCTGGCTATTTCTAATCCTTTCCAATCTCACTTCTTCTCATCTACTACATAGAGACGATCTTACGATGACTCACCTCCCTTGCTTATTGCAAGGAACCTGTCATAGTCCGCATCCCCCTCAATTCCAAAATTTATTCACCACTTCTTTCTACACTTCAAGATAGTTAGGATTGATGCTTCTTTCTTAGAGGGTTATGGGTCTATTTGCTATAATGGTTAACTAGCTTGTTTCGTGTGTATTCATCCAAGGTTAAGGTTACGGAGATGTATCTTGCCGTGATATACACGGGACCTCCCTTTTCTCTTTTCACCTTTCATCCCTTTCTCAATTTTCTCTTCTTCCCTTTTTGTGAGAGAATATCCCGAACACTTACAGCACCTATTGCTTGTCACCACTGGCATTTACCATTTATCACACGAGATTAAACCCTAGGTCATACCCTACTTGTGTAAGGTTACGAAATTATTCATCAATTCTTTTTATTTCTTTTCATGTTGTATTGGTACTCTATCATCACCCTCATTCCGTCAGTTATCATACTCCCTTTTCTTCCTCGTATTGTTTTCGCTTGATTCCTCCAAACACCCACTACAATTCCCCCACTGTTAAGATCGCATAATAATTTCGATTCAGATTTTTCCCCAGGACCAGAATGCCATTTATTTGTTTGGAGTTATCCGTCACCTCTACCCAAGTTGACATTTGATGAACCCCTCTTCGACCACAGCTGTTCATACTAGAAAACGCAGAAAACATGCCCATTGGAGAGATCGAAAAAAAGTCATCAATCTGATTCTAGGGAGAGGATAGAGAGGAGAAGGCAGAGGAGATACTGTTATTGGATTGTGACCCTTATTTGAGGGGGGGTAGAATCGGTTCGTGTACGTAACCGAACGGCTTAAGGACCGAGGTTTCTGCGTCAGAAATAATTCACGCACCCAACGAACCCGCCCCCCCAACTCCCCCCGCCCCCTCCTTCCGCCCCCCTCTTGGTCTTCTGCCCGCCTTTTTTTTTGTTCGCTTCACTCTCCGTCTGTAGGCAGTCGCCACTTCCCCTCTATTTCCGATCCCCCCCATTTTTTTCACCCCCGTAGTTGTCCACGCCGCCATCCTTGCCCCCGCGGGCCCCTCCCCCACGAGGGTCTTGTTCCCCCCCCCTACTCACGACGCGTACGCGCCTACTTTTTTCGTTCAGTTTGTTGATGTGAGAGACCCCAGCCCACCCCCACTCCCCCCGCCCTCGCAACCTTAGACACCTCCAGACCCAACTACCCTCTCGCCCCACCGCACTCGCCCCCCTCCCCCGCCGCACCCCCCAACCCCGGCGCAAGTACGGACACACACCCCGAACCCATCTCCTCCCCGCGCATCGGCCCCACGAAACAGATTTTAGAACGCACGGGTTCGCGAAGACCTGACGAAGACAACCCGACAACGCTACCCGCCCCACTCGAACTCCCGCGTTTTTCCCCCCCCTTTTCATGCACCCACGCGCCTTCTTTCCGCAGTCCCGACACTGCTCGCGCGGCTTATTTCCCTTCTTCTTTAGTTTTTTTTTCTTATCACTGGTTTTCAGGCCCGTGTTAATTAATTTTCCCCACCTCCGTCTTTAATTCGACAACATGTATTTTTACCCCGCCCTCTTTCACCGCCCACTTTTTTTTCAGTAGTTTTCGCTCTCTTCTCCCTTGGGTACCTCCTGTTCGCAGCAAATGTTCTATAACACACTCCTAATTACATTGTTCCATCTTGGAAGTCCCAAACTACCCGGGCCGGACCGTCTCCTCACCACGGCTCCTCAACCCCCCCACTCACAAGCAGTGCCCTCGCACTCACACCCCACCCTCCACCCCTGACTTCCGCGTGACTCAAGGCCCCCTTTCCACACCGCCCCCCAGTCCCAGCAGACTGTCGCTCTATATCCGACTCGGCGGCCCGAACCCCCCCTTTTTCATCAACCCCCCCCACCCCCCCCCACCTAGGGGGAACAATCTCATCACCGTCTCTCCGCCGCTCGCCCACTCCCCCACTTCCCCCTTCTCGGGGGCCCCACTTCTTCCATTCGTACATCCCGCCTCCCCACCCTCGCCAAGAGGCACCTTTCCCCTACCACCTATTATTTATCCAGGACACAGACCCACCTTTCCCTCTCCTTGAGACGACATGCTCCCACTTTGTTAGCCTTCCCGCCTCGTACTTCGCACGCACTAGCATGTTGTCCCAGTCCCCACCCCCAGCCACACCTCCTCACGCGCCATCCAACCCCACATACACAGAGAGAATCCACCCACCCCCCTTTCACACCCCTTCCACCAAGCGGGCTTTTGCTGCTTCTTGTTTTCTTTCCTCTATTACATTTCTCCACTTACGCTTTTTCTCTTTTCCCTTCTACTATCCGCACCAATTCCCCCCTACCCCAAAACTCTACAACATCTCGCCCTGTCTACCATCCCTCGAAATTGGTACTCATCACACCCGCCAGCACACACCACCTCCCCCTTCCCTCTCGTCTCCCCCCCTTTTCTTACCCCCACGCCCCCTTCCTTCTTCTACCTCCCCTTCTCCTTCTCACCCACTCTCCTCCTCTAAACGACAAATGCCACCCTCACCTCATTCCTCTCTAGTCACCCTATCCCAGACGTCACCCCTGTTTCAGCCCCTATCTCTGCAGGGTGCTTCGGTCCGCTTAGTCTTTGGCCCATCCTCAGCCTGGTCCCTGCGTCCCTCACCACACTTCTGACCTTGTGTTCTTCTTTATACTTCTGTCTCGCAGCTCGAACTCCTATGGCACCTCTCGGGGTACTGTCGGCGAGGAAGTCGAGGATATAGTAAGGAAGAGAGTATCGCCTCGCTTGACTTTCGGTTGGCCCCAAAAAAATAAAAGGAAAAAAAAATGAAGAGAAGTTTGGATCTAAAACCAATTAAAGATGAAAAAAAATGAAGAAAGAAGAAAACCGAAGAAATCAAGTTAGACAACTTAATGGATTTAAAAGTGAAGAAAATAATATATTATATATTAATATGCATATTTTTCAATTGTGAATTTGCAAAAGTGAACTGTCACGTGGCATTTCTCTCCATGCATGTAAATAGCTTTCACGCCAGGACAAATAATAATAACGCAGGAAAAAAAAGGAAAAAAAAAAAGAAAAAAATCTCTCATCAATGATCAATCGCTTCATCCCGGACTACTGTGAAAAACGCGGACAAAAAAAGGGAAAAAAAAAGTAGTACTCCAATTCTTTTTGGTTTTTGTAGAATTCTTAATTTGGTGGACTCAATTATTTTATTTAGGGTTTTCTACATTATAAAATATGGGGAATGAAAAATTTTTGATTTGGGAGGAGGAAGCAAAGAAGAAAAAGATACCAAGACCATAATATAAATTTTCTTCTAGCTTTGGAGGCTTTGTAAAGAGCGCGCCGTGGAGGTCGGAGAATGTCATTTCTCTTTTCTTCTCATTTATTATTAATTTGTATTAGTGATTAATAAAACATATAGTTAGCTATTGTTCTTAACGTTTATGATAACACAGTATTTATTTTAGTAAATTATTGATTGTTTTTTTGAGGAGTAATGGTAGCTAGCTTCAAAATCTGTTTGTGGGACCATAAGTCAATTACAAAGTATGAATAGTAATTAAGCCAAGTATCAAAAATAGACGAGTATTTCATGGATTATTGAATAAGCCTCGTTTTGTACTTAGAATTTTTAAATTGAACCAAAATAAAAAAAAAAAAATTTAAAAAAAAAAAAAAAAACAAAAAAAAAAATAAAAAATCCCAAGAAGTTTTTAAAAGTGGTCACCGTTTAGAAGTTCCCTTGTTTGTACTGTCAAACCAAGGAGGGGGTAGTTAGTTGGGTTAGTTAATAAGCAAAGAAAATTATCAACCGTAAGAGATTTAGGCCTAATTACTATTTAATAGGCTAGTTTCAATGGTGTGAAGAGTAAGTAGTAAACTTCGTACATTGAATATGATGCTTAATATGGGGAAAAAATGTAAGGTTTAGTAAATTATACACACGGTATCCGGATACATGGGCCGTATATGGCGGTGAACGGTGTGAAAGTCGCTTAAGCTTGAGCGACCAAGGATGTAGAGATACTAACCTTATCACTTTGCATGCATAACACCAGGAAGACGATAGGTTCATTACTATGATTAATGCGTTCAATGAGCTTTGGAGAACAAATTCTACGTGTTTTTTCGTAAATTTTGAATAAATAAATACTGAGTTACAAGCGAGGTGTATTTCTTGTTATTTGTATGTCAAGCGAAAAGCCCCCCAGTTTGTAAGTATAACGACTAGTCAAGTTAATATTTGCAATTGAATCAGATTCTCCATCGTCTCTGTTGGGATATACCCCGCTCATAGTGGAGTAAATATGATTACAGACGACAGTTTTTTTTTTTTTTTTTTAAATTTCTTTGGGAAAATTCCACAAGTTATCCCTCAAACTGTGTCCGAAATCCAAAAAGAAACATTTATTACTTATAGAAAGGTCATATTACCCCTGAACTTACTTTTGATACAATAATTTTTAACCCATTTACCCCTATGTCTACACTTTTTGGAAAAAAAAAAAGTAACCCAGCGTTGGAACCCACAAAGATAGTGCAAAGTTAGGAAGAATAGGGATAGAGCAAAGTTATTTAATAAAATAAGTTTAGGGGGGTGGGGGGGTAAAACGGGATTCGTCATCCATTTTAAGTGTCTTGAGAATTTCGAGCATAGGTTTTTTGAGGGTAGTACTTGTGCCACTTATTCCAGATGTATTTGTAAAGACAGTCGGGTGGGCACGTTGGAAAGGGATCAAATGAGCGTTTGTCAGACGATAGCTCAGTTTTTGCACGGTGAATATGGATTAGAAATTTGTCCATTAGTTATGTTTTTTAACTGTATTTTTTTTGTTTCTTAGGATTTCGTTTTAAATTTTTTTTATCTATAGCCTTGATAATAAGAGCATATAGCAAGGAGTGCATGAGGAGGAAAATTGTTGATATTCTTGAATTTAGTGTTTTCCTTTCTCAACATCGAAAAAATTACATCCTCACTTAGGATACAAAGAAGTGCATATGGCGATACTCTTTTGTTTGGGACCTTTATTTTTGTACCCCTTGAGCGAAAAAGGAAAAAAAAATTGTTACAAAATTGGTGATGGTGTCAATTTCAATATAGTAAAATTGGACATAGCTAGAAAACAAGAGAAAATTGTAGGTGTCGGATCGCAATCCCAAAGTGTGTACTTTTTTTTTCTTAACCTATTTTTTGAACAGATTAAGGGGATGTTTGAGTAACCACCCCCCCCCCCCCCCCCCAAAAAAAAAAAAGGAACAGGTTTGAGCTAAAGTGGGGTGGGGGGTACGACCTTTGTGTATACATTTAGAGAAAGTTGATAATAGTAGCTAAAAGGCTTCAGGGAGAGTCGTCTAAATGCTGTTTGATATTTATTTACTGTTTTTTTGCGGACACATCCATCTTTTAAGTTGTGGGGTGGGAGAGTGAATCCTCGTTTTTATGTTTTACTGACAAGGTTTTTTTTAGGATGGGTTCTTGGCTTTTTTGTTTTCGTTTTTTCCTGCGGATAGTCCCCTTTATGAACCCGAGTAGAGTAGTGTGTCAGAGTGTTCTTTGTATGTATTTATTTTAGGAATTTTTTTACTTATGATTTTGGTATAGAAAAAAAACCTTTGCCGTTAGTGAAGTTATTGATATTTTACTATTTGGGCCCTAATGTAGTAGTATTTCTTGTGGGAGAATGCGTGAATCTAGTGAAATTGCAAAACATTTTGACATCTAGCTATGGTGTGTTGATTTTGTATATGCGATTATTTTGTAGTTTGTTATGATCCTATCTCTCGTTAGAAGTAGAATATGATCCATATTGATTGATACTTATTCAAGTTATGTTGTTTTGTTCTGTGTTTGGGGGAAATTTTAGTATTCCATGTTTTAGCATCGTAGTCTAGAATTGCCGCATGGTTCAGCCCTGAAGCGTGAATAAAAAAAAGTTTTCCTTGTTTTGGAGATGATTAATTGTTATTGATAATAGGCCTTTCTTGGAATTTGTTACAAATTAAGCCTCTTTTCAGATATTGTATCACTCTAGTTACCACTTTTGAGCTTGTTAGACCTTTTATTGGACCCATTATTTCCCTTGACTATTTTGTTGAATCCCCCTAGTTTTTGCACTTGCGGTCCTGAGCTCATAGATAGACTTATTTTAATTCTCAATTCTGAGAAAAGGGCTGGATGAGGAATGAACATAGAGTTAATCATTGATAGTGTCACGACCCCCACTGGGCACGCGACTTTGGAACCAATTTATCATACTATGGGGACGAAACCCACCACATCAATTTGTCAAACCTTTACCAATAATACAGCAAATAATGCAGGAAACTCTTAAAACTCTAGAATGAAACTCAAGGAAAAACAACTTCTAAAAGTCAACATGTAATTATTCCCAACCTGGAAGGAAGGAATCATCACACAAGACATCTATGATCAAATTACTCAACGAAGAGTATTTAGAAACTAAAAATAAACAAAAAGCTTAGTCCCATGTAGGAAACTTCAAGGCATCAAGACATGAGAAAGAGACAAATCCAAAAGAGAAAGAATTAGCTCACCTGAAATCCGGTGACATGAAGGAATGGACTTCTAGAGTTGCGCGTTTGGTGATTGAAGCGAACAGGTATGTTTGCTTGCAATCCACATATAACAAAGAAAAGAAGAAGAAACATACAAAAGGGGGAGGTAGTTAGTACAAAACGGCCGGGTATGAGTATATTCATCGGCCACTTCAAACTAGGAAAGAAGTATTATATCAGAAAATATTCATTACATCAACTACAATACTCAACATTGCCCGGCATTTTACAATTACATACCCTTGGTCGCAACCACCAAGCAATCAATGGGGACTCAGCCTCCCCATATACTCTTTTGGGGGGAATTTTGGTTTTGGTGCAATTAAAATGAGTATATTAACATATGTCAAGGATTCATTCTCTTACGAATCCTGGTGCCGGAAACGTGGAAATCAGATCCTCATATACTATCATTGGTACCGGAACTGGGAACCGATCCATTTCTATCCTTTAGGTTTTTGTCTGGAACGTGAAACTAGATCCTCATATACTATCCTGCGTACACGGAACGTGGCACAAGATCCATAATAGTAATATCCTGGTACCAAGAACGGGGCACCGGGGGAGATGGGATTCCATATCTATCCTGGTGGTCGGAACGTGACCCTCCGAATCCTCATATACTATACGCGATAGGTACCGGAACGTGGATCCATGATATTATATTATATCCTGGTACCGGAAAGTGGCACCCGAATCCATATTCTAGCTATGGGTTTGTAGGAACGTGGCCACTCCGATCCTCATATACGACAGTGGGACAGGAACGTGGCAACCGAGCAATATAATCACTACCTGCGTTCATGAAGCCGTCTTGTTAGCCAAGGCATCATTTATTAACAAAAGTCAGATTAGGGTTTTTTTTCAAGATTGAGGTCTTACAGCTTCATCATGGCTTATTTTATCACCAATTATATATCACAAAATGCCAAAAAAACACATAATTAGCATATAGAAGGGTTACAACACTACCCAATACATATCCATTAGCCTATTAAGAGTTTACTACGAATATTATGAAAACCATAACTACCTCAACCGAGGATTCGTGACAAGAAACAAGCTAATCTTCCAAAGTCTTTGCTTTTTCTTCGTGTTTCTCCCTCACTCGCATCGATGCTCTCTCTTCTTCTCTTTCTTTCTTTGGTCTGATTAAACCCTCTTCTGTACCTAATTAACACTATATTAATTAAGTTTTATAGCAGATGGACAAAATACCACGAATTATTAATTGAAGGTTATTCTGGAACCCACAAGGAATAGACCTTATGACGTTAACCCCAAGACGGGATGATTAAAGCAGGAAATAGTCCAAACCCGCCCCTTTAAACATTTACAGAAATCAGACCAGCCTGGGGATTCGCACAAGTTCTATGCGGGGCCCGGCGGGGCTGCGCCGGTCCGTTTTTTTTTCCTCCTCTTGCTTTGGCTCCGTCACAGGTCAGCGGACTGATGACAGTTACGAGGGATCTTGGTGACGGCCCGTCACGCCTGTGAAGGTCCGTCCGGCCATTCCGTCACGAGGGTTCAGAGAGTCGCTTTCAGTCACCCAATTTTAGAAGTCTAAAGGTGTTTGGAAACGGGACCCTCTCGACGGTCGTCGTGCCCATGACGGGCGTCGGGGGGTCCGTTTTTTTTTGACTTAGCCATGTTTAGTTTTTTCCCGGAAATCAAATCTGCTGCTCCAAAAACGACTCCTCTCTCGAAACGGTAGTACAATGCTACCAATTTACCCAGCGTTCGTCCTCGAACGATCACGCAGAAGAAAACAAGGGCTAACTAACTAAAGGAAGTACCTGATCTGGAAAACCAGCGTGTGGGTATTTCTTGACTATCGGCCTCATTCTCCCAAGTGGATTCTTCAAATTGGTAGATTCTTCCATGAACTTGAGGATACGATCTCCCTTGCCTCCACGATGCAAGTCTCATCTAAATGGCAAACAGGCTCCTCCTCATTAGACAGTTCTTATCAAGCAGAACTGAAATCCCAAACAAATGATGTTTGTTGTAGTTTCATCCCCTGGTCTTTCTTTTCAACATTGACACATGAAATACCGATGCATCACTGACAGCCCTGGAGACAGGCTACGTCATAAGCAACACTCCCCCTACTAGCTCAGAAATTCAATTGGACCAAATATACCTCGGGATTAGGTTACATCTTTTACCAAATCGCATCGCACCCTTAATAGGGTGAAACCTAGCAAAAACAAACTTGCTACACCACTCCCGATGAACTCCAAATCCTAACCGTTTGGTATGATACTCTTTGATACTTTGAGCCGCCTAAAAGCCTTTGCTTGAATAATTTCCACCTTCTCTAACGGGAATCCTCAAAAGGTCAGTAGTACCCCAAGGTCTAACTCGAATGCATCACCCAACCAGATGGGAGGACCTACTTCTCCATACAATGCTCGAATGGAGCCTATCTCAATATCTAATGTGATAAGCTATTATGTACGACAAACTCCTGTACGGGAAGAAGTATCCCATGACCACCAAATTTCTCACACATGCACGAAGCATATCTTCCACCACTGAATCGTTCGCTAAGAGGACCATCGGTCTGAGGGTGAACTGCCGAGTACTAAGTACAACCTAAGTACCTAATTCAGCTGCTAATGTTTATCCAAAAACTTAGAAGTAAAATGCGTACCTCTATCCGGATGATGGAAAGTGGAACTCCTGTCAACCGAACAATTTATGAAAGGTAGATTTTGGCCTAACTTCTCTGCATTGTAGGTCACCTTAACGGAATGCAAGGAGCAGGACTTAGTTAATTGTCCCACAATTACCCAAAGAGAAGCAAAACTTCCCCATGTTCGAAAAGCCAACAACGAAAGTCCATTTGCAATCCGTTCCCCCACTTCCAGGAGGAATGGGCATCTCTGAAGTGTTCCTCGGGTTCTATTGGGTTCATACTTTACTTGTGACAAGTGTTGTACGTTGGGAACAAAATTCAACATATGTCGCGCTTCATTCTACTCCACCCAAAAGTGTTGCTTAGGTCCACGATACATGCTTGGTTGCACCAGGAGTATAGAATCCGGAACTATGAAGCCTCTGTGTAAGAATAGTGTGGATCAACTATCGACAAGGGGCACAGTACCCTTCCTTAAATTCTCAAAACATCCTTACTCGTCTGATGATCGCTTCTTTAAGCCTCTCCTCTCAACACAAACCGATATTCGGAGTAGTTATCATCATCAAACGTTTTCCCTGATCTTGTCAAGAAAACGCAGATCGCGCCTCCACACAAGCCAAAATCCTCCTCTCATTTAATTCTAACCTCATATAAAGTCATTAGCCAGCGTCTGAACCTCTCTAGCCATGGAACCCGTCTAGGAAGAAAAAAAACTTGGAAGTGAGTTACTTTTCCCCATGCTACCTGCCTTTTACTTAAGGGCGTCTTTGCAACAACATTCGCGTTCCGGATGATACAGATGGTGATATCGTGTCCTTAGTAGTTTCATCCATCCTCGTCTCAAATTCAAATCTTTCTGAGAAAAGAATATTGTAGGCTACGATGATCCGTAAATAGACTTACCAACTTAAACCCATTATAGATAGTGGTCTCATTGCTTAAGGAAAAAACTACCGCAGCAAAACTCAAATCGTGGTTTTGGGTTGGGATAATTACGTTATGCACCTTAATTGCCGAAGCAAGCACTTTACATTTTCTATTGAATTAGCACTGCACCCCCACCAGAATAGGATGCAGCACAATAAACAATTGAAGTTTAGTTTTTACCTCATGGCAAGGTAAGGATAGGTGCAGTAGTCAATAAGTTTGAGTTTCTTGAAAGCTTTCGTCGCACTCGTTCGACTCATACGAGAAGGAACATTCTGTTAGTCAAGATCGTCAATGGGAGCAATTAGAAGGATGAATACCTTGACAAATGACGGTGTAGTTACTGTATAAACCAACAAAGCTTCTTATTTGCAACTTAGTAGGGTTCTTACCCAATTTTCCACTAATTCGATCTTAGAAGGATTCCCATCACTCCATTCCGTAGAAAACACGTGACCCCAAGAAGGACACTAAAAGATACAAAACTCACAGTTGGAGAATTTGGCATAACGCTTTTCTCCCCAACAGTTCCAACCACCAATTTCAAATGCTCCTCGTTGTCCCTTCTTATTTTGGAGTATATCAGATATCATCATAAATAGATCAACAAAGAGATCCTGCTATGGCTTAAAAAAGCCCGTTCATCTCAAGCTCATGAAAGCAGCAGGGGCCTTCGTTAGTCCAAAGGAATTACAAGCATTCCTAAGGCCCATACTGAAGTGCGAAAAAGCAGATTTGGCCACATCTGCTGCCCGTTATTTTCAATTGATATAACCAGGACCTCAAGTCAATCTAGAAGAAAAGACACAACACCTGGTAAGGTCGAAACAATCATCAATACGAGGAGAGGATGTATGTCTTAACAGTGACTTTATTTAGTTGTCGGGTAATCTATGCACATCCGAAGACTTTCCCATCTTGCTTCTTCACAAAAACACCGGAGCACCCCAAGGGGAATGCACTTGGTCTACTGAACCTCTGTAATAAACAACTCTTGACGTTGAGCCTTTAACTCTCTTAACTCCGCGGGAGCCATTCTATAAGGGGGTAATAGAAATGGGGCGAGGTTACCCGGTTCAAGATCACTGCAGAAACGGAGTCAAATCTCTTCGGGGTGCTAACCCATGAAGGTCTGCGGGAAAAAATCTAAAAACTTCAAGAACATCGACACCGACTCAATTGGAGGTACTGGTAGTAGTATTCATCCCTGGATGTGCCAAGAACGCTAAAACAACCTCACTAACCCATTTTCTTGAGAAGAAGAAAGGAGAGAACGAAACGGATTGGAAGTGTAGTCACCCTCCCCACACTAGCGGATCTGTCCCAGGCGTGGTAAAGTCACAGTTTTTGCATTACAATCCAAGATGCAAAATTCGGAGAAGAAAAGCCAAACGTCATACAAAACGTTAGACCAAATTCAACATTTCTAAAATAACCAAGTCTACATACGTGGTCCTTACCCCCAAAAGTCACCCAACAAGACCTATACACGTTTTTCAAACTATCACAGACTCACCCACCGGCACAGTAGTTAGAAACACGAATGGCATTGTCAAGCCTTACAATTGTACTTAAGGACCATTAGCAAAATGAGGAAGATACAAGGAAAATGTGGATCCAGGATCAAATAATACAGCAGCATGCAATCACAAACCGAAAAAGATTTGAAGATTACCTGTGATAACAGCATGTGATGCCTCCGCTTCAGAGCCGCCAGGGAAAACGTAACAATGCGGCCCTTATCACCTGTCTGCCGTTGCCTCTACCAGGCTGAGCTGAGTAGTTCCCATTTGCCGCACCAGACGTTTTGGTGACCACCAGTACCCGGCCACCGCGCCCTACAGACAAGACGGCCTCTTCCATGCCACTCTAAACCCTGACTATTGAGGTCTGTAAATCGTTTTGGACAATACCTCTTAATGTGCCAGTCTCCCCACACATAACACTCTTGGATTCAAGCATAGGTCTCTCAGAGACAATATGACCGGGGGGTCTGAGGTACCCCCAACTACAGTCTGTAGTGAAGAAGTATGGTAGGACTGAGGCACCCTCTGAAAACTCTGTCCTCTAGAGTAGACCCATATGAAACTCACATCCCTTCCAAAACCTTTTTGATGTCGAGCCATGGTGAAGTCACTGCTTCACTCCTTCCAACCTCTATCACGAAGTCACCACTTTCTTGACAAGGTGTTGCCGTAAGCCGCTACCTGTAAGGCTCAATCCGAAAAATTCTGACCTCAACCACCTCAACCCCTTCACAAAATGGCGAATCCTCTCTTGTGGACTGAAACATAGTTGGGTGGCAGTTTGTTTTTTAGCATTAGTTTGGTTAGTTGTTTGTTAAAACCTTGAAATTTACGGGGATTTCATTTTTATTGTCATTTAAACCTACTTTCCTATCTTTAAATGCACTAGTTTTCATAAAATTTGATAGTTTGGGTTGTAATAACGGCTCTTCCACTAGAGGGTCAGTGTGGATGTCAATCATGACAGTTTGGGTCATGATATTTTAAAGTATTCACATTTGTTTGTATAATTCTCAAAGAATTAATTAAAAAAATATCTATTATTTATAATCTTTTCATATGCGTGTAAAAAAAAAAATTCATTAGTTAATATCAGACAGAAGAGTAAGTGTAATACCTCTAAAATGAATTATGTGTAACTAGATCCTAACATGTTTGTCATGAGGGTCTAATATCCTAAAATGGTTTATAATGTGGTAATGAGGTAGTGTATAAATATTTTGGTGAATTGGAAGTTAAACGTTAAGGGACAACCAAGACATTCACCAACCAAGTCACCTATATATAACTTATGTGTTTTAATGTGATTATGTGTGTGTAATGATATTATGAGTTCCTTATTTGAGTAATAATAGTATTTATAGGCAGTGTGTCAAGTTTCATGAAGTTTGGAGGTCAAACGTCCAAAAACGTCCATGACGTTCGAAAGGTTTGCCTTGAAACGACCTTGTGTGTCTTAGTATGTTTTGTAAATTTTATGTGTTCGTTTTGGATGAATTTGATGCTACAGATACTAAAATCATATATGATCATATTCGAGTTGGAAACGTCTGGGAAGAAGTCCGCAAGGACCGACCAAGGGTCCTTGAGGAAGGACTAATCATAGTCGCCAAAACTGTGTAAGGTAGTCCCACCTACGGAGGTAATCAACACCCAGTAGGTTGATCGACGCGCATTAGGTAGAAGGATTGGTCATGAATTAGGCGTGAGAGGGTGGACTTCCAAGGACCAGTATCTAACCCAAACTAAGGACCAATAGGACGGTACATTGGTTGGGAGACGTTCCATTGATTGGCCAAGCGTCAATGGTGCCTGCAACTTCACTGCTTACTGTAAAATGCAAGGGTGAATTTATAAATTCACCCAACGTACAAATAATCAATTGGGAGGTTTCCTAAGGGTACTATAGTATTTCAAGAGGGTTTCTAAGTCCTAAAAACCTAGATGAATTAATTGTTCCAAAATCAAAACCCAAAACCTCTAAAGAGTCTTTAGAACTCCATTGAAGCTTGAAGGTTGATTTCTCCACTATAATTCTATTAATTTTCATAGATTAACATCAGTTAAGGTATGGTTCTTCATTGTTGAAACTCTTTTCTTCTAGGAGCCGAACTTCAAAGAGATTTTTAAAGTCTTCAAAAGATGAACTTGTCTAATTTTGCAATCTATCCATGGGTTCTGTTCTTGAATTAAAGGTTTTGAATCATTGAATATTTATTGAATTATTTTTAACTAGATGATTTTAACTTAAAATTTCTATTAAGCCATGTACTCATCTAACACTAGATTTTACTACTTTGTGGGTGAATTGGTTATGTCTTAATTATTTTGAATTATTGTGTAGATTGATTAGGTATATTGTTTTATGAATGAATCATACTAGAATTATGATTATATTGCCCTAATTTCATAAATACAAGTTGAATTATCTTTGATTCATTATGTATTGGAATTATTGGATTGAATTGAGGATCATGACCATTGGTAAGGGCCTTGGCACATTTTGTTCGTAGAGTTGACTATGGATTGAAATGGTGAGGTTGGAATCAATGGTACGTTGACCTAAATTTCTCTATATTATGTAATCTAGTTCTTAGTTGATGATGATGTTTGGTATGGTCCACTTATGGTGGCGGTGCTATGTTTTTTACTTGTGAATAATGTAGCCTCGTCGGCATTACTTTATGTATTATGATGACCATGTCCTTGTCAGCATTACTTGATTGATTATGTGAAGTATGACCATATATATCTACATGTGGTTAAGGTGAATGTGTTTCTTCTATAAATGTTGTTAGGTGATCATGTTAGAAGATGACTATGTCACTATGTGTGTAGTCTTAAAGTTGATGTATGATTCTTCCTAATTTTCCATTGAGTCTTATGATTGCTATATTGATGATGTTATAGTAGTGGATAGGGTGACATAAAGATGATGTTGGTTATGCCTATATGCTTCTAGAATTATATGTTATCTGTGAAGTATGTTGTGTCTTATTTTGATAGACCTTGCCTAGGTAAGTCTTAAGAAAGACTCTAGATAGGAAAGTTGGTTGATACATTATACATGATCCAAACTTAGGTAGCTTACGTTAATGTTATTTGGTATCTTGTGTAGGTTTTTTTTGGAATTATGGGCATTTCTTCTATTATTTACTTAATTAAATGTTTGGATAACTTTTGGGAAAGACAACTTTCATGTTACATGTATGTTCTTGTATGAATGATAAATGATCTTATCCTAGGTACTCTAAAGGATCTATTAATTGGTGTGTGAAGGGATGTGTATGGGCGTCGCTTCACAACTCCTCAAATCAACTTAGAATCACCTTTGTAGGAGGATCTCATGTTGATGTGTTTTGGGTATGAATAAGTTGTATCGATCTAATTATAGGGGGTCGAAGGATCATTTAGGTGTGCCAGAGAGGTCCGTAGTTGTGCTCTCTCTCTTTGGTCTACTTAGTGAGTCTTGAGGATAGCTTTTAGTGAAGTTGCCTGTTTAAAAGGTTTCACTGTGAAGTTTAACAACTTCACGAATTAGTGACATATTGCCTGTAATTTCTTAAATAATTGTGATAAAATGCTTAGTGATATATTATTGTGTTAAATGTTATTCTTATGCTTATATTATGATGTTTTAATCAAAAATAGCATGTTTCAAATAAATGTCCATTTTCATGATTTTATGCATTAAGTCATACTTAGCACAAGTGTTTGTAATAATTCCATACATTTTGTTATATCTAAAGGTATAGGTGGAAGGTGAGAAGGATCTTAACGAAAAGTTTAGATTCTAGTTATCGTTCAAACAAAGTTGAAGTATGTCTTCACTTGACTTGAGGCATAATCGTCTTTTGATGTCTTTTAATTCAAAGTATTGTAATAGACTAAGTATTTCTATATCATATCGTATGGGTCGTGTCCCAAGTATTCTTGAGTATAAGATTGGCATATGTTAAGACTTAGTGTTTATATGATTTTAATATGAAAGATGTTATAAGATATCTCGTGTCAAAAGTTTTAATTTCGCACTATCTTAACACTTTTTCAATACTGGATGCGATGGAATGATTCAAAGTTCTGTAACAAGAACCCTCCGGTTCAAGTACGCCGTGTTACTATCCAAAAATACCCTAACTTCTAGAGTGTACATGCGGCTCATGACAGTAAGTGTTGTTGCAGCTTTGTCGTTCATTGAGGTTTTTGGCCCCATCTTTAATATTTGGTTATTATACTCCATCTGCCCATATTTGCTTGTTTATTTTTTTACTTGATACACATTATAAGAAATAATAATTGACATAGCGAGTTTATAACTTTATTCCTATTCACTCATAGAATCTAGAAAATTGATTTACTTATTAAAGAGGTTCTAATAGTATTTAAAATGCAAGGGAATGAGGCGGGGAGTTTTCCTTAGCATAGGCGAGGCGTAAGCCTCGAGACATGGGATATAAGCCTTATGTATCTTTAAATTTTTAATTTACAATATAGTATAATAATATTATAAGACAAAATCATAATAATACAACAATAATTTGAAATAATGACAAACATGATTAAGCAAACTCATGGAAAAACTTATGTGGTGATTATACAAGAATAAAGATCAAAAAAAAAGAATATCCATCTTTTCCTAAATTAAAAAAATTATTACTTCTAAAACTATATTAATATCATACTATACAATTTACCCCCTAAATAATAATTTAATAAAACTTACTAATATTATAATAAAAAAATTACTTCATCATGAATAAAAAATAAAAATAATTTCAAATAGCAAAATAAAATATGATAATTTTTAAGCATATGACAAAAACATGAAAACTAATTATAAGTGAAAAAGTAAAATTTTGCTATATATTTTTAAAATAAAGGATACATAAGATATAATCAAGCTAACAATATTACCAAATGGTAAGAGGTTATACTACAACTTGTTATTTGAGTTACTCTCAATCTTTCTATTTCTACAGATTAAAAATTATCAAGTAGCATTCATTATTCAAGTTTATGAGGTTCAAAAATACTAACTAACAAAATTAATGCATAATTTGTGTAAGATCTGTTAGGTGAGCCTTGAGTGTTGAGTGTGTGACAACGTGATTAGGGCGTACATTAGGGTGCTTAGGCGTAAGTCTTACAAAACTATTCCCCGCACTTTAGTCTTAGTGCGTTTTAAGGTGAGCCTCGAGGCGATTTCAAACAAAAAATATTTAAAACATTGAGTTCTACCTTTTTCAGAAATGTTAACTCTTTAAGAGCCTGATATAATTGGCTTAAAAAAGTAATTGTAAGTAAAAGAAATACAAACTCAAACTAAAATGACTTTTAAGTAAAAAAACTAATTTTAAGGGGAGACCTACTTTTTGTATTTTACTTATTTTAAGAAATTTTGTCACGAACAAAACCATCGTGATTGGCACCCACACTGACCCTCTGGTGGGAAAACCATTTAAACTAATTATCTAACCAATTTAATAAAAAAATAATAAGGAATTTAAGTTATGGAAGAAATTTAAATGCCAAAGAAAGAAGTAGAGTTCCCATAAACTCCAAATAAAAATCTAATAACAACTAACATTGCAAAAGTAATGCTCTGAAAGTCAATGTACCAAAACATCTTATAATGAGACATAAGTTTAAATACAAAGGGAAAAAACCCCAAACTAATGAAATAGTTAACTAACTAGAAAATTCTAAGTCTGAAAGGTGGACATTGATGAAAGAAGAACTCATGACAGCCCGGAAGAACTGGCTCACCCTTGAATTCAATCGGTGATTGATAAGTCCACGATTTGGACTCATTTAGGGATATATTTTTGTAGATTTAGTTTCCTCAAATGCATACTTTGTCTAAAAAATTATAAGAAAAACCTTGAGTATCAGGTGTTTACACTTGCAGAAAAAACATGGACACAATCGAGCAAACAGGAACAAGGCAGTTGAAAGAATAAAGAAAAGACGATTTGAGATCACCTAACTCATTAGGCGAGTCGCCAAATGTCCTTATCCTCGCCTAATGTTCCAGTGTATTGAGATATGAGGAAAGGATCAAGTTGGCATTGAAAAGGAGTAGTCGGCGTGTCATCGAGAAGTTCCGCAAAGAAGTACTATATCACCCAAACTTAAACAATGCGAAGATGATGAAGGCAAAGGCAAGGGCCAGACAACGATGGAATATACCAAAGAGAGGATCACTGAGTTGATCTGTGATCCCTACTAACAGCGTGGAGTGGTCCTTCATAGTACAACTTTTTGAAAACTATAAATACTCGTTGATATTTTTCAACTAGTATCAAATTTTTAAATACTTTTACAATTGAGACTATATTATTTTAGATTTTTTCCTAGCTTTAGTTCTTAGATTTTTTGTGAGTTCTTTTTAAGCTTTGAAGATTTGACGGTTTCCAACTCCAAGAAATTGGAAGTGGGCCTTGAGGAATCTTTATCCTTGACTTATGTAAAGACATTTTGTATTGTACCAGTTTATGGAAACACCACTTGGTCTCGATTTCTATCTGTTTACTATGTCTAGATAAAATCTCATTTTTCGGGGTGTGATTGCGTGAATATGGATTGAATTTACTGATGGGTCTTGCTAATTAATAGTGTATTTGTTGTTTAAATGTGATTTCATTTAGTACTTGTGTATAAATTTAATAGGATTGTAGTTGCAAATATGATTTCATCTTCATGTATTTGGATTGCTCAAGAGAGGTGTGTTAAGACCAAAACTACTGAATCGATAGAAAATTGTTATTGGGTTGACGTGGGTTCAAATCAAGAGTGTGAATCTTAAACCTTGTCCTATACATTCAACTCGAGAGAGTTGATGGGCGAAGGCGAAGGCTAGGTGTCATGACCCGGGAGAACAACTTAGAAGCTACGACCAATCTGGGACAATGACGCGGCGTCTTGACCTCTCGGAGGTCTTGTACAATACCTTTGACATCATTCATATCAATGTATGAAAAGTAATATGGAATTAAACCTTTTGGGCGGGGGGGGGGGGGGGGGGGGGGGGGGGAGGGGGGGGGGGGAACACAATAGCTTAAATAACAATCTTTTATATTAAAATCATAGGAAATACTAAGTCTCATGTCGTCAAATCTTAGACTCAAAATACATATGGGACACGGCCCATAAAATAATATAGTACTACTATGTCTATTACAATACTTCAAAATAAGAAACTAAAGACATCTATGCCTTCAAGTCAAATGAGAACATACTTCAACTTGCTTGAAAGATCCTATAGTCCAAGCTTCGTCCCCAAATGCACCTTACTCATGAATCACTTTAGAGATAGATAAAATCATGGATTTGATACAAACACATGTACTAAGTATGGCATAATGCATAAAATCATGAAAATAGACATTTACTGAAAACATGCTCTTTTTATTTAAAACATCATAGTACAAGCATAAGAACAAAATTTAACACCTTAGGAACACATAAGATAACACTTAAGCATTTTACACTTTTTAATATGGCATACTGAGTCCTGTTTATAGTGAATAATTCACGTGTTCCACAAGCGAATTCCTCAACTTCACAATGACCCTTTCTAGCATGGCAATCTTCTCACTAAAGTTGTCCAACAACTCCTTAAGGCGGAAAGAAGAGACCCTCTCATACACCCTGCTCTATAACTCTAATGATCCTTAAAACCCCCTATAATGAGATGTACACACTTACAATACACAAAACACATAAACATGAGATCCTCCTACCAAAGGTGTAAGGTTCATTTGAGTAAGTTGTGAAGCGACCGCCTATACAATCCCTTCAAACACACTTAAGAGACCCTTTAAAGTACCTATGATAAGATCATTCTCTATTCATATGATAGCATATATATAATATCACATTATCCTCACAAATATTATCAAAAGACTTACTAAAGTAAATAAAGAATGGAATGCCCATACTTGACCTCTTCAATATTACCTAAATAATCCTTAAGACTACCTATGTTTGGATCATGTCTACATAATCAACCAACTTTCCTAACTTGAGTCATTCTTAAGACTTATCTAGGTAAGATATGAACTAGCTATTCTTTTGCCCCCTTCACCCCCTACCTAACCTAACTACTCTAGACAGTACTCTTAGTCCTGTACATGCTTTTCTAACGTAACATTACATTCCATTAGTTTATTTAGGAACACCATTCATCACATAAAGACATTCAAGTAATTGTCTGGAGAAGACCTAGGCTCTCACTAACATCGTCAAAGCCCATTATGCAATGTCTAGATAGTGTCTCATACCACCACCTAAACTTCATAACTTTCTCCAATACTCGTAGGTATCCAATATGAATGAGAATATGCATAACCGACATAGACCATGGTAGCAACATGGAATCCAGATTTTTTAACCACTCCAATGAGAGTATGCCTACTGCTATTATAGAACTTAGACTTATCCTACATAGGCACATGGATAAAGAACATGAAGGATTTCTTTGCACTCTAGACTCATCCTTAACTAGAGATACTTCCCTTACCATACTCACTCGGTGCCAACCTTTGTTCTCATAGAGTAATAAGGATCACATGAAGAGGTTCCATATCTAGTTCATAACCTAATCACATTAACCTCACCAAAGAGGTCCCCTAGGACTGCCTTTCAATGGCGAAGATGATAGCTTAATGACTTTAATAAGGATGATTTGATGTCGTTCCAGACAACAAACCTTAAGTCTACCATTCATACAAGAAGTCTTTCGACTTCAAGGATCATAACTTTACTACTAGGTTTAAAGTTACACATAAAGGACCTTCTAGAAACATTAAAGGTCACATATCACTCATATATACAAGACTAATAAGATTTATCATCCTAATTCAAGACATCTCATATTCACATTCATGCATGTATCAAGTAAGGGACATAAGTCTAACTCACCAAAACTTCACTTTATCACATATAGCATATCATTCGAGAAGCACATAGGAATAACAATTATAATCTATAATTCACCCTATCCACTACTCTAACATAATTAATATAACCATCATAGACTCGTATGATCAAGTAGGAAGAATCAACACATCAACTTTAAGATTACACACATAAGGACATATTCATAGTTTAATATGACCACCTAATATCAATAGATGAACACATACTTTCATCTTAATCACAAGTAGATAGATATTATCATTCTTCACATAAATTACTACATAAATCTTCATAGTATATCAAGTAGTTGCCAACAAGGCCATGATGATCATAATATATATAGTAATGCCGACGAGGCTACATCATTCACACACATAGCACCACCACCATAAGTGGACCATACCAATCACAACCTAATTCAGGACCTAAGTTATATAAAATAAAGATAATTAGGTCAGTGTACTACCGATCCATTCTCACAACTTCAATTCATAGCTAAATCATCCAATTCTATTCCAAAAAGGCCCTTACCCATGGCCATGATCATCAATCAAATACAAAAATTTGTAATACTCAATGAATCTAGGTTAATTCAATATAGATTTATCAATCTAAGACAAACTATGCATAAATTCAATAGTATTCTTACATCAATCAATAGCCCATAGAAAACTACACTAGAATTCATAAGCATTAAGACAATATCAATTCACCCATAAAGTAGTCAAAACTAGGGTTCATGAATTTCATGGGTTCGTACATTAATTGTGTTAAAATAATATAATTAACAACAATTCAATCAATATACAATGATTTAAAACCTTTAATTCAAGAACCCATAGATAGATCATAAAAATGGACAAGTTCATCTTTAGAAGACTAGAAATATCTTTGAATTTTGGGCTCCTCAATGAAGAGAGTTTCAAGGATAAAAAAAACATGCCTAAATGAAGCTCAACCACGAAATTGATGAATAATCACCACTCAAATCTTCAATCCAAGCTCTTTCTTGAATTTTGCCTTCAATGGAGTTCTAGAGAACACTTTATAGATTTAGGGTTTACATTTTTGAAGAACGAATTCATCTAGATAATTAGGACTCATAAACCCACTTAAAATACCTATAATACCTTTAGGAAACCTCGCAAACTCTTATTTGGACGTTGGGTGAGTTTACCAATTCACCCTTGCAATGTACAATGAACTGCGCAGTTGACACAGACCATCGACACCTGCCCATTGACAGGCCATTTTTCCAATGACGGACCGTCCTGGCTGGTCGTCATTTGGTTAGGAGACTGGAATGTGGAGCTTAATCTCCCTAGGCTAGGTCTTTACCAACAGCCACAAACGACGAGGCATCGACCAGCCTACTTGCCGTCGATCGCCTCAATCGTTTGGGGGTAGTCTAGACAACCTTGTCCTCAAATGAAAGATCCTTCTAAAGGACACTTGGTTGGTTCTTGGGGATGTTTGACCTCCAAACTTCATGAAACTTGACACACTGCATATAACACTATAATAAATCATATAAGTACCTCATAAACTCATTGCACACAAATAAGCACATAAGACCACATGAACCACACAGGTGACTAGTTGTCGAACGTTGTGGTCGTCCCTTGATGTTTGACTTCCAATTCACATAAATCATTAGGAACTGTCTCATTAACACATTATAAGACATTTTATGACCTTATGCCCTCATGACAAACTTGTTAAGCTCTAGTTTCACCTAAGTGGTTTTAGAGGTATTACAATCTCCTCCACTTGGACAACATTTGTCCTCGAATGACTCTTGCCACTGTCCCAAAACGTCCAAGAATAGTAATTCAACTAGAATCTCATAACTATACCATATAACACATTATACAATACAAACATCTAGAACAAACATCAATTTAACATAATCAAGAGACTCACAACACAATAAGAAAGTAGAACCCATCATGGTATAAGACTCACATCCTTCATATCAAATAGAAAAAACTCCTTTTATATTCATTATCATACTCATATACATCAGTTCTAACCACCTTACAATAATTTTCCACCAAAGATCAACTTAGCCAATTTTTCTAAAATGTTACAGTGTATAGGCAAATTTACAGTGAATTATGCCACATTTTTTCAAAAATGCAACTTTTAAGAAATTGATGATACAGAGATGCTAATATGCAAAGTAATACCATATTAACTCATTCTACAAAATAATCGTAACTTCATGAAATGCACAATGTCAGGAATCAATAAAATTCAATTCCAACAAGACTCCTAAACACCTTGCACATGCAACATGCTTATATGACCATCTATCCATCTATTAACCTTACTCCCCAACTTAGAAGGAACTCATAACACTAAATAGATAAATATAAGAACTTACCATCATCATCATCACCCTCGTCCGGCTTTGATCATCTAGACCGGAGTGTAGAAAAAATATTTTTTTTTCGGAGCATCACCTTTCAAAGCATTAAGAGCAAATTGATTACCATCTCTAGTTGGAGAATCCCTCACTTTATGTTCATATTTACCACATCCAAAGCATTCCTCATAGTTCCCGTTTTGCACAAGTAGCATATGTAGGCTTGCCAACTTGAGAATCCACTACCTTTCTCTAATTTAACCTTAGTACTCCTAGGTTCTTCTTGAGTTTGAGCCCTCTTTTTGAACCTAGGTTGGTTTTGCTCACTTGGTTTACTCCTCTTCAAGTTTCTAGTTATCCTCTTAACTTGTACTCCTCAATTGATTGAGCATAAACCATGAGTCTATTTAGGGTCATATCATCATGGAGCATGGATGTACGGCATTCTTCTTTCACTAGGTCGGCGACTCCGGTCACAAACCTACTCATATCATCCCTAGGGTTAGACAATCAGGACGGGGCATATCTAGACAACATAGATAACTTCAATGAGTATTCCTCAACACTCATATTGTCTTGCTTGAGATTTGTAAACTCCTCAACCTTTACCTCCCTCCTCTTACGGGGAAAGTACTTTCCTAGAAAAGTTTCTTTAAATTCTTCCCACTCAATATGAACCGACTCAACTGTCCTATTTTATTTTCATTGAGTGTACCACACTTGATCAACCTCCCTCAATTGGTATGAATCTTACTCCACCTTTTCCATAGAAGTCACCCCAATGGAACTCAACACCTTGTACACACCATCTAGGAACTCTTGGAGATCTTCTCTTGTCTTAGAACCAAGAAATGTAGGAGGGTTCATCTTCACAAAATATCTCAATCTAGAAGTCATAGTGCTCCCCACAACATTCAATTTAGTCTCAATACCCCTATTCACATGGGTAGTCAAAGCTCGGGCTACAGTAAGTAAAGTCTCTCTAATCTCCCCATTAGTCATTTTTGGGGGAACCACCGAAACCTCATTACCTCCACCCACAATAAGGAATTTATCACCTTGATAACCTTGAGGAACTTGCTCAACTTGAGGAATAATATCCTCATTGTCCCTTCCCTCTTCCAACCTTCTAGCGACCATCATTCTAGTATTCATCTTCCTATAAACACAAGGAATTAAATAAGGACACTCAAAACTTCTAAATCTCTACGGCATGACATAACTGTAGAAAAAAAGGGAAACTCTATATTCCTGTAGCCTCTCTCCTATATATGTGTCACGACTCACACCAATAGTCAAGACTCTACTAGATGTGACTTTATGAGACTTTTACATTCCTAAGACCCCTTTCATTACCTATGCTCTGATACCACATTTTTCACGACCCGGGAGAATACCTTAGAATCTAAGGTCAATCTCGGATCATGAAGCGGCGTACTTGACCTCTCGAAGGTCTTGTACAATCCCTTTGACATCATCACTGCATACATGTATGAAAAGTAGTGCAAAATTGAAACTTTTCACATGAATATCTTAAAATATATTCCATATCAAAATCATAGGAAATACTAAGTCTCATATCATCAAATATTAGACTCAAAATAAATTTGTGACACGGCCCATACAATAGAAATATAGTACTACTATGTCTATTACAATACTTTGAAATAAGAAACTAAAGACATCTATTGTAAGACCCCAAAATGAGTTTGGGTGTCTATAGCCTAACAAATTTTTAGTAAGGTTATCAGGTCCTAAAATGATTTATAATATGGTTTATAGGCAGCTTGTAAGCTTTGAGGTGATTTGGAAGTCGAACGTCAAGGGAGAGCCAAAACATTCAACCATTAGTCATCTATGTGTCTCAATTGTCCTTGCGTATTTATATACTGTATGTCAAGATTTTAGGAAGTATTAAAATGATTTACAATGATATTTAAATATTTTATATGGAGTTTATATAAGTTTGGAGGTTAAACGACCAAGAACGTCCAAAGCGTTCGAAAGATAGCCCTTAAGACGCTCAATGTGTGTCTTGATGGGGCCTACCCTATTTCAATGAATTACATGCATTTGTTTTGGGTAAAACTAATGTGGTAGTTTTAAAACTTGTTAAGGGTTGTATTTACGTTGGAAACGTTTGGGTACGACTTCTAAAGGGGCCCGTAAAAGGCCCCACAAGAAGGACCTAAGGCTGGACGAGACACTGCCTTGGCAGTGTCAATCAACGGACCAAACAACAGCCAGTTGGTCAACCAACGGCTAGTTGGTTAGGTCTGATCGATAGACACTTATATTGTGCAGGTCTCAACCCAAAATTTGGCTAAGGACCAATTGTCAGAAGCCAAAGGACGATCAGTCGATTGTGCAATGGCCAGTCGATGGGTCCTATCGATGGTGGCCTGTAGCTACTGTGTTGCGGAATTTTTTTTTGAGGGGTGAATGGTAAATTCACTCCACGTCCTAACATGACTCTAATAGCTTTATTTAGCTACTTTTTGGTGTACATAAGTGATCAAACACGTCAACACCCCATTCTCAATCCCTTCTCATGAAATTGAACTTTCCCTCCAAAAAAATCTTCTCCCTAGAAACCACTATTGTTGGTGAAGCTCAAGAACATCTTGGATTTTGGATTTTCATGGATGAATCATCAAGTTTTAGAGTTTTTCAACTAGATAAAGGTTTGGTGGTCCTTCATCTCTAAGTTGATGAAGCCTTGTATGGCATTGTGTGGTATGGTCCACTTATAGTGGAGGTGTTTACTTTATTGTCAATTTATATATGTGTTGACCATGTCCTTGAAGGCAAATTGATAAGTATATGAATGTGTGGTTATGATGATTACACTATGAGAAGCTTATGCCCACTTTCCTATTCTAGTTGTAATTTAGGTTGTGTAGCTATTGTATACGTATGTGTATATCCATGTTAGGGTAAGGTATAGATGCTTCCATTGATGAGTTAAAATGGTTAATTATCCCTTAACTATGTACCCCTGTGAGAATGCATGAGTAGCACAAGTTAGGAGTCTCCAGTGTAATATGAAGTTGACTTGTCTCCTACGTTATTGTGTGTTGTGTGGTCAATGTTTGAAAGAGTATTATGGTCTAAGAGGGTGGCTGCCTCAATGTATTGTTCATAGCCATTATGTGATCATGTTGACCAATGTAACACACACTCACTTTACATGTATGTTACAAGTATTATGGTGTTTAAATTAAAGGTAGTTCTCATATTCACTAGTGACTACTACTATGCATGTTAAGATTATTTTATGAAAGCATGATATGTGTTTTCTTAGCTAGAATGACTTTATAGGTGTACTAGTATGGGATAGGGTATGGACTTTCCCTATGCATTGCACATGTGAACCTAGATAGGGTAATTCTAGTTTTTGGTTTCTATATATATGAATATGAATGAATGAACATGTGTGACTTAAGGTGTTATGTGAAAGGTTTGCTCACATATATGTATACACACACATGAATGATGATATAGTCAATTGAGGAGCCTTTAAAGGTGTGCTCAAGTGTACCCTAAACTAGATAGTGCTAATACATATGCCATGTCCATGTGAAAGGATTTTCTCACATGATATAGGTTAATGAGAGGACTTCTCATCTATAACCTATGAGCTAATCATATGGGGAGTTAATGTCCTAAGCCTATATTTTATAAAGTAATGTTAATGAAGTCTTTTTCAATAAAGGGAAGTTAGCTTAGCACTAAGTAAACTTGAATATGAGTGTGTCTCCCTTCCCAATGTGGGAAGGTAATTCACCATAAATCCGAATGAGAGTGTTCTACTTGCCAATTATAGAACTTGGACACGTCCTATGTAGACACATGGTTAAAGAACATGAAGGGTTTCCTTGCACTCTATCCTAATCCTTAACTAGAGCTACTTCCCTTACCATACTCACTCGATGCCATCCTTTGTTCTCATAGAGTAATAAGGATCACATGAAAAGGTTTCATATCTAGTTCATAGCCTAATCACAATCACCCTACAAAAGAGGTACCTTAGGGATGCCTTTTGATGGAGAAGAAGATAAATTAATGACTTTCCTAAGGAATATTTCATGTCGTTCCATCCAACCAACGTTGAGTCCACCATTCACACAAGAAGGATACCGTTACAACTTTCGACTTCAAGGATCATAACTTTATCACAAATTTGAAGGTTCCACATAAAGGACCTTCTTAGCAACATTCAAGGTCACATATCAATCATACATACAAGACTAAGAAGCTTTAGTATCCTAAGTCAAGACATCTCATATTCACATTCATGCATGTATCAAGTAACGGACACAAGTCTACCACACAAAACACACCAAAACTTCACTTTATCATATATAACATATCATTTTAGAAGCACATAGGAATAACCATTAAAATCTATAAGTCACCCTATACACTACTATAACATCACCAATATAACCATCATAGACTCATACAATCCAGTAGGAAGAAAATCATGCATCAACTATAAGACTACACATATAAGGACATAGTCATAGTCTAACATGATCACCTAATGTCAATAGATGAATATATACTTTCATTTTAATAACAAGTAGATAGATATTATCATACTTCACATAAACCACTTCACAAATAATCATAGTATGTCAAGCATTTGCCGACAAGAACATGATCATCATAATACATAAAGTAACGCCGACGAGGCCACATCATTCACAAGTAAGGAACATATCACCGCCACCATAAGTGGCCCATACCAATCACAACATAATTCAAGACCTACATTATATATAATAAAGAGAATTAGGGCAGCGTACCACCAATCCATTCTTGCCTCTTCAATCCATAGCTATATCATCCAATTTAATACCAAAAAGGCTCTTACCCATGGCCATGATCATCAATTCAATACAAAAGTCATAATACTCAATGAATATAGATCAATGAAATATATATTTATCAATTTAATACAACAGATACATCAATTCAATACAATTCTTACATCAATCAATAGCCCATGTAAAACTACACTAGAATTCATAAGCATTAAGACAATATCAATTCACCCATATAGTAGTCAAAAGTAGGGATCATAGTCTAATTGTGTTAAAATCATCTAATTAACTACAATTCTATTAATATACAATGATTTACAACCTTTAATGCAAGAACCCATGGATAGATCAATAGATCACAAAATTGGATAAGTTCATCTTTAGAATACCTTAGAAATCTCTTTTAATTTTGGGCTCCTTAATGAAGAGAGTTTCAAGGATAAAGAACCATACCTCAATGAAGCTGAACCACTAAATTGATGAATATTCACCACTCAAATCTTCAATCCACCTCTTCCTTGAGTTTTGGCTTCAATGGAGTTCGAGAGAACTCTTTAGAGATTTGGGGTTTTGATTTTTGAAGAATGAATTCATCTAGGTAATAAGGACTTATAAACCCACTTAAAATACCTATAATACCCTAAGTAAACCTCCCAAACTATTATTTGGACTTTGGTTGAATTTACCAATTTACCCTTGCAACTTACAGTGAACTGCGCATTTAACACATACCATCGAGGCCTGCCTATTGACGGGTCATTTGTCCAATGACGAACCATTCTGGCTGGTCGTTGTTTGGTTCAGAGACTTTCATGTAGGAGATTAAGCTCCCTAGGCTAAGTATTGACCAACGTACACCAACGACGGGGCTTCGACCGGCCTATTGGTCGTCGATTGCCTCAATCCTTTGGGACTGGTCTAGACAGCCTTGTCCTCAAATGAAGGGTCCTTCATCAAGGACCCTCGGTTGGTCCTTGGGGATGATTGCTTGAATGTTTGTAACCCGAATATAATAGTATACAAGTTAGGACCTTTCATTCAATTTCATCCAAAAAGAATGTGTAAAACTCGAAGAAACAGGCTAAGACACACAAGATCATTTCAAGGAAAACCTTTCGAACGCCATGGACGTTCTTGGACGTTTGACCTCCAAACTTCATGAAACTTGATTTACTGCCTATAAACACTATAACAACTCATATAAGGACCTCATAATCTCATGACACACACATAATCACATAAGAACACATGAGGCACTTAGGTGACTAGTTGTCGAATGTCGTGGTCGTCCCTTGACGTTTGACTTCCAATTAACCTAAATATTTGGACACTGCCTAATTACCACATTATAAACCATTTTAGTACCTTATACCCTCATGACAAACATTTTAACCTCTAGTTTCACCTAAGTCGTTTTAGAGGTATTACACTGGGCATAATAGCGAAAAATTGGTGTTCGAGAGAAACCGATTTGATTTGATGTAAGTTGCTGAAGAGAGAATTTATCCCCACTAAATCCTAGATTAGTCTCAAATTTACATAAATTTACTATTAGCATCTTGTACCCGATTGTTTATTCGATTCCATATTCCTATCACATCCCAAGAATCTTATCTCCACATTCGTACTTTCATGCATTTTAAGCTTTTAGCTTATAATTGCTTTCAAACCCCCTTGATAATTGACACTTGTGTAACCCCCTTTGATTTATTATGTTTTTAATCGTAAATGATTTTTATCTATGACTAATTTGAACTAATTTGTATTTGGCTGTTAATTCTCAAAAACTACTCATTTGAGACTCGACCCCAACCCTTTGTTGGGTTATATTACTAACTAACGACAATCGACACTTAGAATTGGATGAAGTTTCCTGATACGTCAAGTAATCCATCATCGATCTTCTAAGAGAGTTCTTTCAATAGCCACATGAAGATGCCATGTATTCAACAAAGAAATCACAAGTGTAGTATTAGTACGCAACCACAGTGTACTGGTAAGAACACGCGTCTATCTCACTAAATGCAACATATATAAGACATTACAATAATATAATAACATGAATATACATAATCTATACAATAATATCAATATTTATGAAGAAGTTGAAGTTTCATGTTTCTCTACATACACAATTAGAACAAATAATTGGTCCTCTTGTGGAACCCATATCCAAAATGTTAGCATATCATTATGTGGTACCCAATCAAATATTTATGTCAAAACGTGACAATTGATCTCATATTATGTCGTAACGACCGATCCAAGTTAGTGTGTCGGAACACAACACCCAATCCATTCAATAAGCCACAATCACAATCACAATTATTTTCTCAAGATCATACAATCAAATCATGATTCATGGGATTCATCATTCATCTATCTCATTTACAACAAGTGTGATCAACAATACAACATTCCATACATACATGTATCATAATGAAGCAAGAACAAACATATATCACTCAAACATAGAATCACAGTCATCACCTACCTCAAAACAAGCTTCACCCTTAAGAAACTTGATCCTTCCCTTTATGGATTTTTTTCACTTGTTATTTGTAGTATCTCACAACTAAAAATAAACTAGAAGGAAGTTTAGAAATTGGAAATAGTTGTTCTTTTTAAAGAAACTAAAATCAGGAAATTTGATAATTAAGTTAAAGTAAATTTTTGGTCAACTTCAAACGAACAACACTCTTAAATCAAGTTGAGTAAGGTATAGTTCCAAATAGGTTAAAAATCTCTTGGAATAATCTTTTCATTGCCGCCGAGTTTGTGCAATGCGAAGTCATATGAGCGAGTTATGCCATTTTGAAGTTGGGTTGTTGGACTAAGGAAATGAACAATTTGGAAATTTATAGGGTAATTGGGTCTTTTCCTTACCCAATTAATTTGTTTTTTGTAAACTAAGTCAGGTCAAACATGAGTTAGTTCAGTTTACACTTTTGAAAAAAAAAGAGTTAGGGCTTTTGATGAAAAAATACAAGAGAAGAAGAAGATAAAAAACAAGATTTTCCAAGAACAATCGATTTTTGTAGGGGATTCACCAAAGAAGTGATCCTACAAGGTGCGTGAACCTTTCATAACATTGGGTTTGTTCACCCACGTGCCAAGCAATTTTCATTCATTGTTAATTCATCCTAAAAAGAATGGAATTTTAATGTTCTTGATTATTGTGCTTGAATTTGTTTTTATTCTTGAAAATGAGTTGATATTTAGGAGTTTTTTTATATTAAAGTGTTGTTAGTTGAGTTCTCAAAGTTAGATCATTGTGTATATGACTTGGGTACATAAATAAAAAGTGAATTTAAGAAAAATAATCGTGTTAAATCGATTTAAGATCAGAAAATGAGGTCAAAATTTCATCAGAATTCACCTGAAGAATCAGGTGGCGCGACGCGCCCCCATAGTGCCAGGCAGGCTGGGGCGGCGCGCCTGCAGTGTACCCAAAAGAAGCCTCAGTCAAATTGGGCTGGTGCATCATGTGGGATGCGCCCAAGTTTCAAGTGTATTAACATTTTCCATCGATTCTAACTACTTCAAATGATTTCTAAATACCTAGAAAGCATCTCAAAACATAAATTTTATAACCTTAAATTCATAATTCAATTAAAGAGAAGTTAAGATCTAAGTCAAGAAGTTAAGAGTCAAGTCTAAAAGTTCAGATGTAAGGTAAGAAGATGTTCATAAAGTCTGTCAAAGTCTTCACAAACGTTTTAACTTTGTATTAAGACTTCAGTTTCAATGTTAAGCAAAGAGTTAAGATTTGAAGTTCTTTTATTCGAAGAAGAATATGGGGACTAAGTATTTACAAAGAGATTTAAAATGTTTTCACATTTAAATAAGAATAAAAATTGAAATTTCCGAAGAGCCTTCGAGTCAGTTTTCAGAAAAGAGTAATAGCTTTCTAAATAAAGCAAGAAGGGAAAATGAGATTCCAAGATAGGTTTGAGCTAAGTTTTTGAGAACTAATCTCAAATCACCGAAGAAGTATGTTTTATAAACATAAGAGCCAGTATATTTTGGGATTAGTATTGAGCACTGAGTTGGGGACTAGCATGAGTTTAGATAACTAATGTCTATATAAATCATGTAGCCACCATGGGTAGAAGAGGGTCATACTTTTTAGATGAAGCCTTTTCGCATAGACTAGTTGATCCATTAGGCAATTATAGTCATATAGCTTTGGCCAGGTATAGGATGTGCTGGAAGCGTCAGGTAGATCTTTATATCATCACTATAGATCTGACATGATGGTTTTCGATTAGAGATCCCATAGCAGTAATATGTATTTTATATACATCAGTTTATTTGTATTTTATTTTATACATCTTAAAGTTATTTATATTTTTGCATACGCACAGAGTTGACATCACGTTTGAAACAATTTTTATTTATATTGCACATGCTTTTAAATTGCTTTATATAGAAATGAGTCCAATTATGTTAAGTTTAGTTGAACTATGTAAGTTCTTCAGATTCCTTTTCAAGCTTATGATGTATTAGCATTCCAAACCGCATACTCGTACATTCAATGTACTGATGCCAATTGGCATGCATCATATTATGATGCAAACGCATGTAACGAGGATCAACGTCAAACACTTGAGCACTCCAGAATCTATTGGTGATCCTTTTTGCATTCTGGAGGACTCTTTTATTTTCTTTCTAGTTTAGTTCATTAGGATGTTGTGGGGTTCGTCCCAACATCCATCTTAGTTGTTCTTAGAGGCTTCATAGACGGTTAGTAGTTCTGTAGTCTTTGCATTATCATTCTTATGTTAAAGATTTGGGTTGCCACTTTTTTCCAAGTTTAATGTTTTATATTCAAAACATTCTCAGTTATTTCATTCTTCAGTTATGTTAAGTTCATTTATCATTATAGGTATGAGTATTGTGTTCTAATGAGTAAGTAAGTTAGGGAAAGGGTTTGCTTGGGGACAACAATGGTCTTCGAGTGACAGACACGCCTAGAGTGTAGGCTCGGGGTATGACAAACTTGGTATCAGAGCACAAAGTTCAAAATTCCTACAGAGTCTATGAAGCTCTGTCTGGAGAATCCTAGCTATCGGTGTAAAGCACATCACATCTATAATTAAGAGGCTGCAACATTTTGCAATTCCTTCACTTCTTTCATATTCATTTCGTGCATTAAAGTTTATCTCATAAAAGTTTCTTTCTAACTCATTCTTACACGTAACTGATTGTTAACTGGGCTTTGTTTGAAGAGGGTTTTTGGGGCATTTTCCCCCCATTATTTAAAAAAAAGAAGCTAAGAGATGGTTGTTGACATGAGGAGTAGAACGAATTTGTTCGTAACTAGGTTGTCTCGTCTGTCGAGTAAAGAAAGTAAGGTTTCCATGTTAATAGATTACATGGGCATAGCAAGACTAATAATTACTGTGTAATAAGTTGAGAAGGAAAAGTTGAGGTATAGATAAGAGTACAAGAATAAGAGGGATAAGGCATAAGGAGTTCGAGAAGCAAAAGAATAATGTGAACTGATCTTCTTTCCAACATGAGCATAATGGATCTATTCTACCATCTTCTAGTGCACTTGCACCAAGAGACAAATGTGTGTTATATAGTCAGAATTCTCAGAACATCAGATTTAGACCTATGTATTCGCAAGGTAGAAAAGCACAAAGGGGGTACTAAGACTCCTGCATGTGCTAAGGTAGTCAGAATTCTCAGAACTCTGGTCTTCTTTACTATTTATGCTTTTCTAGATCCAAGAGAGAGTTTACATTTATAACTCTTTATGTTGCTATGAGTTTTGAGGTAATTCCTGAGAAATTTAGTGAACCATTCAATGTTTATACACATGTTGGTGAGTCTATTCTATAATAGAGAGCCTATGGTGATTGTTCTGTTTCCATCAATCATAAGAGTGACATGGTTGATTTAATTGAGTTAGACATTTTATATTTTAGTGTCATTCTTAGTATGGACTAGCTTCCGCCTGTTATGCCTCAGTTGATTATAGGACTCGGGCTGTAAAGTTTCAGTTTCCAAATGAGCTAGTCTTAGAGTGGAAAAGCAGTTCAGCATACCTATGGGTCTTCATTTCGTACCTTAAGGCAAGAATGTTAGTTTCTAAGGGATGTATCTATTATTTAGTCCTAGTTAATGACTTTAGTGTTCAAATACCTCATATTCAGTTAGTTCTAGTAGTAAAAGAGTTTCCATAAGTCTCTCCAAATGATCTTCCCGGAGTCCCTCCTGAGGGAGAGATAGACTTCAATATAGATCTTCTTCTTGATAATCGTCCTATATCTATTCCACCACACAAAATGCCACCAGCATAGTTGAAAGAGCTTTAAGAGCAGTTAAATGAACTCTTAGATAAGGGATTCATTCAACCAAGTTTCTATCCTTAGGGCTCTATGATTTTGTTTATGAGAAATGAAAATGGTTCCCTTAGGATGTGTATCGATTACCGTCAGTTGAACAAGGTTACAATCAAGAAAAGTTATCCTCTTCCAAGGATAGATGATTTATTTAATCAACTTCAGGGTGCCACCTATTTTTCTAAGGTAGATCTCATATCTGGATACCATCAGTTAAGAGTAAAGGAATGTGATATTCCAAAGACAACCTTCAAAACTTGATATGGTCATTATGGGTTTTTGGTCATGTCCTTTGGTTTGACCAATGTGCCTGCAACATTCATGGACCTTATGAATAGAGTATTCAAACCTTATTTAGATATGTTTATTATCGTCTTCATTGATGACATACTAATCTATTTAAAGAATGAAGAAGATCATGCTAGTTATCTCAGAATAACCCTTCAAACTTTGAAAGATAGAGAGTTGTATGACAAGTTCTCTAAATGTGAGTTTTGGCTGGATTTTGTCGCATACTTGGCAACATAGTTTTCGGTGATGGTACTAGAGTTGAGATTCAAAAAATTGAGGTAGTACAGAATTGACCTAGACCGACATCTCCACTTGATATTTGGGGTTACTTGGGTTTGGTTGGTTATTATAGAAGGTTGTTAGTGGGTTTATCATCTATTTTATCCGCTTTGACTAACTTCACTTAGAAAACAGTGAAGTTTTAATAGTCTGAAGCTTGTGAGAAAAGCTTTCAAAAATTGAAGAAGATGTTGAAAATTACCCCAGTTTTGACCTTACTGGAAGGTAATGAAAGTTTTGTGGTGTATTCTGATGCATCTATATTTGGTTTGGGTTGTGATTTAATACATAATGGCAGAGTTATAGCTTATGCCTCCAGAAATTTGAAAGTTCATGAGAAGAACTACCTAACCCACGACTTAGAGTTGGTTGTTTTAGTATTTGCTTTTAAAATATGGTGTCATTATTTATATGGTGTTTATGACATCACTATACTTTACCACCTAAGTAACGATAATGTTGTTATTGATGCCTTCATGTCTATGGGTAGTACCACCCATGTTAAAGAAGATTAGAGAGAGTTAGCAAAAGATGTGCATAGACTTGCACATCAGACTTATGGATTTCATAAAAGGAGTAATTGTGGTGACGAATGGGGCTAGCAAGACCAAGACCCCATTTTTCTTGAGTTGAAGAAAAATGTTCATAAGAAAAAAATATTGGCGTTTGAACAAGGGGGAGATGGTGTATTGAGATATCTAGGTAGTTGTGTGTACCAATGGTGGATGGAGTCAAAGAGAGGATCATGGAATAAGTTCATCGCTCCATATATTCCATTCTTCCAGATTCCACAAAGATGTATCGCAATTTGAGAGAAGTATATTGGTGAAATGGTAAGAAGAAGTGTATTACTGAATTTATTGCCAAGTGTCTAAATCGCTAATAAGTTAAAGTAGAGCACAAACGGCACAGTGGTTTGGCACAAAATGTAGAACTTCCGTAATGGAAGTGGGATATGATAAATATGGATTTCATGACAATCTTACCAAGGTCTCGCAGGCAGCATGATTCTATTTGGGTAATTGTCGACAAAATGACAAAATCAGCCCACTTTCTGTCAGTAAAGAATATCCCTTCGTTAGAAGATCATGCTTAGTTGTATATTCAATAAGTAGTTATACTTCATAGAGTTCAGGTATCCATTATCTCATATAGAGGTACATAATTTAATGCACAGTTCTGGAACTCATTTCATAAAGGTTTGGGTTCAAATGTGAACTTAAGTACTACCTTTCATCCTCAGATAGATGGGTAAGCAGGGCGCACTATTCATACCTTAGAGGATATTTTGAGGGCATATATGATTGACTTAAAAGGTAATTGGGATGACCTTAAAGGATATGTTGAGGGCATATGTGATTGACTTTAAAGGTAATTGGGATGATCACCTACTTGTCATAGAGTTTGCGCACAACAAACTCTACGACAAGTAGGTGCAAGTCTCTTATTATATGGTTTGAAGTGGTAGAATCTCAGTTGATAAGGCCAGACTTAGTTCACCAATCTATGGAAAAAGTGAATGTGATTCAAGAGAGGTTTAAAACGGCACAAAGTCATCAGAAATCCTACACTAACGTTAGGAGAAGGGAGTTAGAGTTCGAAGTAGATGATTGGGTTTACTTGAAAGTTTCACCCATGAAGGGTGTTATGACGTTTTGTAAGAAGGGAAAGCTTAGTCCCCGGTATGTTGGTCTTTATAGAATTTCCAAGAGGATTGGCAAGGTAGCTTATGAATTGGAGTTACCACAAGATTAGCAGCGGTTCATCCGGTATTTCATGTTTCCATGTTGAAGAAGTGCATACGCAATCCTTCATTGATCATACCAACTGAAAATATTGTGATCAAGGATAGCTTATCTTATGAAGAGATTTCGTATCAAATTTTAGATCGCCAAGTCTACAAGTTAAGGACAAAAGAAGTTGCATAAATCAATGTCCTTTGGAGGAACCAATTTGTTGAGAGAATTAATTGGGAATTTAAAGAGGATATGAAGAAGAGATATGCACATCTCTTTGGATTCGGAGAAAATGCAAACCAAGGTATGAATTCTCTTTTAGTACTCTTTAAATTATAAGGGAGCATGTTGCTTGTTTGCATTTGCTTTTGGGTGTTTGAACTTGATGTTACCACCCTTACCTAGTAAGAGAAATCTCATTCGAGGAAGAATTTTCTCAAGGGTGAGAGATTGTAACATCTCTCAACTAAAAAGAAACTAGAAGGAAATTTAGAAATTGAAAATAGTTATTTTTTTATTGAAATTAAAAATGTGGAAATTTGGTAATGAGTTTTTGATCAACTTCAAATGGTCATAACTCCTAGCTTAAGATGATTTAGGTGTCATTCCAGATATTTTTTAAAATCTCTTGGAATAATATTTCCAAAGCCGCCGAGTTTGCGCAATTTAGAGTTTGGATGAGTGAGTTATGCCATTTCGAAGTTCGGTTGTTGAATTAAGGAAATGCCCTATCCATAAATTTAAAGGGTAGTTGGGTATTTTCCTTACCTAATTAATAAAATCCATTTCAGTAAATTATTTGAAGTAAAATTGAGTTAGTGCTGTGTACGCTTTTGAAAAATAGAGTTAGGGCTTTTCGAGAAAGAACACAAGAGAAAGGAGAAGAAGAAAAGCAAGATTTGTCAAGAACAGTAAATTTTGGTTGTGGATTTTTCCAAGGAATTTATCCTACAAGGTATGTGAACCTTTCGTAACTTTGGGTTCATTCACCCGCTAGCCAAGCATGTTCGATTCATCGTTAATTCATCCTAAAAAAATTGGAATTTGAATGTTTTTTTATGATTGTTCTTGAATTTGTTTTTGTTCTTGAACATGAGTTGAGATTTAAGAGTTTGTTGATGTTAAAGTGTTGTCTCTTGAGTTCTCTAAGTTAATTCATTGTGTATATGACTTGGGTACATGATCTAAAGCGAATTTGAGAAAAAAATTGTCTTAAATTGATTTAAAATCAGAAAAAATGAGGTAAAAAGTTTGTCAGGATTCACTTGAAGGAACAGGTGGCGTGAAGCACCCCCAGATTGCCTGCATCGTATTATAATGTTGAACATATAACGAGGATCGACATCAACCATACCGTTGATCCAGTTGAGCACTCCAGAGTCCGTTGGTGAGCCTCCTTCCATTCTAGAGGACTCTTTTATTTGATTTCAAGTTTAGTTCATTAGGATGTTGTGGGGTTTGTCCCTACATCCATCTCAGTGCTATTTAGAGGCTTCAAAGACAGTTAGTAGTTCAGTAGTCTTTGCATTATCATTCTTACGTTAAAGAAATGGGTTTCCACTTTTGGCCAAGTTGAATGTTTGATTTTAAAATATTCTCAGTTATTTTATTCTTTAGTTTAGTTAAGTTCATTTATCATTATAGATATGAATATTGTCTTCCACTGAGTAAGTAAGTCAGGTCAAGGGTTCAATCGGGGAAAGCAATGGTCTTTGAGTGTCATTCACGTCTAGGGTGTAGGCTCGGAGCATGACATACTTAGTCTATAAACAATCATAATACAGAAAGCAATAAAAGATATCGAATTACCCGAAGTATTAATCAATTCTATCAACCATATATCATACCAATGATCTCCATACCCAGATTAGAGTTTTCTTCACCATAATTTTCAGATCAATACCCCCATCGATAATTATCCATTAGGTTACGTTCAATGAATCACAAATGAATTTGGAAAACTAAAATTTTATCTTTAGCCTCAAAAATGGTGAAAAACCGTCAAGAAATATCATGAGTTTGTTCCTTAGCTCTGAAGTTTGAAAATTACACAACAAGTATTTTGGGATTTATTAACGACTTTAAGTTGTGTTTGTTCCACCATGGCGCACCCACCCCGCTACATCGGCCCCGTCCTGGCGTTAAGTATCCCACCTCAGCGGCTGCATGGAATCAGTAAGCAAATTTAATAATTTCAAGACCCAATTTCACAACTTACCTTCTACCAACGACGTTCATAAACTACCCTTTCACTTAAGATCAATTCTGAGAGTTCTACTCGCACGATTTTAATTCCGTCAAGTCATATGGGTTTCTTAATGACTTATTTATCTACTCATATGATCAAAATCATTATTGCACCATTGCTATAAGATTTTTTAGACTTTAGTGACTCCGATTTTATTCAAATTTGGATTAGGTTGGAAAATCTAAATTACTACAAAAATGTTTTCCAACCCAAAATTTTTTCCAATTGGATTTTCTATAATGAAGGAGTCGTTGCACATTTTTTAACTTATTTTAAGTCATTTTAAACCTTGTCAAACAGTCTTTAACTTATTTTAAGTTGTTTTTATATTTGTAAGAACTTCTAAAAGTATAAAAAAAATTAATTTAAAAATAGAATTGACCAATTTTTAAACTAATCCAAACACCCTATGATATATTGAGACTATAATAGATAAAAAGATATTATATTTTTTTATTTTATCTAAAATAATAAATAAAAAAGGACAAGCAAAAAATAAAAAAAGAACAATCAAAAAAGACAGAGTGAGTATGTCTTTTTTTTTTCTTTGTACTTTGTTTACCGTGTCAAACAAGTCAAAGTTTGGATAGTTACTGTATTAACTTTGGCACACCTTGAAGCTGACATTCTTTTTTTTTTGTACTTTGTTTACCGTGTTAAACTAGTCAAAGTTATGATAAGTTATCATATATTTTTTTACCCAATAATAATTGTCTACAACCGACAGACATACTCCTTAAAAACATTTTACGTAAAAAGGTGTTCTTTGAATAAAAATACATACAGTGGCTTGAAAAGATAATAGGGAAAGTGTCTATAATTAATGATAAGGCTAAATTAAGAATTAAGTGTAGATTATTCACTAGTTTAATAAAATGAACAAGTGTTGTTAGATATTCCAAAATAGCATAGTGGACAAATATTGTAGGACGAGGGGAGTATATAAAAGGAAATATCAAGAGTTATGATCCTTTCAATTTGCTTATCTTATTTATTTTTTATATATATTTGAAAATATATCTATAAAACATATTACATATCACGATAATTAACCATTTATAATATTTGAAGATTTAACAAACTCAGCTAACTCTTAGAATTTTATAAATGTCAAAAAAAGAATAAAGGAAGTAATATGTAATATTTTAAAATCGTTTAAAGAGTATCGTCAATTACAATGATTAAAAACTTGAATAATTTAAAATATATAAAAAAAAATAGTTGATTCTTAAAATTCTGTGTACCACATAAATTGTGGACAAATGAAATAATATGTAGCCTAGTTACACAAAATGGGTTCGCAGCGAGCATATTTGTTCTATATTTAGCGCTGATATAAAAGAAATTAAAAAGTTGAAATATAGGATATATATATATATATATAATATAATATATATATATATATATTATATATAGATAATATATCTATTATTACTATATATCTATCTACAATATATATATGTGTGTTATAAAATATAAAATTAGAATAAGCAGACAAGTAGGGAGAAGAGAACAAGACTGTGATTTCTATGAAGTATACTGCAGCTCATCGATATTTCCTCGAATTCTATTACAATGAAGAAAAACTCCTTTCTTTATAGGGAAAATCTTACTGGCCCCCAAGTAGGGTTCCTAACCCTATCCTACAAAGGGACTCCACCATTACTTAGAAAATTCACTATCTACAAAATTTTAATTTATTAACACTCCTTGAATGTCGGTAGCAGATTATGTGCCTCATTAAACTTACTAGATAAAACCCAGTGGGAAAAAATCTAGTGCAGGAAAAAAGAGTACACATCTCTAATAATATGCTTATGGGATGCCTCATTAAAAACCTTACAAGGAAACCAGTGGGGACAAATCGGTGAGGAAAATAGAGTACATCGCGTATAACTCCCATGTGACAACATCAATCAGAGGACTAGATAGATCCTTCGTTTTCCAAGCTTTGTGCACACTTCGTTGACAGTTTACGTTGTAAGAGACGTGGTGGGCGAATAATCAACAATAATATTACTGAACAGGACTCTGCCTGTTGATATACATTCTGGGAGTCTAGAATAGAATAAACCTCTGACGAATATGTTTTCTATCTACTTTTCTGCATCTTCCTGAAAGATCAAATGTTTACAAGTTCCTTACTTAACTCTTTAAGAAAAATAATTCTGCCGTTTGAAATCTTCACGAGTTTCAATTCTAGTATAAATTGCATAACAATTTTTGTATATGCTTCTGCATTTTGACTCCGATTAATCCTATAAAGATTATACACAAGCTCTCCAAAAACTTGCACTACTTTAGATTTTGAAAATCATTCATGACTTTTCATATTAATTTTGTCAAGTGAACATCAATATTACAATGATGATATATGTATAGTGACTCAGCTTGCAATTCAAATACGCTTACGCTTACCCCGATGCACATTTCACTTTCAACTGTAATTTATTACTACAGACTTCTAGACATAAAAATTTATATCCTCTCATCTCTTTACAATATGCGCGCCTATTGTATTAAAATATCGTCGAGACATACGATTTTATATCGATTCATAACACGAACAGAAATATTGAGATACCATCACTTCCTTATTTTTAGGTAGTTATCCCTCCTCATGAGGTTTTCTGAAGTGTTATATCGAGGCTCTCCAAGAGCACATGTCTCCCTATTTTGCTCACTTTGATTTTTTGATCCTCCCCTTTTGAAAAGATATTTTATTTAGAATTATTCATCTATCATGTTTCATGCCGTCATGCCTTATATCCTAAGGGACATTCAATAGATGTATTGTCCAACTCTTGTGTGCTCTAATTCTCCTCTTATGTTAGGACACCTAACATATACCTCAAGTCTTGGAGAATCTATCTTTGTGACATCATGTTATTCATTATCAATTATTCCCAATAAACTTTCAGATGAAAACTATTTGTCATAACCATAAATCAATTAACAGCGAAAAATTGATCATAACTATGTTTGATTCTACAATTCTGTTGTATGTAATCTCCTATTTCATATATCAACATGAAAATTTATTTTCATAACAATTGATTTTACAATTTGAGAATTGTTGTCACAGCCCTCTTAAGTATTTATCCAATATTACAAAGATAAATTGTCTTGATTACCAGCTTCTGAAATTGTACTCTTAACTCAATTCTTTTGCACAAACAATTTGGGATGTCAACGACAAGTAACAAACAAACGCACCAGTTGATTCTCTATTAAAACAATTTTTTTTTTATCATGCCCACATGATAGGGAACGAGCCCAAATTCACCTTTTTTTTTACTTTTCAGAATTTGGCATTAATCTCCACAAGTAGTTGATCCATCACTTGTCATGAGAACAAACAACAAAACGAATTGAAGAATATGCTATTTTTAAATATATGTCCATTACTCAAGTATGCATCTTGGGATGGGACCAAACTGATTCATGCAACTAATAAAAATTATTGGTACTCGGAAACTCCCAAGTTACTACACCATGTGCCTTTTGATTTAGGGACATTCTGATTAACTATTATATGAGTAAAATTTCAATTTTTAAGCAAAGAGTAATTGTCAAGATTTATTTTTTATCAGTACTTCACCCTAATGGTGAGGCTGATCCCTAATTGATGAAACGAATTGAAGAAATTTGTGATTGTAACATATTATTTTTTCCAACATTTTTGCAACATCAAGTTGCGAGATGCTGAATAGGCACACATGAGAACCATATAGAAGAAACCATTTATTAGGGACAATTAAGTGTAAACAATCCTCTAGGTGCAGGACCTAGGTCCACAAAATTTTTGTATACATTCCTAGAACACAGAGAATCAACTCTGTCCTTAGTTTTGATGGTGTCACACTTAGCTTGGGGTTTCCCTGCTAAAAATCATTACTAGAAAACTCACATTTAAAGAATTTTAGGGTCTCACAGGATGTCCATTTAATTTCCAATAAATTCATCTTAAAATATAGAACTAACGATTGTCTCGAACAATAGTGTTCAAACTAAGAAAGGTATTGGATTAGTAAATTCTTATTTACCATAAAAGTGCCTCAATTGCACTCATTTTGTCCAACAAGTTGAAGATAAAACATGAAATTGTTCTTATATTAAATGTCTCTGAGAGACAACATCTTGGTGATACCACATCATTGACGAAGGTGCTATCTTTTTCACGTCTAGCTGGTGGTTTATCACCTCCATTCACTCTAAAGATGGTCGGTATTGTTACCATTTATCAAAGGCTCTCATTCTTTCATGAATGGGAATACAATCATTCTAGTACATCAACATTTTGATAACTGTACTATCGTCAATTCTGTGCATCATTAATCATTGTCCTTCTTTTAGACATTTTAATGCCCACTGCTACATTCACTTTTGGGGAATGGATATGCTTTAACGAGATACATTTTATGAACTAATTTTATCCAAAAACTCTTATTTACTCTGTATATCATCATAATATCAACTGAATATAATATCTTCTCATCATGGTGCACCAGGACTTTAACCCAATGTCTTACCCTCTTGGTGCGATTGAACGTAAATCCACCATCTTATTCTTTTGGTGCGATAAAACGCAAATCTGTCGTCTTATCCACAATGAGACTCAACCTAAAGTCTTCAAAATAATTGTAATTTTATCACTTTTGATGATCATTAATATGACCGTACATTATAATTACACACAAAATTAAGATTATTGATTTATTATAATCAACATTAGTAGTTAATTAATATAGCTTAATAGATCACATACCTCATATAAAGGTTTAAAACATACCTTTCACAAAATTGTGCGCTTAATTTCATTATTAAAACAATAAATTACCTGGATTTATCTTCTCGTCAGTTAAATTAAACGTATAGAAAGTCGAACAAGTCTCTTTAATACTTACTTTGAATTGTACAAAGGAAATCTAGATCGTGTTACCTAAATGTACCTACCCAACCGCAACAGGCAGAAATATCAGGTGTGAGGTGGTGGATGGAGGGGGTGTGGTTCGGCGCGAGGGCCTGCGAGGGGACGGGTCGAACACTGGATTGCATAGGTGTAGTTTGACCAAGTGATCTGTTATCAGGCCGGGGTCGGGGAGGCAACACTGGTTGCGGTCAGAGATGTAGAACCGAAGAAGGTAAGAGGGAACCTGCAGGTGGGGTCTTGTATGTCGATCGTGGATGCTAACTCGTATTTCGCGTGCGCGTTACTTTCGCGGGGTTTCCCGCGGGTCGCCTGTTTATTTTTCTTTTCGCTTTCTAGTCTTCTTCGTTCGTTTTCGTTTTCGGCGGCGTCACGGTGTTCGGCTTTCGTCGCCCAACAGGAAGTCCACCCCCACTCTGGCCCACTAAGGCTGCCCACCATTGGCCCCGGTGCCAGGTCCGAAACCGAATTGGGGGTATACTCGCCACGATGGGGACGCACCAAGAGAGGACCGTCATAACACTTTGTAGCATGTTAGCGGTTGCATAGTACTCGCGAGTCTTCAGCGTTGTTAAAATCTGGCTTCAAAGCTAGGATATGTGCAGTTGACTGGAACGGAGGACCTTCAAGCTGATTCGAGTCGTAAGCCTGCTAGACCGGCCGCACAATGTGCATGTTATCGACTCCATCGATGAGACTCGAGGCCCGAGTGGACGCGTGTGGTACCGGGCTAGGTGTGGAGAAGCGGCTACCGCGGAGAGGTGAGCTTGCGACGTGGGCGCGTTGGTTGGGTAGCGGGAGGAAAGTGGCGGTGAATGGACGAAAGGCAAATATGGTTGAGTGCGTGCAGGGGAAGAGGGGAGGAGGTATGCTGGAGAAAGTTAGCCGAGGCGGTGCCCGTGACACTGCGATCATGAGACGCTTTACATCTCGCAACTCTTTTGCCGAGGAGGCAAAGTAAGCGTTAGCGGCAGGGTCAAATAGTTGCATGTGGAGCGGGTAGCAGGGTGAACCTTGATGGGTTGTGGATTAATTGGTGGGAGAATGGCGGCAGAGAAAGATGTCCTCGGGTCCATTGGCGGTCTGATAGGTAGAGCAAAAGTGGTTATCGGGATTCAGTAGTGGGGGAATGTAGGTTGCTATTCTTTAAAGAGAGGGGGCAGGTGGTTGGGGTAGTAAATCTCTTAGGTTAGGGAGGTTTTAGTTTTTAGTTTTAGGTAGGGGTTAGGTGTTTTTCGTGCTTTAGGTTTACGATTAGTGGTTTAGTTTTTTTTCTTCACGTTGCTTTTAGGGGGGTTAGTAGGAGAGGAGGTTGGTATTTTACTAGGCTTACACCGTAAGTTTACTGGACAGTAGGGAGGGTTGTTTTTCATAGAGTCTTTTAGAAATACAACTATGTATTTTTTATTAATTTTTAATAGGTTTATAAAATAATTTATGACTTATGAGTGACTGATATGATTCTCTGATTTAATAAGGATTATTTGTTTGCTAATAAAATTGGAAAAAAAATAAAATAAAAATAAATAGAAAGAAAATTAAGTAAATAATAAAATAAAGAAAATTAAGTAAAAAATAAAAGAATCATAATAATTCAATAATAAAAGGCCAAGTGACATAAAGGTTAAAAGCCATCAAAGCGGCTACGGTTGAAGAAAAGAATGAAAGGAACCAACAAAAAAATCGCAGATAAAGAAAAGAAAAAAAAAAGGAGAAAAGAAAGGAAAAAGGAGGAGAAAAACGAATTTTTATGCCATACTCGAGATCGAGATCAAGGTAATTTTCTATTCGTTTTCTATTAAAATTTTTGTGTAACACTAGAATAGATTTTTAGGTTAAAACGTGTATAATTTATAGTAATATTGAATTGGGGTTATAAATATGTAATAAGTATTATGGTTCAAAATCATTGGCACATGATTAGTCCTAATCATTGGACAATGATTACTCAAGATTAGGGATTATATATAGTGGAACGATAATATGAATGGAACATTGAAAATAAGTGGTATTCAACGTTCATGGCATGTTTTTGTAGTCCCGCACATGATGAGTCTGTGGGCAGTTAGTTTCCGCTTTAATTATTTTTCATTTTATAGATGATTAGGATTCAAGTTTTATTATAGGAAGATATGTGTTAAATATGGGTGCTTATGCTATTAAAAAATCATTATAATTAATGTTATTCGCAGAAATTAAGATTTACCTAACTTGAATCAGAAAAGATGAGATTGATCAATGGTTGGAAGAAAGATTTAGAAATTTTATTAACATTGGTATGAGTTTTTGGTCCTAAGAGCTAGAGATAATAGCAAATATCTAATGTTTGTTAGTTTCGAAATATAACGTGGTTCTTTATTTGAAATAGGATGTTCTATTGGTTGTGGAAGGCAACCAAAAGGAGGAAGGCTCAAGTTGTTTTGGAGTCTTGTTCGACTATTTGAGCAAGGTGGATTTCTAAACTCTGTTAAGGTATGAAAATGCGTGTATTCCTTGTGGTATATGTTGGAGCTCAACGGATGGTGGATGGGTTGACTTGTCCACATTTATTTATTTTAATGATGAAAAGAATGGGGTAACAAAAGGCAATTGATTATTGTTTAGTAGTTGTGTTGAGAAAGGGTTTGCTTGTTCATACATTGATGAGTAACTTATGTTTGTTGGTTGTGAACTGGCGGCGATTTATGAAAAGGGTCGTCTCCTCATTATATGTGTGAACTTGTCATCTGATTATTCTGATAGCATTTGTTTGTGACAAGTGTTATGTGCATTAAGAAAGAATGGGTATTTAAGAGGTGTCCATTCGAGGGACGTATCGCAGCGCCGCGATGGATCCTATATTCGGTGAGGAGGGACGTATGTCGCGCCGATGGTTACTAATTAATCGAGGGTCGTGTCGTGCGCCACGACATATGCATGGAACATAGTCCCCATGGGTCCCCTGACTGNTCGATGGCATAAAACCTTATTGGAATCCAATGGAAACTTCACAGGGGAATCGATTTAAAGATAATTTGAGATGAAGGTCTCGGAACGAATACAATTGTGTTTTGAGTTTTTGCCAATAGAGAATTTGAGAAGCAGTATTTTTGTAATCAATCTGCCAGGACATGAGAAAAGATGTGAAAAGATTTTATAGGGATGAATGCACATCATAAGCACTTCAATTGGTCGTTCGTCACTAATGTGAATAAAGATTCATTTCGACCTCAAGAAAAGGATGAGAAAATTCTTGGTCCTGAAGTATCATATCTCAGTGCAGTTGGTGCACTAACGTACCTTGCTAACATGACAAGGCCTGATATAACCTTTTTGGTTAATTTGTTAGCAAGATATAGTTCTGCTTCTACTAGGAGACATTGGAATGGAATCAAACACATATTGTGGTACTTAAAAGGGAATATTGATATGGGTTTATTCTATTATAACGATTGTAGTCCAGACCTTGTTCGCTATGTTAATGCATGGTATTTGTCTGACCCACATAAAATTAGATCCCAAACAGGTTATGTATTTACGTGTGGGGGTACTGCCATATCTGGGAAATCTACGAAACAGTCCATCGTGGACACTTCATCAAATCATGTGGATATAATAGTTATTCATGAGGCAATCCGAGAATGTGTGTGGATAAGGTCCATTACACCTTATTCGAGGAAAATGTGATTTGAAACGCGACAAAGTACCCAATTCAGATGAGGATTCATAAAAGGTTACAGAACGGAACACATTTCACCAATATTTTTCTATACACATGAGCTCTATAATAATGGTGATATGAACGTACATGATATTCGTTCGAGTGATAATGCGACTGATTTATTTACCAAGTCTTTGTCAACTGCAACTTTCGAGAAGATGGTATACAAGATTGGAATGAGAAAACTTAGGCAGCTAAATTATGGTTTTCATCAGGGGGACTAAAATATGTGTTGTACTCTTTTTTCCTTAATCAAGGTTTTATCCCACTGATTTTCCTGATAAGGGTTTTAATGAGCCAGCAAGCAATGTGTATTAGGAACAACTATTTATATTTTTAACTTTACTAAGATTTTATTTTACATGGACATCAAAGGGGAGAGTGTTGATAACAAAATTAGTGAACGTCCATTATACCCCTATTGTGCCTATAAAAGGCATTGCAACCTATATGGAAAATACACAAAAAAATAAGGAAGATAAAAGTTTCCTACTTAATCTCTCTACTACATTCTTCTCTTCTTGATTGTTATTAGTTTAATTTTAGTACTTAGTCTTTATTTTATAGCATATAATGTTATTATTCATATACAAAAAATTGGGATATTGAAGAGATATATTATTTGGTTTGGATGAATAATAAGAAATAATATTGAGGTGGTCTCTTGATATAATCCAATAGGAGAATGATACATAATAATTTTTTTTAAAAAAAATAAAGAATAAGTAAAGAATTGTTAGTTTCAAGGGTATAAGTGATCAAAAAAGGTTAGACCAAAAGATTGATGAAGGGTATTTTTAAACATTTTCTAATAGTTTAGGGGTATTTTGGGCCCTTTCCGTTAACTGTAATAAGTATAAGTGTGTTTTTAGAAAACACACAAAAAAAACCCTAAACATGGCATGATAACTTACTTTAGCATTTTAACTTTACATATAATTATTTGCTCGCCTAATCTCATTTGAAATGAATTTAATATCACCTTAATATTATATTATCAGTCTCACAGTGGCAAGTTCATCTTTTTTTTTCACCAATTAAAATAAAGGTTAGAAATAAAGCCAACTGATATAGTACTAATTAACATGGAATTTGAGTACATGCTGCAATAACTGCACTATTGTACACAATACAGGCATGATATAACGTAACCTTCCTAGATTGTAATTGGAGATTCTACTACAAAGAAAGGGATTTGAAAATGAAGAAAATATCCCTTCAATTTGATCAACCGGTAAATGTTCTTCACCACGGTCTCTTAATCCTACCATAAAGAATGTGGCAATTGACTCGAGAAAAAGGGGTGAGGTTGGGGGATGAATTGAATGGAGTCACGGGGTGAGGATGGGTTCGAGATGCGGGTGTGTGGAGGTAAAACGAGGAATGTGCGTTGAGGGTTGCGAAGAGTAGGTTGTGTGAGGCGGTCGCTTTAGTTGTGGGGATGTTGAAATGCGGTAAAATGGGTAGGGGAGAGAGGGGCGAGGTGATGAGGGGGTGGGGCTCAAGTGGGTGTGTAGAAGAGGGGGAATCCGATTGGGTGGGCGGGAAAACGGTATAATAACAGTGAATAGCTTTAATCCCAGTACAGTTGGCAGGGATAAGGGGGAGGCGGTGTAAACTAGAGGGCATTTGGGATGATTCCCGCTTTCTCTCCCACATCCTTGTCACGAATAATCACTGGAATGGGTTTTAGAGCCTTTGGTCCATTACTTAGGCCTCTCTTGTGAAAAGAAACCTTCTTCATAGGGACAACCATAAGCTCCATGTTAGGGTACGGTAGGGTCTACAAGTTTGATGTTGATGAATACTATCATAGAATCACCCCTACCTATGTAACCTTATATGAATGTGTGATCCTTGTATTTTACGAGTCTTCTATTCAAATGTTGAATATGTTCATGTCTCCTATTATGTACTGTGGGTGTGTGGTCTATAGTCCCTAATGCTCTATATGTGAGTTGTTCATCACTTGAGGATAATGTATATGTGGTGTGATCCTTTGGAGGTGGTTTCATTAATGACTAGGTGGTTTCTCTTAGGTGATCATGATAACCAATATGTACACTCACACATCTCATGCATAACTATAAGTGTAATATGTTCATGGTTTTAATTGAATGAATGAAAGTAAAAAAATGCACTTTAACTAGGAAAACATGAGAGGTGTACTAGTGTAGGTAAGAGTATGAGACTTTACCTATACATTGCACAAGTGGGCCTTGAGGGGATCCCTAGGGTGATTTATTCATATACATAGTTGATGAATGTATGATTAGGCTATGAACATGATGGATGTGAGATGATGATAGGTATATGATTATGAGGGAAAGAAAGTGATTTTCTTGTGCATCTTATTATTATGTTATGATGTAATGTTCTTACATGAATGTATGAATGAAGCATGTTAATGATAATCTAGTAAATGAGAGTCACTTGGATAATTTTTTTAATTTCTACTCTATACTAGACTATGTTATGATTATGAGAAAGGATATTCTCACATGACGTAGTTTTTGATAAAAGGACATTCACATCATTAACATATAAGAAGGGAGTTAATCTCTTAAAACCTATTTTATATTCTAATATTTAATGAAGACTAAAAGGATTTTCAAAAAGGGAAAGTTAGCTTAGCACCGAGTGAACTTGACAATGAGAGGTGTCCCTTTCCGAAAGAAAGGTAGGTTCACCAAATGAGGTGTCCCTTCCCAAAAAGGAAGGTAGATTCACCAAATGAGGTGTCCCTTGCCAAAAGAAAGGTAGGTTCACCAAATGTTTTCATGAGGTGGAAACTCCGAGTTAATTAACATGAAGAGTCATATTTCCTTAACTATGTGCCCCCATAAGATCCAAGCAAGTGGATCCACCTAGATGTTATGATGATGTTGATGTCCTACCTTGGAAAGTAGGATGACCTCCTTTCGCTGTGAGGGGATGACACATGATTCCATGTTTAGCTCACATGGTCTAATGTCGGTTAAGACAAAGTTCCCCAAATGTAAAATGAGCAATGGAAGTAAGATGATGAACCCTAACTAGGACTGCCTAAGGGACGTTGCTTAGTGTAGGTGAGGGAATGAGACTTTACCTATACATTGCACAAGTACTCTCTGCAGGAAATCTAAGAAGGATTATATTATGTATATGTTCTATGCATGACATGGTGTACATACTCTTAATGATTCATAGTACTATATGTCTGGTATGTATGTATATGTATCTATGGTCTCATTTGGTTCTCAATCATATAATTGGTTGCTGTTATATTGCTGTATTGGCTATACTTGTTAAGCTGATGTATGAAGTGAGTGGCAATGCTTGTGATCTCTTTGATTGGTTTACTCAGTAGGTGTGAGGTTATTTGGCTTCAAATTTACATTGCACTAGTAGGCTTAGATTGAGATTTTGAGTAAGGTCTTATGATGTATTGATGAGATGAACTCTTTATATATACAATGTTGTATATTACTTCATTATGATGATGTTGTTAGTATTGACTTGCACGTTGTCTTCATATGTGTAGGATGACTAAATGGATTATGACTATGATGTAATAAATGAATGAGTTCCTATATGATGGTCTAGGAAGCATGTGTGTCTTATTTTCAAGGTTAAATACATGTATTGTACCTTGTTGAATGTGATGTGCCTAAGTCTAAGGTGAATTCATGGGAACACTTAGTATGAGTAGTTTTATGGAATGCTACTTGCACATTGCACTAGTGTGACTTGTGGTTGTCTTAGATGGTGGTTCTTATGTGAAGTATGTATTTCATGATATGTTGTCTCTATGAATGTATATGCTTAAAAGGATGAAGGTTGTATGAATGTTCACCTTGGTGACCTTAAGGTGATACTTCAATATGGATATGGAATGCGACACTATTTATGCATTGCTCTAAGTATTACTTAAGGGTATTTTGTGGGTGGGTGAGTTAAGTAAAAAGAAAGCTAAGACTATGAATATGTTGAATGTGCCTTAAATATTATATATGGTTTTATGTGTGACTGTGAATATTATTCATGTCTATATAATGTATGTGAACTATATTGTGTTTATTGTATCAATTGTTCATGAAGTTTTACTAAATGACATATGCATGGTTTCCAATAAAATCTCCTCTTTAAATCATGTTTTTGTCTGGTTATCATACTTAGTGCATTCTTATACTAATACCATTCTTCTTCATCTTTTTACACAAAGTGTAGGTGGTGATGGATAGAGGATATTTCCTAAATGAAGATCTTGGATGGTTATTTTGAAGCTTAAGTGTGTCCTTATGATTCAAGGACCTTCATGTTAAGATGTTATTTAAGTTTATTTAATAGTATAGGAGTATTCATTTATGTTGTTAAGGTTTGTGTCCCTATCCTATTCTATTCTATTCTATTGATGTTCAGTCTAAGATAGCAAGACGAGACTTAGTGTCTTAACTATGTACTTATGATATTTTTAATGAAGTGATGTTTTAGCATTATGTTATGAAAAGTTTTAAATTTTCCGCTAAATTTCTTTGACAATGCGATGAATGAACGCTAAGAGGCTTGTCCAAGACCTCTAAGAGGTCGACGACGACAAGTAGATCAATAAAAAGTATCAAAATGCATCAAATCACAATGGTCAACTCTTTTCCGAACCATTACCCTTCATTACAATATCAGTGGTCGAAATTATTTTTCTTCGTTTTTATATCATATCACTAGATGAAACTATTTTCGTTCGACTTTATATCACATTACTTGCTGAAACCATTTTCCTTCAGTACAATATCACTAGCATATTATATCATGTCACTAGTCAAAACTATTTTCATTCATCATTTTACACATCACTAACCGAAATCATTTCCCTTTGAATTTATATTATGTCACTTTTCTGAACAATTTTTCTTGGGCATAATATCACATGTTTCATGACGATGCACAACAATATTAATGCAAATAAGCAATTTCACACAATAAGAAAGAGACAACAATTTAAGCAATTCAAGTCCATAGTGATATCATCTAAGTATATCATCAATCAATAAAATAGGGTCTATAACAAGGCAATTCACAAAACATTATGATTAATATGTTACCTTTTCATTAGTACCTTTTTTATTCATTAAGACTAATCAAATGGAATGATGAATCCATCACCTCATTCTCATTACTCCCCAACACAAACAATGAAGGAAAATACATGATTCTACTAGATTTACAATATTTATGAGATCACTTGCCTCAATCCATTCAAAAATTTAATTCAAGACTTGATACTTTCCTTTCCAAATAACATTCAAAAGTCACACAATCTAATTCAATCAACCAATCGTAATAAGATTCCCTAAATAGTAATATTCATATCATACACTTTGAAAATGGGTCTATCCACTCGAAAATTCAATTATGAAAATGAGGTTTGAATTCAAAAATCTTTAATCAAAAATATTATCCAACACATTTGGAGATCATCGGTGAAAACCAATATGAAAAAGAGTTAAAATCAGTTCACAATCACCATTTTAGTTTAAAACTTAAGTTCTTGAAAATTCTTACTATTTTTCAATCAAAACATAAGTTTTAACGTTAAAATCCATAACTGATTAAGGAAATTGAATTTTTAGGGTTATAAAAACTTACCCAAATAATTTAGCACAAGAAATTTCTTCAAAATCGCCTCCAAGGATTTTACAAAGCTCAAAACGAGGAAATAGCTAAAACTCCAAAAATGACAGGCAAAAAAGGGTCTTAGATGTCGTTGACAAAATCAAACTCCGTATAAAACATCTATGTACACCTCTGCAGCAGATACGTTGTGAAGATTTGGTAGCGAAATGTAGATACACGCCACACAGTGATGAGTGACGATCACAAAAGAACAAGGAAATGACCACTGTTCACGTGAACGCATAAATGCTTTGCTGAAGGGGTGGCGCATAAAAGGACAGGGTACATCACCTGTTCGTGATCTAAGAAGGCGAGTAAGAGCACATAGAACAACGTAGAAAGAAAATAAAGCAAACCAAAGCATCTGAAAATAGTGTCTGAAATGAGCTGGCGAAGAGTCGATCGCGGATGTTGTACAATGGACGAACCATACGGAACACAAAGTCATATGGTACAAATGAAGCTAAAGCTCGGATGAGAATTAGAGCGACCAATGAAGCCATTGAATACGAATTTGAGTTCTTCTTGACTCGAAAAATCATGAAGAAGGCACGAAGAAAGAAAACAAAGATAAAGAAAAGGCTAAAGTCAAAAAGCTCAGAAGATTGCATTGAAAATTCGAGGACCAAGAATTTACACCTTCCAGGGGGTCGTAATTCATCCCGCTCGATCACAACATGAAACTCAGCTCAAAAATTTTGGGGTGATCCAAGCATCCACGCCCGCAAACTGTTAACTAAGGTGACAATCTAAAGGCTAAAAGCTCTATTTTTCAAACTAGGGACCTAAAATCCTCAAAATGACACTAAATCTAAAACCGACTCTTATACCAATTTCTATATTTCAAGACTAATGGAATCAATGGAATTCTATTCTAATACTCGAAGCCCCAAAAGACATCGAGAAAATTTTGTGTTTGCGAAATTATATTATATGTCACTGTTACAGCTAATTGGAACGAAGACATACACAATTGTCCAACTTTAGTAAATGGGAGATACACCAGATAGGAAGTCTAAAGAATCAGAACAATGGCATGTCGAAAAATCAAATCATAAATGGACGAACAAGGGAAGTCGCGATATGGAGAACGGGGGCACAGAAAGAAAAAAATGAACTATTGTGTGTATGGTTAAAAAAAGATTTCAAAAATATCTTCAGGTCAGTACACATCCACTACCTACATTATGTTCATCCTTGAATATCAAGTAAAAAAAGAGATGAAAGCCTAGAAAAGCTGAGGATATCTAGCACACATATCAGACTTTGTCTCCAACAGAGTAAAGACACGTTTAATTCACAGAGTGCGGGAGAGCGATAACGGTTAAGTCTATGAAAGTGATATAGTACGAACAACGCGCAAACGCTTGAACAAGCAGAAGCTAAGTGGAAGGAATGTGATAACTAAAAATAAGCAATGGAGTGGGCGAATAAGAGCAATAACCGGGGCGAAAGGGATAAACAAAAAAGAACATAGCTATAGGTTTCTCAGTACAAGAGGTCACGTCTGACTCAACAACAAATGATATCAAGGGAATTAAATAGGACTCATGTTTGACCACGTTACTTTGAAAGCATGGAAGATAAGAAACACAAGCATGCAACAAATACAGACTAAGTGTGGCTAAAAGCCAACTTATTGGCCACCTCTCCCACTCTTCTCGAAATCTCAAAGGGTCTTGTTGTTCTTTTAAAACATCATCACACTTTTTATGGGTGATGCTCGAAACCAAAAATAGTCACTCTTCATAAATACTAGGGCTGGAACTTTTCGGTCTTTACGAATCTTCTACTGACTCTGGGTTGTCAACACTCAACCATAAATCATATGAACCTGCTCCATAACATTTCTAAAAAAGTTTATATCTAAAGGGTCTATCTCATCCAAAACAAATTGATTGGATCTACACCGTATTTCATGCAATGCCTCAAAAGGGGTCATATGAATATTAGAGTGATAAATTGTTGTTGTAAGAAACTCATCTTAATCCCATCTAGCACCAACATCATTCACACAAGCTCGGAGTATGTTCTCCAATACATGAATCGTCCACTCGGACCGATGCAAGGTAATACTTATATCTAATTGAGCGCCCAAACCATGTTGCAAGGCCTTCTAGAAATAGAAGGTGAACAATGAACCTCGATTACAAAAAATGAAAATGGGAACTCCATGAAGTCACACAATCTGAATGATGTAAAATTGAGCTAATTTCTCCATCGTATACTTCACCCAAACATGGATGAAATTGTTGAACTAGATCATCCTGTCAACACCCACCCAAATTGAGTCATGACCGCTCATGGTGGTAAGCAAATCAAAAATGGACATGATGTCACTTGTTTATTCTCATCAAGAAAAATAAGCCTCAAACCCAGTAAAACGAAAGAAATGCGGAAACTAAAACAAGAATAAGATAAAAGTGAAAAACTTATTCTTTCAACTATAAGTCTAAAACCTAGTTGTCACGTATATAAGCCATTAATACATAAAGCAAGGAAATAAAAAATAATTATAAATTTCAATGTATTTGTTTCTCAAATAGAACGAAACATAAATTTTAAGAAACAAGAGGGCCCATAGGCATGAAAAACAACTACCTCAGAAAAGTCCTGTGACAAGCGTAGGAAATAGGAGAAGAAGAAGAGTAATCACATGGTGTCAGACTTTGTAACGACCTGTTTAGTCGTTTTGAGCAGCGGATTTGATTTCTGGAAAAACTGGCTGAGTCGACGTGAACCCCGACGGACCGTCATGGCACGACGGACCGCTCGAGGGAGTACCGTTCCAAAAACACTTAAAGAATTCTAAAAAATGAGGTACATGAAATCGACTCTCGGGAAGCGTCACGACGAAATGGCAGGATGGACCGTCACAGGGTGACGGACCGTCACAGACTCTTTGGGTGGAAATTGATTCTCTGAAACCTTGCGAGACCTGAAGAGGAACGTTCGCAGGCAAGACGGGGCGTCACAGGTGCGTAAGCCCAGTCGGGGTAGATTTTTCGTTACAAGTTTTAAGGGACGTTTGAGCTATTCCTACTTTAATTATAAAGTATAGAGGGTTAAGTTTAAATAAGTCTAATTACTGGACGGTTTAAAGACGGTTAACCTTAAGTGAATTAGTGGGTTACTGATTGACAATCTTTTATAATCTCAATTATATGCCTAATTAGGGTAAAAGAAAAGAGGGTTTGCATAAGAAAAATAGAAAATAGATAAGAACAACAGAAAAGAGGAAACGCGTAGAGAGAGAGGAAACGAGAGGAATTAGCAAGGATTAGTGTAGAGAGTAGCTGATTGATCGCAATTTTCAGTGGAGGTAGGGTTATGGTTTCTTCTTTTATACTACTGTAGTAAACCTTATAGACGAATTGTGATATGTGTTGGGTGAGCGATTGTAAACTCTTCATATATGCTAATTGTGTGTATGCATGATGTGATTTTTCATAGTATATAGATTGTGATGAGGACAAGCATGATGAAGCTATTGAATCCCACATCCTTGATAAAAACACTAAATCTCTTGTTCAAATGATGATGCTTTATATAAAAGACGGATTGATGAACTAAAGTAAGAGATGATGATTCTCTTGATATAAAGAAGGCTTGATTTTATAGGAATGAGATTAGTGGGCCGCGGGGTCACGAACGACACCGTAGATTTAGGGGATCGGGTGTCAGAATCGACACGTAGATTTAGGGGATCGGGGTCATGTGGGGGTGTCACGAACCGGAACGTAGAATTAGGGGATCGGGTGGTCACGAAACAACCGAACACGTTAGATTTAGGGATCGGTCTTTATGGGTAAGTTTGTCAAGAACCGACATGTAGATTAGGGGATCGGAGTGTCACGTTCCGACAAATAGTAGTAGGGGGATCGGAGTGTTCACGTACCAACACAAGAGGACTAAAGAATAACGAGGGATCGGAGAAGTGTCCAAGTACCGACACAAGGAGGAAAATAGCTAATCGAATCTGGAAAGATGCTAATATACTCAATCTACAAGAACATGTTTCACAAAAGAGTATAGTGTGGAGGGCTTGAGTCCTAATAGATATGATCGGGGATATTTAGGTATAAATGATGTGTAGATACTTGTTGCTCACCTGTTAAGAATAATTAGTTGATTTTATGAGTTATTGAGAATATTGCTGTCTATTTTGATGTTGGCGTGATACCTACTCTCGTAGTACACGGGTTAATGATACTGACCTACTTTATGTTTTTTTCTTGTTATTTGTGATGTGCAGACCAACGTGCCGTTCATCTTCATCTAAACAGTAACTCTAGCCAGTAGTCATTACTCCCGGATATCAGGGTGAGCTTCAATGCTTCTAGCTTGGACTGGATCTTCTTCATCATGTCTTGAGGCATTGAAGTTCCGGCATGGACTAGCTTTTGTTTTTTATTTTCGCATTTTTTAGAATACTCTTAGGGAGTAATTTAATCATAGATTTCTTGTGGTGAGACTTCAAATTTTGGGGATAATAATAGATGTTTGAATTTAGAAGTATAAATTGGTTTTTATTAATGAGGTTTAAGTCTTCCGCCGATACTTTCTGGTGATATTAAATTGAAATGTAAGGCGTTTAGATTGGTTGGTTCGCTAACATAGACGGATAAGTGTGGGTGCCAGTCGCGAATCCGCATTTGTGGTCGTGACAAAATTGGTATCAAAGCATTAAGGTTCTTGGTCGCAGCACACAAGAAACAAGGTCGAGTAGAGTCTTAAAGAAACGGTAGGGGTACGCCTTTACTTTGCTTTCGAGAACGAGGCTATAAGACGTAGGAAAATCCATTCTTTCTTCTTTCCTTTCGTGCATTACCTGGGATTCCAAACTGGTATCTAGGTGATACAAAATTGGTGTATAGGGACCATCTTCACTATATTTCGCAGGATGGTTAGAACTAGAGCAACGACTACGTCAACACCGAGACAACGGCGGGAAGGTGCGTCGAGCCAGCCACTGGGGCTGTAGCCGAGGAAAGATAGCGGCAAGAGGCCGGGTAGAGGTCGGGGAGACGTCCGCTAGAGGAAGAGGACGATACATAGCTCATCAGGGAGTGTACTTGTGTAGGGCGGTGACTCATCCACCGATTGAGTTAAGTGTAGAGACGGGGGAGGATGGGGAGAATGAAACAAGTGCAGAATGCGGAATTTCCACCCAATCCTACCCCAGAAATGCTCAATCAGATTATTGCTGATCTTAGAGGGTTATCACTGATAAGGGTTCAAAACACCTCCAGGGTTTCGAGCGCCAGCACCTCAGGTTCTCGAAGGTAACAAACATCAGCCAATATGGCTCCTGTATGGATGCCTCATTGAAATAGGCACGTTTCACGTTGACTACTGGGCCTATAAGACGAATGTATCAGCATGAACTTCAGCGTAGTAAGCTTCTTGAAATTGGAAACCTCCAGTCGTTCACGGGTCTGCTGAATTATGAGGATGCTTCGATTTCTGTTGACTCTCATGAGCTAATACACAAGATGGGTTAGAGAACGTTTGGGGTTGAGTTCGTGAGTATCAGTTTTCAATTGGGAACGCCAAAATGTGGTGGCGGGTCACATTGTGAGTGGCAACCAACAGAGGCACCACCTATGAATGGCTCATTTTAAGTTTGTTTATGGAAAAGATATCCCCCGTACTTTGAGGGTAGAAACGGGATGAGTTTTGAGCTAGAGCAAGGTTTAGGAGAGTCGGTTACGCATATGAGGCTAACTTTCGGCATTATCCCGGTAGCCCCCAACTATGTTTCAGTCCACAAGAGAGGCGGATTCGCGCGTTTTGGAAGGAGTTGAGATCGAGTTGCGAATTTCAGCTTTACATGGGTAGCGGCCACACGAACATCCTTCCAAGAAGTGGTAGATTTCGTGGTAGAGGTGGATGGAAGGAGTGAAGCCAGATAGAATTTACCATAGATCGACATCAAGAGGTTTCGAAAGGGAGTGAGTTTTTAATGTTCATTACTCTAGAGGACAGGGTCACGGAGGTTACTCAGTTGACCCATTCCAGTCCTTCACTACAGGACTGTAGTTGGGGGTTCCACTCAGACCGTCGGTCAACATTCTCGAGAGACCTAGTTGCTTTTACTCTAGAGATTTATGGATGTGGGGAGAGATGGACATATTAGGAGGGAATTGTCCCAAACAGAGTTATAGGACCCCCAATAGCTGAGGTAGAGTGGTCATGGTACGAGGCCGTTATTCTGGGAGGACGTGGGTGGTCGAGGTGGTAATGGTGGTTTCACCAAAACGGCCGGGGGGGTGATGGGTGGGCAAATTGAGCCACTACATACAAACATAGTAGGGGCAAAGGACAAAACAAAGAAGGGCCCACTGGTAGCTTTCCTGGGAGATCGGAGGCGGGACATCTGATGCTGTCATCCAGGTAAATCTCTGGTTGTGATGAAGGGCCTTCTGTATTGTGATCCTGATACAAATTTTCTTAGTATATTCCTCATTTGCTAATGAGTTTAAATTGACATTGTGAATTACTTGATATGCCTATTCGGTGTTCTACTCCGGTGGGTGCGATGAGTCGTGTAGTTGAAAGGTATATAGGTTGGTTTGTGGTGAAAACTTTGGGGAGTAGTAGTAAACTTATGTAGACTTGGTTATTTGAAATGGTAGATTTTGATGTAATTTGGGTATGACTTGGGCTTTCTTTCCGAATTTTCCGATCGTGATTGTAATGCTAAGACATGTGAGTTAGCCAAGCCTGGGGACAGATCAGTTAGTGTGGGAGGGTTGAATACACTTCCAATCCGGTTGTATCGTCTCCTTCTCGTGCTAAGAGAAGGGTTAGTACGGGTTGTTTAGCTTCTTGGCACCCTACGGGATGATACATACCAAGTGAATTCAATTGAGGTAGCTTGCTCCGGTCTTCGATAGTCCGCGAGTTTTAGAGTGTTTCCTGCAAACCTTTCATTGGTAGCACCGGCATAGAGATATTGAATTCGGCATTCGATCGTGACAACCGGGGGGTACTCGCCCCCATTCCATTACCTCTTATTAGATGGCTCTAGCAGAGTTAAGGGAGTTAAAAAGCCCAACTTCAGAGTTGTTGAGGCAAAGGCTTAATTAAACCAAGGGCATCTCTTGGGGTGCTACGGGTTGTTTGTGAAGAAAAAGGATGGGAGTTATACGGCAGTTGCACAAGCGTAACCATAAAGAACAAGTATTCCTCTCTCGCAATTGAGACTTGTTCGATCAGTTACAAGGTGCTTGTGTCTTCTCTTTTTAAAAGTTGACATGAGATCCAGTTATCATCATTGAATAACGGGCAACGGAGTTGCCAAAGACTGCTTTAGAACCAGGTTGTGGGCATACGAATTTGTCGTGATGTCTTTGGTCTACGAATGCCCCGCTGCGTTCATGAGTTGGATGAACGGGATTTTAAGCCATATTTGGATCTCTTGTGATTGTATTTATTGATGATATACTGATATACTCTAAAAGTAAGGAGGAACATGAGGAGCATTGAGAAATGGTTGAAAAATGTTGATGGGGAGAGAAAGCTTTATGGCCAAGTCTCTAAGTGTGAGTTTTGGCTAGATGCGTGTCCTTCTTGGGACCGTTGGTGTTTCTAAGGATGGAGTGATGGTGGATCCTTCTAAAGATCGAATAGTGAATGAAGAATTGGCTAAGACCTACTAATGTGTCAGAAAGAAGAAGCTTCATTGGCTGAAGCCCAGTTACTACCGTCCCCATTTTTCAAGGGATCTCTTCTATTGCTTCCCAATTGAAGAACTGACTCAGCAGAATGTTCCATGTGTGGTCAGATGAGTGAGAGGATAAGCTTTCGAAGATCAAGACTCGGGTGACTACGGCCCAACCCAATTCTCACCTTGCCAGTGGAAAGTAAGAAGAAGAATTTCATTGTCTAGTGATGCATCCTATTCGGTTTGGGATTTCTGCAGTGCTAATTAAGCCCAAGAGAAGAAGTGATTGCTTATGCTTCAAGAAATTAAAAGTGCATGCATGAAACGGTAAACTATCCAACTCATGATTTGGGAATTGGACGCGGGAGTGTTTGCATTAAAAGCAAATGGGAGACCACTATTTAATAGGGGTGGTTAAGTGTGTATGGTATATACGGAATCATCGTTAGCCTACAGTATGTCTTTACTCAGGAAAGATTTGAACTTGAGACAGAGGAGATGGCGTGGACCCTGCGAAAGGACTCACATCACTATTTTGTTAATCCGGGGAGGAGAAGGCGAAGAATGTGGTTGTAGCGGATGCTTGTATAGTAAGAAAGGCGGGAAGGAAGCATGGGAAGCCTAGCTCACTTGCAAGCTTCAGACGCCAATTGGCTAGCGAAGTTCAGATTCTGGATAACGACCTTATGAAATGAGAAGTAAAGAGAAGGGAGTATTTTTAGATTGGTGGGAGGCAAGACTTCCTTCCTTGACAGATTAAGGGACAGCGGTGTAATGATGAAAAATAGATCCGGATTCCGATGGGAATATAAAGTGTCTGCAAGGAGAGTCAACAGAAGCGACAATCGATTGAGGAAGGTTTTTTGAGGATAGCCGGAAGGGTTAGGTGTACCCCAGTCGTCGATGAGTTGATCAACACTATTCTGATGGAGGCTCATAGTTCAAGGTATTCGATACATACGGGTGCAACCAAGATGTGATCAGTGACCTAAGTCAACACTTTTGATGGAGAGATAGAATGAGCGTGATATGTGGGATTTATTGCCAAAATGCCAAACTGTCAACAAGTAAAGTAAGGAACACAAAGGCCCGGAGGAAAAACTTCAGAGAAATGCCCATTCCGGAATGGAAAAATGGGAGAAATCGCAATGGGACTTCGTTGGTTGGTCTTTCCAAAGACGATGGGAAGTACGACTCTATTTGGGGGATTGTTGAAGGTTAACTAAGTCTGCTCATTTTATTCCGTTGTATTGTTAAGGTGAATTAACAATGCCGAAGAAGTTAGCCAAGATTATAGCTCAAAAATCGTTCGATTGCATGGGGTTCCACTATCCATCATATCAATAGAGGTTACGCAGTTTACTTCTAAGTGGGTTTGGAAAATCATGCATGCGGAATTGGGTCTAGGTTGGGACTTAGTACACGCGTTGCCATCATTCAGACCGATGGTCAGTCTGATGCGAACGATTCCAAGTGTTGGAGGGATATGCTTCGTCGATGTGTTGGTGATAGAATATGTGGGGGCCAGGATAACTTCTTACCTTAGCGGAAGTTTCCCATACAATAATAGCTATCACTCAAGCATGGAATGGATCCATTGAAGCATGTTATGGTCAGGAGATGTAGGTCCCCCATATGGTTGGTTTGATGCATCGAGGTTGACCCGGGGTGGTAATGTCTTTGAGGGATTCGATAGAGAAAGTGAAGATCTATTCAAGAAAATATGTTAGCGGCTCAAAGTAGCAAAAGGAGATGCAGACGGAAAGGGTAGGGATTGGAGTCATGTGGGGGGTGAGCAAGTTTTGCTGTGAAGGGTTCACCCCTGAATGGGTGTGATGCGATTGGTTAAAAGAGGTAAACTAAGCCCGAGGTATATTGTCCATTTGAAGTTCTGAAAGAGCGTAGGGGAGGGGAGACTTATGAATTAGCCTTGCCCACGAGGGCTGTAGGAGGCATCCGGGGTTTAATGTGTCAATGCTTGTGAAAAGTCCATGGGGATGGGAACAACTACCATCATTCGTTGGGATTGGGATTCAGTCTGCTTGATGAGAACTTGTCTTATGAGGAGGAGCCTGTGGCATTAGATAGAGAAGAAATTCGCAAGTTGAGGTCAAGGGACGATAGCATCCGTCAAAGGTTCAATGGAAGACGAATCGACCATGAAGAATCCACTTGGAGAAGGAGGCCGACTATTCAACAGACAAGATACCCACACCTGTTACAAATTCAGGGGGGGGGGTAGGTACTCCTTTTCACCCTTGTTTTTCTTCTGTGATAGTTCGGGGACGAACGATGGGTGTAAATTGAGTTCTATTGTAACGACCTGTGGTTAGGCGTTTTGAGAAGCGGATTTTGATTTCTGGAAAAACTGGCCTGAGTAGACGGATCCACGATGGGAACCGTATGGGGCACGGACGGACTGTCGCGCGGAGAGTTCCGTCCCAAACACTTAGAATTATGAAATGAAATGGGGGTAACTGAAATCGACTCTCTGAACGTCACGGTGTGACATGGCAGGACGGACCGTCACAGCGTGACAGACCGGTCCACAGACCTTTGGTGGTGGAAATTGAGTATCTTAAACCTTGCGACGGACCTGCAGGACGGGACAGTCGCAGGAACGAAAGGGCAGCAAAGGTTGCGAAGCCCAGTCGGGTCGGATTCTTTACACGTTTTTGTTTAAGGGACGTTTGGACTATTCCACTTAATTATAACGTTAGAGGGGTAAGGTTAATAAGTCTAATTACTTGGGGGTTAAAGGAGGTAATCTTAAGTAAGTAGTGGGTTATTAGTACACTCTGTTCTTATACTTAAATTATATGCGAATTAGGGTTTAAAAGAAAGAGGGTTTTGAAATAGAGAAAATGAAAGGACAAAGAAAAAAAGAGGGGACCGAGTAGAGAGAGAGAGAAGAGAAAGAAACGCAGAGGATAGCAAAGGATTTTGAGAAGATAGCTTGTTGATCGCAATTCTTCGGGGAGGAGGTATGGTTTCTTTATACTATGTAGTAAGCTCGTAATAGCGAAAGAATGTGTTGGGTAGTATTTGTAAACTCTTCTATTATGCTTATTGTGTGATGCATGATGTGCTTTTATTTATATACTGATGTGAGGAGACAAGCATGATGAAGCTATTGACATCCCAAATTTGAGATAAAAACCTTAATCTCTTGTGTTAAATGATGCCTTATATAAAAGAACGGCTTGATGAACTAAAGTAATGAGATTGGTGTGCCGTGATATAAAAGAAGGCTGATTTACTACTAGAATGAATGAGATTAGTGCGGCGTGGGTGTCACGAACCGACACGTAGATTTAGGGATAGGGTGTCACGAAACCGACACGTAGATTTAGGGGATAGGGTGTCTCACGAAAACGGCACGTTAGAATAGGGATCGGGGCTGCACGAACCGAACACTTAGATTTAGGGGATGGCTTTGTCACGAACCGACACGTAGATTTAGGGGTCGGAAGTGTCACGTTTTTAAACACATAGTATAAGGGGGAGCGGAGTGTCCCGTACCGACCACAAGAGGGAAATAAAGACTAACGACGGGATCGCGTGTCACGACCGAAACAAGAGAAAGATAGAATAAGTGAATTGGAAAGAGGATATATACTCAATACCTAAAGAACATGTTTCCCAAAAGAGTATGGGGTGGAGCTTGAGTCTCATAGATATGATAGGTGATATTATAAATGATTGTTTATACTTGTTGCTATCACCTGGTAAGAATATTAGTTCGATTTTATGGATGGATCTGAGATATATTGCTTTCTATTTGGTGAGGTAGTGGCGATAATACTACTCAGTACCCGTGTTTTGTACTGACCCCTACTTTTATGTTTTCTTCTTGTTTAGTTTGAGTGCAGCAACGGTGCCGATGAATCTTCGAATCAACAGTAATCTAGCCAGTCTTCATTATCAGGATATCAGGGTGAGCTAATGCTTCTAGCTTGGACTGCGATATTCCCTTCCTCAGTCTTGATGCCACTTGAAGTTCCGGCATGTGGACTGCTTTTGTGTATTTTAGCTTTTTAGAAATCTTAGTTTAGTAATTTAATCATAGATGTTGATTGGTGGGATTGAGGACTTCCAGAATTTTAGGGGGATATAATAGATGTTTTGAATTCAGAGGTATTAAATTGGTTTGTATTAAGGAGTTTAGTCTGCCGCATTTACTTTCGGTTGATATTACATGAAATGTTAAGGTTTAGATGGTTGGTGCGCGCACAGAGAAGGAGAAGGGTGGGTGCCGTCGGTGATCCGATGTGGTCGAGGACAGACGTCGAAAGCCGTACAAAAGGTGTAGAAGCAAGGAGGGAGTAGCAAACCAAACTGTGGAGGCCGGGGACTGTACTTAACAGTAGCAAATAAACAAGATAAAACTAGCTAGAAAACGAGTAATCTTTTCATCCTAACCATACCTCATCAAAATAGAACCTGCATAGAAATCAATCAAACATAAAAGTTTCACGATACACAATTCATAAGGCCTAACAATCACAACTCAATCTTCACAATTCAACAACTAATATGTATCAAGTATGTCACACACAACTGTCAAACGAATTAATTATAAGTATCAAGTAAATCAATCACAAGTAACATTTAATTTGAATTATTAGTTTGATAATTCATATAATTTTCCTAAAAAAAACAAAGATAATAACATATTATTATTTTAAAAGTTACATAAAATAACATATATTACAATAATTAACAACTTTATATATCTAGAAATGATATTTAACTTTACTAACTCTCCAAATTGCTTCAAATAACTTAGGAAAATACAATGTACTATAGCAAACTATAACCTAAATAAATGGAGTAGCTAGGGTTTGATGTTTGTTAATGTGCCACACATAAGCAAACATTTGACGACAAATTGCATGGCGCCTCTCTCCCCACATATCGCGTCGCCACTCTAATCAATATCCGCGCTCCGCGTCATCTTTTTTAGAAAAGCACAAGGGTAAAAAATTGTTTCAATGTATAAAGCAGAGAAAATTGTAAAAATACAGTATTTGTGTTCCCCCTCCCCTCTTCAGATCTCGCTCACACTCTCCAAATCTTTTCGCCATCCTCGCCTTTCTCACTTATACAAACAAAAGCGAAATGTATAATTGTGTTTCATGTTTAAATAAAGCGTGAGAAAAAATGTATATATAAAACATGCACAAGTACATAATTTGTCATCCTATACACTTATGATTATACAATAAAAATAATCCCGACACACCAGTTTCTTTTGTCTACTTTCTCTATTCTTATGTTGTACAATTTGCAAATTGTATCTAATTCTCTTTCTCGTTTTAACATTCGATTCAATTGTCTTTCTGTCAAAGTATCTTTTGTCTTCTTCTCTTTCTTCATTTTATCAAATTCAAATTGTTTATAATAATTCTATCCACTTATAATAATACAATTTGTTTTATACACTTCGTTTATCACAGTTCTCCTGCCCCAAGAGTGTCTTTCTCTTTTCATGTTTTATACACTGCGTTTTATATAAATTTGCTTCACTGTATCTGTATTGCGACGGATACAGTTTCATGTTTGATATGGAGCGCAAACTTTGCTTTATAGCATACAAAATAAAAATTTATAAAAATAACACTACACACACATTTACGATGAGAAATATCAAGTTATAAAATACTTTTTAATAATAACTACTTAAAGCATATTATTATCAAGTTTATAGCCATATCAAGAAAAAATATCTTATTTCATTAATTTTTTTAAATATATAATTAACTTATTTAAATAATGCATTTATTATTCAGTTACTTTTTTTAAATCAATGTGTATTTAATCAAATTAATTATTTTAGCTACCTTTCTTAAACAAAACTCTTTAAACGAGGTAATTAAATTAAATATTATATAGTTATCTTTTAAAAAAATTACTAAATAATAGGAATTTTATCATTCCAATAAATAATAACTACCCATCAATATCTAAAAAATACAGTGTTCTTTAAAACTGTCAGACGTATTAAAAAAAATTATATTACCCATATTATTGTTCTTCCCCAAATCCTCACAAAATTTCTTTTTGCACGCCCTAACCTTTCATATTCATCCAAATTTGCTCAAAAAAATTCCAATATTAACATCTTCTTCTTACAACATGGTTCCACTTTTCCACTCAAATCTACACTTTTTGCACTCAAATCTTCATCTGTTTGCACTCCAAAAAAATGATGCTAACACACCCACCCCAGCCCCCGTCATTACCCCCCCGCCTTCCCCCCGATCAACGCCCCCTCCCCCGGCCCCCCACTCCCCTCCCCTGGCTTCTCCACAACCCCATCCCACCCCCCGCCCCCCGACAAACCCATCCCCCTCCCCCTTATTCACTACACCCTCCAGCCACAAGGCCCAATTACCCCTTATGTCACCCCGCCCTACATTTGATTCTCTCATCCCTCATCTACCTCCCCCTCACCGTTCCTTCCCACAACATCCTTCTGCCCTTCCTCACCCCTTTTCCTTTATAATGTCGAAGAGAGCAAATCGAAGGAGAGAATGAAACCCGGCGCAAAAAGTAGAAGGCTGAATGATGAAGCAAGATCGGAGTTTCCGTGGGAGGTTAACGATTAGTAATCTCCAGCAAATCAATGATAAAGTCTATTGGTGTCCTTCTTGTAATCGGATAACGTAGATGTTATATGTCTTGATTCGTGATGGTAGGATCTGTTAATTCAAGAAAAGTTTTAAGAAGTTTTTGATAAACTTGCAACATGAGTCCTTTATTTCTGACGGAGCACCGGGTGTTTTATGGCAAAAGACGTGCTTTGTGTCGCATAATCTCCTCATGATTATCCAACAAAGTCTAATTTATGAACCTTCAGTATCAAGAGTGTTACACATGTTCTTCGACAAGAAGAAAGTTCAAAGTAGTATACTTGTTCATATTTTTTCTTATCTTAATTAAAGTTTCTTTATAGTCATTACAAAATTTTTATTATTTCAATTTTTTACAGTGATTATGGTCTATAAATTTTCTTTGTCGAATACATAGCAATGGTGTTTTTTTTTGCATATTACATATTGATATTGATTCAAAATATCATCGTCCCCAAAGATATGTTACATTACGGGCATTATGCAAAATCAAAGAATGATGAAGGCGCAATCAGTGAAATGAAGTTATAGGAAACAGTTGCTAGCCAGGCAGGGTGGACTCGAACTAATAAGAACAAGTTATTGGACAACCACCCATTATCCTACTCAAAAATTCGTAAAGGGAAGTAGAATCGTCATGGGCACAATGTACATTTTTTTGAATGACTGTTTTTTTAACTTAATGAACATTTATGTAATTTCCCAGATTGTTATTATGAAAACTGATGATTTTCTAAAATATTAGTGATTATTATGAATTACAAAATGTGTCTCACTTTATAAATTTTGAACGCAACAAGAAAAAATAGAAACCACTGTAGGAATCATGTATGAACATGATATGAATTAGAATGTCAGATTATTAATTTGATATATAGCACATAGACACTAATATTTTTTTTTTAAAAAAATAATAAATGACAGTCTGCTTCAATAGAATATTTTAATAAGTAAATATGTATGATATTTGTATAAATTGCCACTTTTCAATATGTAAGTTAAATTCTTTTATGGCATAATGTATGAAAAATTATATGAAATAGTACGGACATTATGATTCAACATGACAAATGAATAAATATATAATTATACCTTAATAATTGTGTATGACTTTTGCAAATTTTTTTTGTAGAATATTGATATGATATTGTATGCTTTTAAATTTACAAACAGAAACAAAATGTACTTTATTAATGGTTATGAATTACGGTATGAAAAATGTATTATGAATTATAGTCCATATAAATTATTATATGCACATTAATGTCATGAAAATATATATGAAAATAGTACAGACATGTGATTCAACATGACATATGATATGAATAAATTATAATATACTTTATAATTGGGTATGAACTTTTGCATAAAATTAGTTGTATGATACTATAGGGAATACTGTATACTTCAAATACAAAACAGAAACAAATGTTAATTATATTACTGGTATGAAACTGTATGAAAAAGTGTTAAAAAAAAAAAAACATACATATTTTTATATCAATTTGATTGTATAAATGTATAGATTTTGTATATAGTCCTCATTCATTTATGCAATAATTTATGCATACTATAGATTATATGACTTATTAATGGGAAAGATGTTAAGATATGAAAGTTGTAATATACAATGTATGACATTTGTATAAAAAGTAATATGATTCAATAAAAAAATAATGTTGTTAAACAATGTAAATACTAAAAACAAAGACGTAACAGTCGGAAATCATTGTTTTGTACATGATAATTTGGAACCAATGTCTTCCTATTGTGTCAAAACTTGATTGGCATTACTGACATGTGCTTTGGTCCTCTGAATTTCACATCAAGGCGAACCCTTCCAGAGTCAAATTTGGGATCTTAACGCTGATCTTTTTGGACCGAGCGTGAACATCATTTTAAGCTCGAAAATTACACTTGTATGGATCACCATGTACTCCGCACGAGATAGGCTCGACAAGAATGGAAATAAGCATGCTCTGGAAATTCTTGATGAGTGCTGAATATATTTATCTCAACAGAATTATATTTTCTTCTATAATTAAGTGAGATACTATAGCATTAAATAAACCAATCAAAGAGGAGACGTATATATAGGATGCCCGCCATCTCAAGTCGACGTATTTTTCATGGCGCTTCACAACATAAATTACATTTAGGCATCACACAATTCATACGCAATTCATACCACAATTAAATCTAAATACAATCACTGATATATACAAAACAAGCACAATTTAATACAAGTTTATACACAATCACACCAATGCACATATCATAGGATGAAAAATCAATTTCATACACAAAGACTATTACAATTCATGCGACATACCAATATAAATGCACTTTCATACCCAATTTATAAATTTTTAATAAAAATTATATACACAATTAATCCAACTTTATACCGAATTCAATTATTTAAGAAACAATCCAATCATAAATATACAATAAAAAAAATGTGGTCTTCTACATATTTCATACAATACTATTGATACATTACATACATAAATAATACAGTATTCACATATCACCAATATACAAAATTTTAAATTTGACAATTTAAATATAATAAGGGATGGCTTTACCAAAACTCGCATTTCAGTATAACGTTCAAACAATATCAATACAATTGTCAGATTTTGTTCTAATTGTTTCATAATAAAAATTGCAATTGATCAAAATCTGTAACTATTATATTTTATCCAGTACTCAATATCCAACAACTTCATTGTAATTACACATCAAAATAAAAAGTCACTATACGTAATATTTTTATTATCAGAAACACATTTAATTGATCACACAAAAATACATCAAATCAACATCTTGCACTATCAACACAAAAATAAAAAAAAGACACATTCCATACACGACAACAAAAGATATATATAAATTACAACCAATAGTATAAGTGGAAAAATAACAAATCATTAAAAAAAGCTAACCTGAGGTGAATTTCAGGTGCCACAATGTTTAATTAAAATTGAACCATTTTCGCCTTCAAAGCAAATCTCACGGTGGGCAACCCCGTCAAGTGTGAATGAGTTAAAAAAAAACGAAAAAAATATAATTTATCAAACATAAGAATAATCCTCACTTTCTAAAAAAAATCAAACAATGCACGTTTATGGAAAGAAGATCACAGTTAGCGTGTTTTAAGATTATAAAAATCAAAACTTATTAAAATTTAAAACAAATTGAGAACATTATGGGGGCGAGATATAGTAAATATTTGTTCAAATCCCTTAAATATGTGCACCATCGTTATCAGGGGATGAAGAGAACGAAATTGCCGCACAGTAGAAAAGACGAGGTTTGTCTTATTTTTTTTGTTTCTTTTTCTCTTTTTTTTTCGTAAATTTTTTTGTTTTTTTTTTTAAATTAATCAGTTTTTTGTTTGTTACGTATCTAATTTTACAAAATTGAAAATTAACATTGTATTGTTTTAAAAAAAAAATGCTATAACTTGATCTAAAATGTTATAAAATGAAAATCCACTCTTCTGTCATAAATTGAGAATATGCAAACTACATAAAACAATGCTATATACATAATTTACACTATAAATTTTTACTTGCTATATATGAAAGTTGCCCCATAAATTAACATAAAAAAAAAAATATGGCCCTATATCGAGTGAATCTTTTAGATGATTCATGTATCTATCCGACTTAATTATTGTATTATTGAGGCGCATTTGTTATTATGTAAAAATTAAAGTTTAGATTACTTTTTATTTTACATTAAAAGCTTTTAAATTTATAGATACTCATAAAATAATTTTAATAAATTGTAGCTAATTATTTCATCTGGTTTAGTATGACCAATTGTTCATTATTATTATATTTTACATCATTTTAATAAAAAATTACTTTTAGATCTGGCAAGTAAAAAATAAAACAAACAGATGGGAGGGAATTATTTATTTTCTAATTTTAACCATATTCAAAGTTAAAACATTAGAAAAGCAAACTGTGTTACTAGTATTGCTTCTGTGACAGTAATGTAAAATTTTGTTGTTAACTGGTGTTGACTAAAAGCAATATAAATATGTTAGAATCTATTTCATTTTCATCTTCATCACAGATCCCAAACTGCTTATTTGAACATGCTTGTTGCTTAAAATTCTCGAATTGGTTTGGTACTTTTAGTTTGGTGTATGGTTAAATATAAAGATTTGAAGAGAAAATGATGTTGTTTAATCAGAAACGCATGTTTTCATGGTCTACTGTGACAATAATTGTTTTAATAGTGACATTGGTTTCAGTTGTTCATTTGTTCTTCTACCCTTTTGTTCCTTCCTTTGATTACTTTAGGCAGTATCAGAACTCTTGTATACCTATCAATTCTACTAAGTCAACCCACAACAATATTATATCAAATCAAACCAAATTTGCTGTTGATTTACACAATGGTGTCGTATATCGTGGTGCTCCGTGGAAGAATGAGGTTGGTCAGTGGTTAGCTGGTTGTGATTCAGTTACTTCTGCTGTTAAAGTCATTGAGGTATTATGAAACTGTCAACTGTTTTCGGAACACTTATCTTACCCTCTTTTTATAAATCAATTAGTAAAATCTGTCTATCGAAAAATTTGGTAAGTTATGTATGCTGGTTCTGGTAATACTGTTTTTTGAGATGATTTAGCTTACTGTAAGTGTACTGGTATCAGCAAATTGGTGGAAAGAGCTGCAGGAATGATTGCAGCGGTCAAGGCATCTGCAATCGCGAATTGGGTCAATGCCGATGCTTTCATGGTTTCACTGGTTGGTAAACATTCACTCTCTTTATATCAACATGCATCTGGGAAATCTGATTTTGATTTGTGTGTCCATGAAATGGTATGTAAAACTTTGTTAAAGAGTGTGGCACATGGCATACAGTGGATATGAACAAGCAGAATATCTCCCCCAAGACACCAAATAATTGGGTTTATACAAGAGTCATTGTAAGATTTTTGTGCCGTGAAATATTAGGAATCAACTATTGTGGCTTTGATTTGAACATTGGTTTTACAAGATTCAGATATACAATTCTCCAACAATGCCCATCCAACTTTTCTTGCAAGTTGCATCTTAGACATAAATGTATCTTAAATTCTCAAGAGATTGAATAAAAATTGGTTTTTATTGTGTTTTTATTAGCCAACAACTAACTTTCAAATTAGTCATTTTGATTCATGTTGATGGTTGTAATGGTTCGATCTCCTTTCGATTCATGCAAGGGAGAAGATACAATGTTATTTCCTAAAACAAAATATGAAAGCACATTTGGAATGTGACAACTTCTGATATCTTCCATACAAAGAAATATACAAATTAAAGGTGTTCTGTATTTACTTCGTTGCATGTTTCTTAAACTCGTTTTCTCTTCTTACTATAGGAGTCTGATGTGGTTGCACCTGTAGTTAAGCACTTACCAGGTTGCGAATTCACAAATGCATGCGCACATATCACAAATTCTGGGCTATTGTAAAGTCATATCACAAATCCTGGGCTATTGTAAAGTCATACCTCCTGTTTGATCTGTCAATGACTTGTCATTACAAAGATAAATACTTACCTTGCCATTTTGATATCTGTGTGGAGAGGCGAAAGATATCAAACAACTTCTGACACTAAGAATATCAGCTGGAAACTCTTATTTTTTCTAGGGTGAAACACAATCAAACTATGTCAAATTAGGCAATTGCTGAAATCTCTCATCTGATTTTCTTCGTTACTAACATGCTATATCTTTTCAGGTGAAGAATGTGCTGAGAGGCAGGAGTTGAGCTGCAACTACCCTAGATCAAAGGAGAAACCTTTTGGGCATTGGGTTGTCTCAATTTGTCCTGCTTATTGTGACACAACTAGAGCAATGTGCTTTTGTGGGGACGGCACAAAATACCCAAATCGTCCTCTTGCTGAGACATGTGGCTTTACAATCAAGTAAGCCAAAATATTTCTCATTTGACCTTTATTTGCATCTATTCCATCACAAGAACCCTGGCAATACATAATTGCGGTTGTATGTGATGTAGTCCTCCATCCAAACCTGGTGGTGCTCCTGTGACTGACTTCACAAAAGCTGATCTTGATGTCTTTACAACAAACGGTAGCAAAAGAGGATGGTGTAATGTGGATCCAGAAGAAGCATATGCCTCCAAGGTGCTTTTCAAGGAAGAGTGTGATTGCAAATATGATGGTCTTTGGGGTCGATTCTGCGAGGTGTCTGTACTAAGCACTTGTATAAATCAATGCTCCGGCCACGGGTTGTGTCGCGGTGGATTTTGTCAGGTAAAGTCAGTCCTCATTGTCTTTCTGTGCGGAATGTTCAAAAAGTATTTCATTAATATTTAGAAGTTGATTGCAGATTTTAGCTGTAATCATTCATCTTCCTATTTTCACCAATATCTAATTTCCTTCTGACACTTTATCTTCCCCTGGAAAGTATGTTGAGAGTAACAGAGCTTTAACATGGTTTATTATGACACAAGTTCTTTTTACTTACATATTGCAGTGTGACAGTGGTTGGTTTGGAACAGATTGCAGTGTACCCTCCGTTTTGTCTTCCATTAGAGAGTGGCCTCTCTGGCTACGACCAGCGCAGGTTACTGTCCCCGAGAATGTGAACAGCAAAGGAAATCTTGTCAATTTAGATGCTATTGTGGAGAAGAAAAGGCCCCTTTTATATGTTTATGACTTGCCCCCAGACTTCAACAGTCTTCTTCTGGAGGTTAGAACAATTTCCTCCTGCCACATCCTATCCTTTCACCTGGAGTGTGAAATTCTAATACCTATTAGCTTCCTGATTATTGTAGGGACGTCATTTTAAACTAGAATGCATAAACAGAATCTATGATCAGAGGAATGCTACGGTATGGACTGACCAGCTGTATGGTGCACAGGTATCTGACTGTATGTGTGTCTAACTAAGAAAAGTTGAATGTTTGGGCAGACGTTGATTAACTCTTCTTATACTTTCTTTTTGGTAGATGGCAATCTATGAAAGTATGTTAGCTAGCCCCCATCGGACATTGAATGGAGAGGAAGCAGACTTTTTCTTTGTTCCTGTTCTTGATTCATGTATTATAACTCGTGCTGATGATGCTCCACACTTGAGCATGCAGGTATTGATGCATATTATTTTTCTGTATTGTTTGATCAAACAAATAACCACTAGGATATAAATCTTGTTTAATTTAACAATTGAGAACCCATGCAATTAGTAGAGTTGTCTGGCTGTTGGCACTTTCACAGTGTCTGCCAACATCAAGCCAAACCATGATTTCCATTTCAGGTACCAAAAATGCCCTTTTTAGTTTTTACAAAGGAACACCTCTGTATGATTATCCATTCCTACCATTTTGAATCTTTTGTCAACTTTTACCTGCTTGAAGTTCGGTATTTGCAGGCTGACATAAATGTTGACTCCCACATCTGTGGGCTTTAGGTTACATGGACTCCTTAAATGGTTGACTTAGGCTCAATGTCTTTTCTTTAACAAATACCAATGGAGTCTACTTCTACTTTAGAGAATAGATATTTTTCTATTGATTGCAAGATCTTATTTTCAAGTTATATTTATATGTGTTTCTGGATCCTTATACCATACATTTCATCTTGAACATGTATTCAGGTTACACCTTTCTTATGATCAATTTCAGGAACATATCCATGGTGGGTTGAGAAGTTCTCTGACGCTTGAATTCTATAAAAAGGCTTATGATCATATCATCACAAAGTATCCTTATTGGAGCCGCTCAGCTGGAAAGGATCACATCTGGGTATGTTCTCTATAAAGATGTCCACATATTATGTTATAGTTGTTTTGTAATTTTTTTGATTTTTTAAGAAAAAATGATTATTGTAAAATTAAAAAAAATTTATAATTAATATTAGATAATAGTAATTAGAGATGCTTAAACTTGCATTAAAAAGAGTGTACAAAAAAAGAAGCTGTAGTACTTTTATGGTATTGATTTCACCGGTGTCATATTTTTTTCTGTTAAGGCAGTTCTTCTCATGGGATGAAGGTGCTTGCTATGCTCCTAAAGAGATATGGAACAGCATTATGTTGGTTCATTGGGGTAATACAAACTCAAAGCATAACCATTCAACAACAGCATATTGGGGTGATAATTGGGATCCAATTTCCTCAGATAGAAGAGGAAACCACACATGTTTTGACCCTGACAAAGATCTCGTACTTCCTGCTTGGAAACGACCTGATGAAAGTTCTCTAAGTGCTAAACATTGGTCCAGGTAGTTTTGCCTTTCAATTACCATCCATGAATCACATATATTAGTCTCTATCAAGCTATAGTTATTTTGAAATACAGCAATAGTTCAGATTTTATTTTATATTGACCAAGACCAAATATGTGCAGACCTCATGAGGAGCGGAAAACATTCTTCTATTTTAATGGAAATCTTGGACCAGCTTATGAAAATGGAAGACCAGAAGATATGTAAGTGATCTAAAAGCTAATAAGATTTGGATTTCTACTGCAACACATGAAGCACTATATATTCGAGAACCTAACCTCTGGATCTCTGACAGCTCAATTATTAACCGTTATTGGTAGAAGAGAGCATGTTGGCATTTGGACTGTCAGTTTACAAATCATCCTTAGCAGTTAGCCTGCAGCTTGTTTAACATTATGTGGGCTGTTGGTGAAATATGCAGGTATAGTATGGGTATTAGGCAAAAACTGGCTGAAGAATTTGGATCAACCCTTAACAAGGAAGGCAAGCTTGGCAAGCAACATGCAGAAGATGTGATAGTGACACCACTACGTGCTGGGAACTACCATGATGAATTGGCAAGTTCCGTCTTTTGTGGGGTTATGCCTGGGGATGGTTGGAGTGGACGAATGGAAGATAGTATTTTGCAAGGATGCATTCCTGTGGTGATTCAGGTACTTTATTATGTCATGCTTTATTATGGAGGATTGTCATAGATAATTAAGCGCCTTAATATGAAGCTTTGCAGATGCTATTGGCTGCTTTTGACTTATGGCCTTTTGAAGCTCTTGCATACTTGTTTTGCCCTTTAAGAGTGATTCATTTTTCTGATCAAAGACAAATATCAAAGCTTGTTGAACATACTTCTAATTTGCGTCTCTGACTTCCATTTCTCTACGTTCAGGATGGGATATACCTACCATATGAGAATTTTCTCAACTATGAAAGTTTTGCAGTTAGGATACGTGAAGATGAAATACCTAATCTGTTAAACATTCTTCGGGTAACTCTATGTTATCTTCAGTTCAATTTAGAATTCTTTGTTTCATTCATATTTTAGCTAGGATTGCTAAATAATAAATTTACTTCTTGTAGAGTTTTAATGAGACAGAAATAAAATTCAAATTGGAAAATGTGAAGAAAATCTGGCAGAGATTTTTGTATCGCGATTCAGTTGTGCTTGAAGCTGAGAGACAAAAGGCAATACGTGGGAGTGTTGAGGACTGGGGCCTAAAGTTTTTGCAGCTAGAGGAAGATGATGTCTTTGCCACATTCATACAGGTATATGTCATGTTTTCTCTAATACTGAGACTGAGTGAACATACTATCTTGGTTTAACTTGATATATTCACCTCACCATTATTATCCTCCCCTCAAAGCCTTGACATCTTTTCATATTCCAGTATTGTCTTTTTAACTTAGGGATTCTGTTGAGTTCTTCTTTCGCTAATTTGAAGTTTGACTAAACCCTTAAACCATTGTCACATCATTTCTTTAATGGAAAGAACTCTGTTAGCTTCAACCATGCATCTCTTGTTTGGGAACGGTATTGAACGGCGTTTTCTTTATTTCATTAGGTGTTGCATTACAAGTTGCATAATGATACTTGGAGACAAAAACTTCTGCAGAAAAAGGAATTTGGATTACCTAAAGAATGCTTGATTAGAACAGAGTGAGAAAACAGGATTCAACACATGGAGGGTTTTGCTGTGGATTAAATGCAGTGCAAATAGCTAGTGTATACAACTCCAGTAAGGCTTTTTTTTATCAGTATACCAATTATGAGTCAGTATTTTCTGTGGAGGGACAACTTAAGGCAAAAACATGTATTTTGTTCTTCTTAGTCAGGCCATATTTTATACATGTAAATGAGTTAGCTTCCCTAGGAGCTATATTTTGTACAAGATCAAAATTAGGGTACGTGCCTTACTCTTTGTTTCATGTTTATAAAGAAGTCATATATGATATATCTGATTGATTCACAAAGGGGAAAATAGTTAGTAAATGGAATTTGTATGATGAGATTGATGTGAAAATTTCAGGTCATTGTGTTGTCAAAGATGTAGAAGATTGGTTCTATATCCAACAAATTTTAAGTGTTGTTTGTGCAAATAAACCTTGTACCTTATGCATTTTCATATACTAGCACTAGCATTGCACGGGCGTATCGTATGTATAGTATACAATGTTCCAAAATAGAAGTAATATTACTAAATTAAAATTGAGGTTTGAGTATGTGTCAAATATTTAGCTTGACCAATTCTTTGTTTTATATATATATATATATATATATATATATATATTTCAGAAGCATAATTTGATTTTAATATATGGACTACATCACCTTTGGAGAAAACTATTTCATTTCTTTAAGTTTCTACCATATCTTCGTAAAATTATAGTCTTCTCCTATTTCCTGACATAATATTTTCTCAAATTAAAATGAACACAAAAAAATAGAAAAAAATATATATGGAACGATACATAGTCAATGAACAAGGAACACGAAAATATATTTTCATGCAATATTCACTATAGTGTTTCATTAGATTAAAATCTCGTCACCAACTCTTTACTTTATTCGTTCATTTTTACTTACATATCTATCAAAAGTAATTATTATCATGTCTATATTATCATATTATAAGTAAAGGTGAAAATCTATTTTTGATTCAATGGACAATGTTGATACCCGTTGTTTTAGCAAATTAGAAACAAACTGCTTCATTTGAGGGTAAAAAAATAAAAATTAAAAAAAATCAAAGAAGAAATATCATATTATTTATTATTTTTGTCTTTCTGAAAACTTTTTGTCACTGTTAACACATGGAAATCGTAAGAAAAAATATGATTGTGAATTTATGAATGATTTGCTACATTTTGTTCAACAACTCTTTCTTATGTGGTACCTCATATTTCGTTGAATTTTAAACTTAATCAACTGTTGCAGATAACCCTTAGATTTTTTAAGAAGAAGATTAGAACACTCCAAATTTGTAATTTAAAAGTTAGAGGAGACCCTCTATTTATAGCTAACAAATAGTAGTATGAATAGGTGCTAATTGTTCCTCATTAGAAAAGTTACAACCTTTCGAAAAAGTCACTACTCGTCGGAAAAATCATAACCTTTTGCAAAAGTCACAATTCATCGAAAAAGGCACAACCCTTTGAAAAAGTCACAACTCATCGAAAATATCAAAACCCGTCAAAAAGTCACAACCCTTTGAAAAAATCACAACTCTTTGACAAAATCACAACCCTTTAATATGAAAGAGTATCTACATTTAATATATTACAAATAATAAAATTAATAAATAAAATAAATTGAGTACTTTTAATTGAGGGTATTATTTAGTTAATACATTCAATTTGGGAGTTTGCTTTTAAGGAGTGTGTGGATATAGATATATATATATATATATATATATATATATATATATATGGAGAGAGAGTGAGAGAGAGTAGGCAGGGAGAGAGAGAGAGATAGATAGAGATAGTAGATAGATAGATAGAGATTATCTTTGTCTTCAATTTATTAAATTCAACAAAGAGCTAATATGAGTTAAATCTAAAGGTAGGATTGTTGGGTTGGGGTTGGGTATATGGTCTTGGGTCCCTAGACATGGCCGAGTCTCAAGCTTTGTGTTAGGGTCAAGTCTCGAGTCTAGTGTCATGAGTGTTGGGATGGGGTTCAGGGTTGAGACTCTCGTCTAGGTTTTGAGTTAGTATTGGACCGTGGTAACGTCTTGGGTCTAAGACCAGAGTTGGATCGAGTGGGGTTCGGGATTGTGAGTCAGATTTGAAGGTTCTAGTCTTGATGGATGGTAGGGGAGGGGTAGACCCTAATAAGCGGTGGGGTAGGGAAAGGTGGACTATCTGAAAAATAATTGGATATCCCAATTTTAGCCCATTTTAGCTTCACTCATTTTAGCCCAAGTAACTTTTTGATTAATTTTAGCGTAATCCATATGTTAATTCAAACCATTTTAACTTGTTTAATTTCATTTCAAATCGTCCATTTGACATCCCCATCTAAAAGTGTTATATTGAAAAGTTCCATGTTTTGGGATTCACAATAGTAACCTTCCTTGAGGCAAATTTGTCTCGTTAACTCACTTGGACTTGAGGGACAACTTTTTCAATTTATGTGGAGATGATAATTTGACTATTCAAAATTAAAATAGAGGTAAACACTAATTGTTTTCTTTGGTAGCTAGGAGTTTATCTATATTTAACCATTAGTGCACATTTTTTACTAGTCCAGGGTACATAACATTGAGAACGGATGATGGAGAGTCATTAAATTTTTGAAACAAGTATTACTGCTAGTCTACTACAAGAAACTTGGCTTAGATAGGTAGGGAGGTTAGACCATTGTATAAACACTTCTAAAAACCACCGCATCCTTCTTTCTCACCATCTATTTTTGTTGGACATGATTATGCATTATTAATTAATTATTGATTGTTACCATACAATTATAAATAGTTAAACCCATGTGAAATTAGGTCTTAGGCCTAACTTACACCCCAAAAGTTGTCCAAGTCTTATAAGGAGTTCACCCATCTCATTAACCTGCACCGATGTGGGACGTTTGTCATTCTTTAACACCCCACCTCACGCCCATTGCTTAGCATCTGGTGCATGGCCAATTTTGATTTCGGGGGGTCCGAACATCGGGTGAGACGGCCTCTACTCTGATACCATGTGAAATTAGGTTTTAGGCCTAACTCACACCCCAAAAGCTAGCTCAAATGGAGGAGGATTGTCCAAGCCTTATAAGGAGTCTATCCATCTCATTAACAACCGATGTGGGACTTTTGTCATTCTTTAACAACCCACAACAAAGATTTGTAGAGGTTGGTAAGTCTTACTAATCCTTGAATTTTTTTTTTTTCTCTTTTTTTGTGCAAAGCATGATTTTTGGGAGAAAATTATATGGTGGAATGGACAAAAACATTCCTAAGTACTGATATAATAGGGTATAGATTTAATATTTACTTTTATAATTAAGTTTTTTTTTTTTGCTATAATAATGGGGTCAAACCACCTATATAGTAAACCAATAGTATAAAAACCTTTTTTGCTTTTATATATTAATTTTACACAAAACAATATTATTCTCTCCTCCATAAAATTTTAAACTTCTATCCGATTTGAATTTCAAATTGTCCCAAAATTCAATGTTCTCCCTCCCGAAGTTGTAAATTCAATTTTTTGTAGGTACTCCTAATTTTCGCGCTTTTCTTTTTTTCCCTTATTCAACAATTGTATATGTATTGTGTTTTTAGTTTTTTAATTTATTTTGTGATGAAATAATCGATTGTTGTTCTTAGAGTCTCAAATTTAGTCAACAGAATGAATGAATCTCGATCTATGAGATGACAGAGGGGTATTCAATGAAATCAATTTTGTTGACCCCCAATTTACCATCGTTTTCAAATGGTTTAACTAAGATTTTGGGGCTTTGATGTAAGGGTCTATGTAAATTCAAACACAGTTCAAATGAACAAACAATGGAAGAATTGAAGATTCAAGAAAAAGAAAAAAAAATATGACCCTACGGAGTTCAAGAAGTATTAACAATGCTAAGCTAGAGGCTATTAAATTGTACAAGGAGGAAGAAAGTGGAGAAAGAGAAAAGCAAGTCAAAGATGAGGTAGAGAAAAATGTTATGTGAAGTAGTTGACGGATTTTTAGAAATCATAATCATGAAGGTAGTGGCTGTATTAAAACACCAAATTTAGAGTACAATGTTTTTGGTTACTAGATGTCAATTTACAAAAAATTATTGTTTTAAGTAAATTTGTATTCACGTAATGTTATAGTAGTATTCCATGTTTAGTACACACATGTTTTAGTTATACTATTTTGTTGTTATGTGTATGAGATTTGATTACTTTAGACATAATGTAAGTTATGTATAATGATACATAACTAGTGTAATAGTTGGCGTAGCAGATTGTATATTAAAGACGCATTATTATTTTTATTTTGGTATATATATACACCAAAGTAATTGAATTAGTTATACAGATGAAAAAAATTTCATATATGATTCTTAAATTTGTATATTTATTGAGTATATACAAAATTATTGAAGTTAGTATATTAAGCTTATATACATATACAAAAATTGTAATGTGTATGTTTTAGTAGTTATCTCAAATTATTTAGTTAGTATATATAAGTGTATATACCATATACGAAATATAATTTGTATATTTAGTAGTTATATACAAAGTATTGAAGTTAATATATATTAGTTTACTAGAGTATTGGAGTATATACAAAGTCATTAGACAGGTTATTCATGTGCCATGTTTAATTACTATATGCATGTACACATATTAATCCAAAAAAGGTAACGTTTGTAGAAATTATCAAAATTTAATCTGTACATAATCTTTTAAAATTGACTGTTTTTTGGATATATATACAATCAAATGAATAAATTGATTGTTTTACAATGATATTCTTTTTAATATACAAATGATACATCAAAAAAAGTATAATTGTTATCAAAAGCAACACTTACTGTTCTGGCTATATATAATATACCAAACGATTAGATGTATTCGTTACAATGATCTTCTTTATAATTATACAAAAATACTAACAACAAAAAGTAATAATTGTATAGTACGAAATTTCTGTTAAAATAAATCATATTTGAAACCAGCTTTTCAAAAAAATAAATAAATTATGACACCACATAACGAACGCACAAAAATTTTGTAATCAATAGAAATTTGCTATAATTATTGACAATATAAAACATGAATTTCACCAATGAACACTTACCTGAATGCGATAACAAAGAAAAAAATAAAAAAATTGATTGAACTGATAAATGCGCTTTCAAAAACAGCCAAAAAACCAAGTTTTCTTTGTTTCAATTGTTGTATAATTCTTATTTTTTGAAAAAAAATTGAATGAGATGTTGACTTAAAAAAAAAAAAGGACGTTTACCTGAAATCGTATCCACCCTTAAAACGACCCTGCTTGTCGCTTTTATGGCATATACTATATTTATGTTAGCAATTTAAAGGCTTTAAGTTACCAAATCACTTTTTAAAATAAAATTGTTATAAATAAAAACAAAAAGAAACCTTATAACAAAATTAAAGATTACCAAATAACTTGAAACTATACCCATAGAATTTGTTATAATTAGATAACTATAATATATAATGTTATTGAATTAATTAAGTTGTGCCATATATAAAATTTTCCCAAAATTGTTTTCTGTCATTTGATGGTGTTTTAAAATCTAATGAATGGGGAAAATGATTATACAATGGAGATTTGAGGCTATCAACCCTTATTTAATAGCTTGACATTATCCAAAAATAACTAATTTGGGATCAAGGGTAAGGATTACTAAAACAAACACAAGTAGACGGATCATGTTATGTGGTGATATTCGTATACTTGGGGAACCAACCACTCATGTAAACTTAACTTACAGATTTTGCATGATACACACTTGAAAAGGTTACTAATATAAGATCTTACAACATTATGAACTCATGGAGATCACAGGACCATTGTTTCATCTCTCATTGATTCAAAAACATGTTCAGTTGATATTTGCTACTTCCTTACTTGTGAAGAATATAAGGATTTCCTATTATATCCCCCCCCCCCCCCCCCCCTCTTTGGAAATAAGACTAAGAGCACAAATGACCACAAATCGGCATAGGTTCAAGTCATATTCCTTGTGGAATTGATTTTAACTTTAGTTAGGTGCTATATTTAAACAATAACCACTTTATATTTCCTTTCAGAGGTGTAAGGCGTATCAAGGTGTCAAATTAATTGTTCATCGACTAATAGTATCAAGTATTCTAGCCTCGTTTGAGGTAAAGCTATTACATTGTAGTTGATAGAATCAAATCATTATTAATGATCTTTTTTTCTAATCTATACTTCTATGTCAAGCAAGTGACAATACAAACGAGTTCCTTATAATGTTGTCAACCATTTAAAGAAAACATTAATTGTGAAATGAACTTGATACACTATGATTAACCATTTATTAAAAGGTATTTATTGTAAAGAATTTGTTATCATAATCTCTACTCTAAGTTTCATAACCCGAGTCATGAGTTTAGCTACTGCTAACTATAATAAATTAAACTATTAAAGTACATGAATGAAGAAGAAAATAAGAAGAATAGTTTATTAATGTAGCTCTTGCAATCGAATTTTGTCTATTCCAAAATTAAATCTATAAAGTAAACCCTAGAACCTAAGAACAATGAATTCTAATATGTATGAGTAAGTTGTTATCCTCTTTTAATAATTTGTAACGCAACAACATCCAAAAATAAATAAGTGAATAAAAATAATATATATATCGAAATTATATTCTCAATCGGAATATGTTTCGACTAGGTCTAACTCAGTCTACTAGACACGAAGTTGTGATGTGGGGTCCATCGCGAGGGATACTGCCTCACAGATTGGGATCAATTTAGACCCTGCCTTCTTTTGTTGAGTCTCTTAAGTTTAGTTTCTGTCACAAATCAAAATACACCCTAGATGTGACATGGCGTACAAGATTCCGAGAGGCCCTATACAAGCCACTAACATACATACAACACAACATAATACATAGTCTTGGCAAACCAATCTATCACATCAAAAGAAGTGGTCCACATAAAACGTCAGAAAACTAAAACATAATTAAAACATAATAAAGGTGACATGGTTCCCCGAAACATCGGACTCACAAAATTTTCATGGTCAAGCACACAATCACTAGCAATGAGCGGGAGGAGGATAAGCGTCAGACCCTACATTATGGGACAATGTAGGCACAAGTATACATTAATACATGAAATGCACCAAGTATGAGGGATATGCATAAGAATGTAAACATAGCCATAAGGGGACATACAGGAAAACTTGTATGCATGACCAAGCTAAAACATAGTAAAACCTTGAAAGAAGAATCATAAATCATGAACATGGTCAATGTATTTTAAAACATAAGGAAAGCTTCATAAATCTTTGAAAGTAACTTAGTTTATTTTGTGGGATATTTATTATTAGTTGATATAGATGAGTGAGACTTTTTAAGTGGAAATCGCGGTCTCTTGCTCCAAAACAACCAAAGAAATGTCCTTACTTGCCAAGACAAGGACCATAAACTTCTAACTTAGGTTGATCCATTAGTATGTCTTTCTAAGGCAAATTCTACGGGGGCATGTAGTTAGGGATAAGGAGATTGCCACTAGACACCCCAACCTTTACTAATGGGAGAACCTACATCAATATCCTCTTGATGCTTAGTAAAATTTCAATGCAATTATCATATTAAAGCAATCAATTATACATGGACAAACAACAATTTAAGTTACTAATAAGGTATCACATAGTTAAGCTCCTTCAAAATTATGAATCATGCATGTATGAGAAAACCTTTTACCAAATCATGATTTCTTAATATGTGAGAAAAACTTTCACAATTTTTATTGATACTCATCTTAGAAGCAATACTTAAATCATAAACCATCTTTTCATAAATCATGCATGACTTTCATAAATAATTATTTATAAGTTCATAGTTTTTTTATAAACACATACTCTTTATAAATTCATAGTCAAAATCATGAATAGTGCATGGGTCCATATAAAATCAATTAAAAGTATGTAATGAAATCTAATTATTGATAAGAAAACTAAATCAAACAATTGAATCATAATAATTAAGACTCATGGAGAATCAGATGAAACCCAAGCCAATTTTGATTAAATAGAATTGGAAACTTGAAAATCTTTTGAGGCCCAATGAATTGGTTAATTCCCACATACTTTGATGATCAAACCCCAAAAGCAATGGAGAAAAAGAAGACTCAAAGCTTAAACCCTAGTCTTTTTTTTTCTTGAAGCTTGAGAGAATTTAGAGGGGATGAACTTAAATAGGATTTGGGGATTTGAGAAGATGAAAGGATATAAGTAGATTTAGTAATAAAAGGGTAGTTGTAGGACTTAGAATTAAGGTCAAAACAATATAGTATAGGCATTAAATGTATAGGAGAAGACCTAAATACCCTTAAGAAATAACTATCGGATGGAGCTGCGGCCTGTAGAAATTTCTACGGCCCTACTGGTCAATTGTAGAATCAACTTTAGAAACCTAAAAATTCAATCATTTCCCACAAGACCCCTTTTGCGGTCTGTCGTTCATTCTACGGTTCGTTCACAAGTTCAAGCCCAAAATTTCACGAAGTCAAGATTAGTTCAACGATACTATCATATGACCCGTAAAACCAACTATGTACGATCCGTCAATCCCTTCTCGTAGACTAAAGTCTCAATCAATTACTCTGTACCACCCCTAAGGATCAATCCTACGATCCATCAAACTTCCTATGGCTCGTCCTGTCAAGTTGTAGGTCAAACTTCAAAAGTTTGAAATTTCAGAAATTTAACTCAACTTCTATGATTATCTTTCTACGTCTGTATGATTGGACTCGAAGTTCATTGCTGGAAATTCTGCAACTTCTCCTTTCCAACTTGACTTTCCAATTTTCAAGGTGTTACAGTTCTTCAATGTTATGATGTGGGGGCCATCTTAGGGTCCTTCCAGCAACTCTTTTTGCTTTTATGTTATTTTGTATTACTTCGCTTTAGATTCTAATTCATTATATTGGTCTTTTTTAAAACTAAATTTTTGCTTGAAATCTTCGTAATCATGTGTATTAGCTCAACACAATATATATAAATTATAAACACATGAACATTCACAAGATTATGCTCAGATGTTGGCTAAATTATGTGTAAAATATGGTGTTTGAATATGTATATGTACCCATAATATTAGTTTTGAAGGTTGTTCTATATGATCACAATGCATTGTCCAACTTATGAGACCAATCAATGTGGCTTGCATTCACAGTGTTTGCCAATATACTCTTGATATCTTGGTTAAACACTTACACTTTACCGTTTGATTGAGGATGATAATTAATGTGTCCACTCTATTAACACTATACTCAGCCAAAAATGAACCAAATAGGCTATTAATTATTATAGAAATGGGAGTCTGTCTTTAATAATTTATCAGGCTATTCTAAACCAAGTAAAAATGAACTTCTTAGGAAATTGATTGACCTCCTTGACCTTCATTATTTGAAATCACAAGAATCAACTTATTCCACAACAACCAAAATGTACTTATTCCCTAAGAATTGACAAATTGTCCAATAATATCTATACATTAAACAATTCAACTTTCAAGAAGTCTGAGACATTTAGCACAAAGTTCAAAAATATCTTCATACAATGTTGGCCAATAGAACTCGTTCTGCAACACATTCAATTCAATGTCCTCATACCACTGTGTCATGACCCCATGCTTAAAAATGGTTCCTGTTTCAACCTCTGGGAAACACCTTCAAATCATATTATCTACACATACAGCGTTTTAACCAAAAGAACTTGTTGCACAATTTTAAAGAAATATGAGTCATCCTAATAAAAGTTCCGCACATCATGGAGACACTTCTTCTTTAATGGGATTTGAGGTCATCTGACATTAAATAGCAAACTTAGCGTAGCATGGTATTAGATTATGACACATGTTCATCGAGAAATGGGTCGTCAATTTCAATCGCTCTCGAAGCTGAGAATGATGGTCTGCCACTTGGTTCTCATAACCTTTGCGATATTGGACTTCAAAGTCAAACTCTTGTAAAAGTAAAAGTCAATGGATTAATCTTTTTTGCCATGAGGTATCGAATAGTTGCATGGTTCGTGTGCACAATTACTTTGATGCCCAACAAATAATCTCAAAAGCATAGACAACACCTAGCAACTCTTGCTTATGATCATGTAATTCTTTTGAGCATCATTTATTGTCTTGCTTAAGTAGCACCCCTTATGACCGCCATTGACCAAGCTGTAACACCTCATAATTTCGTAACATTTAGAATAATGGACGGGCCAAATCATCATGTTTCGCATCAACCATCAAGAAAATAATCATAAAAGGGTGAGATTATACAAAGAAATATTGATATTGAGTCACACTTTGACTCCAACAAGCTGAATAATACCCCATGCATGCATGTGTTCTGAGACATGTCTGCACGCAGTCTCACAATTTGTCAATATAATATATATATAGAGATATAATATATATATATAGTATAGTATGCACAATAGAAACAACAATCACAATATTTCCCAATTCATTAATTTATGACGGGGCATGCATTGGCATGTCCCTTGTTATTTTCAAGATTACACTTGGTTAAAAACTGATCAGTAGGTGAAAATAGAAGGATTACTTTCTTCCGAGATACATCAATGTAAGTACAATCACAGGCATGGTGCATTATCCCTCCAAGATACATCAATGTAGGTACAATCAGAGACATACTGCATCATCAAGTCAAAAATTGACTTAGATAAGGAATTGAGATTTCAAATCATGATACTGCAGTCCACAGAACACAAGAAAGGTGATTTAGACATTTTATGACAGATCACCGGCTCCCAGATGATAACCTACACCTACAAACTATAAGCATCATGGGTTTTGGAGTTCTCTTGACTGTTTGCAGCACTGAAGAACAGGCTACTAATAGTGACCAAAATTCCTATTCATTTACGTACTCTGAAGCACTCAAATATTCTCCATGCTCCTCAAAGTACTCAATCAATCCCTTCAAGAATTTATCACCACTGACTGTCTCAGTATCACATACAAGACAGCACTGTCTCCTTGCTCGTGTCACAGCAACATTCATTCTTCTTCTGTCACTAAGAAATCCCACCTAATCGTGAAATGTTTCATATTAGATTCACTGTGCTGTTACCAAAACTGAGTAGTTCAGCTATACATGAGACAGTTTCTACAGTTGTGAAGAGTACCTCTTTCTTTGAGTTTGATCGGACCATAGAAATGATAATAGCTTCTTTTTCTCGACCCTGAAAACCATCAACAGTCGAAATCTCCATTTCTTTTAATTTGTCTACATTGCTTTTGAGTGTTTTCAAGAAAACAACCTGCACAAGCATCTGTCATATAACACTCAAACATGAAACCAGTTCGTTTTTTTATTATTAAATCACACTTACCTGTGCTGCATAAGGAGTGATTAGTCCAATATCAGAAGCCCGGACTCCACTTTCAACTAGTCTCTTCGCATGGGAAATGGCAACCTCAGCTTCACCTTCATTTAACGTGCTATCTTCCTCATCCCTTTTTTCTTCCATGTCACACCTGCAACTTATAGGGTTAAGACCTGGCAGTAACACTAAAAGGAGGTTAAAGGTAGAATTTCTACATGTACACAAACACAATCATTCCAATTTTGTTCTGGTCCCCAGACCATCATAACGTTAACTACAGAACATTCATCTAAGAAGTCATTTGAAATGGGAGAAAAGAATGAGTCCAGAAAATGGTAGAGGAGAGAGAGTGAGTAGCAAACCCAGCTGTGTCTATGAGCAAAAGGGCTTTTTCTGTAGAAGGCGATTCCTTCACATCCTCAAGGTGATATAGCATATGGCTTGCAACACTTGAATGGGCTTCAATCTACAATCATAAATGCAGCTGAATAGGTTTAGAAAAAATTAGATGCCAGAATATTTCGTTGATGCTGTTATCTTAGAGTATACTGAAATTAAAGATGGTTAAAAAAAATTGTTTTCAACCAACAGTTACAAATGACCCAGCACCTTATTTTCATACAGCTCTCCGGATGACCAATTCATTATCAGTTCATGCATGCGGTACTGAACAGTGAGCATTGACATGATTTCATCTCCATATAAATCCGCTAAACGTTCAAAAAGTGTCTTTCCCAGTCCTTTCTTCTCAGCTTCTACACTTTGAATGGTCGGAGGAAGCTGGAGATGATCTCCAGACAATATACACCTTGAACCCTGTAAGTAAGGAACTACATCATTAGTTTTGCAGTGTTCTCTAGAGTTGATCAACAATTTAACATGATCACTCATTTATCTGGCTTTCAATTCTTTTGTTCTTTTTCAGAAATAAGAAAAATGAGAGCACACATAACTGCAACATTGATTAGAAATTTGATCCACAATAACCTAAAGTGCAACTCACAAATCCACCAACACAAGCAAGAAAACAAAATATATATCCACCAACACAAGCAAGAATACAAAATATAGAATTTTTTTATAAATAGTGCAAAACATTATAACCAATATTATCAGGGGAATTTAACCCATAAGGGCTTCAGTCTAGCCAGTTAAGCTACTTCCAATTAGCTTATTTATCCTCTTCCTCTTAATTCTTCGGGAATCCATAGATCTAAACCTCCTCTAGAAAGATAAAGAGAAGAAAGGGGAGACCATAAGATAAGAAGTTTAGATGTGAATTCCAGCCAGTAAAGATGCTTCTACAAGAAAAAAAATCTTAATTCACAATATGTAACTAATCACTCCGTGACATGGAAGCAAACCACTGCATAATGATGTCACTCTCATGTACAGAGACGAAGTTAAGTTTGGTCTTTGACTTGATACTTTATTCCACAAGGATATTAATGACTTATCTCACATCAGGCCTGTCCAATAAGTGTAATGACCCTCCTGGTCATTTGCTTGCTTTTGTTTGTTTTTGTTATTTGCTCCTTTCCCGGAGCTTCTTTACTGTTGTTGTGACTTGTTGGGATGGGTGGGAACAGTTCTCGAGGTGTTCAGGTGAGTTATGGGAAGGTTTCACTAGTTTTTGGAGCTTTAAGTTCAAAAGGTCGAGTTTGGTCAACATTCTTAGTAAGCGGGCTCGGATGATATTTCGCCGGTGTTGTTAGCTCAGGAATATTGATTTTGATCTAGTGGGACCTTTGGTTCAGCCTTACAGGTCCCGGGGTTTCTAGACTCGTTTTGTGCGCTTGGTTGCTTTCTCTGATTTTAGTTAAAGTGTTGACTTCGGTAAATATTCCGTCAAGATGACCTCCTGTTCACAAGCAACCTTTCACATTTTTCAATTACACCACTCCATATTCCACTTGACTTGCTCTTAGCCCCCAAAGGCATTCCCAAGCAGGTTGTTGTTAGTTCACCTACTTTCGCTCCTAGCTTGTAAGCTAAGTCCTAAATATTGGGTACTTGTTTTACTGGATAAATGAAACTCTTGTTCCAGTTTATGAGCAAACCTGACACAGCTTCAAAAATATTTAAAATACCTCTCAAAATCAGCATGTGCTCCTTTACAGCTCCACAAAATACTAGTGTCATCTGCATATTGTAGATGAGTGATCTCTAGATTGTTTCTTGTATTCTCCCCCACTTAGTAACCTTTGATCCAACCATTTGCTATGGTAGTCTGGAATAGGTTGGTCAACCCCTCCATAGCCAAGATAAAAAGAAAGGAGGTATGGGGTCCCCTTGTCTTAGACCCTTGTTTGATGGGAAAAAACCACATGGGTTTCTGTTGATCAGAATAGAGAACTTCATTGAGCTTATGCAGTTTGATCCACTTTAACCATCTTTGACCAAAACTCATCCTCTGCATTATCTACATCAAAAAGTCCCAATTGTGATCATATGCCTCTGGATATCCAACTTGCATAGGATCCCTGGTTGGTTACCCTTTTTTTTAGAATCAACACATTCATCGGCTATAAACACTGCATCCATGATCTGCCTGTGCTTGATAAAGGCCATTTGTTGCCTGCTCACAAGCTTATGCATCACCTTCTTTAGAAGAGATTGTTATTCCTTAAACTAAATGATTTTCCTGATTTGGATAGATGACACTATTTTTACTTACGTTACTTTTCCTTTAATGAGTATGACGTGCATTTCAGGTGACCTGAGGGAAAATTCTAGGTTTTACTTTTCTACATTGGATATGCTATCAGCCTACGGGTGAGGGACCATTTTGAGTTTTACTTTTCTGCATTGCATAAATTGATGAGCCTAAGGGTGGCCCGAGGATGATTTCAGGTTTTACTTTTCTACATTTCACACATATTGCATTAGATCATTCCATGTTCCACCGCAACAGTTATGACTGCATGTATTTATATCCTATGAGTAGTAATATTTCGGTTGTTAGATTGTTTTGATTTTGTTATGACTAGATTTCTAGGTGGATCTCGTTTTATAGTTACTCTTCATGGTTTTTATGCTTTATGCTATCTTCTGAGCTCAGTGGGTCTATGATGCCTATAGAGGACCCCATGTTTTGGTACTCATACTATTCTTCTGCATTTTTTAATGCAACGCCTAGTACGAGTCATCCACTTTGATCTCCCCTCCTCTGAGGCCTTCTTCTGATCGGATCATGGTGAACTCTTGGCGTCCAGAGGCTTGCTGCTTTTCTTCTTGTATTTATTGTCTATATTTTGTATTTTGTCACAGTTATGCATTGTACAACCTTAAACTTGTATGTTGGTAACTCTGGTACCAGTGACACCAGGTCCGGGGAGTTATCTTGTATATATTTGTTCTTTCCTTGTCCCCTTAGGGCACATGTTGTATATTTAGTTTTGATTTTTGGCTAACCTAATGGAGGATAGTAGGTGTCATCACAACTGAAAGGTCGTGACAATAAGTCTCCAACACAATGCAAACTTTTAGAATTACTTGTCTTTGAAAAGAGGCAAGATCTGGCAGCACAACCGAAAAGCCACTTGTTTCCTACGAGCATTTTTTGGTGTACCTTTTCTGGCAACACCAAAGGTCCTTCCAGTTATGCAGGCTAAATTTTAAAATATTGGCACTCTCATAGGTCAATAACACTTGGACCAGCAAGTTCAAGAACTTGTCAAAGTTCTTTTTCATTTATTATTCTATTGGATTGGAAAAACCCGCAGATCTGCTATCCAAAACTCCGGATGCCAGCTAATTACAAGGATTGACTACTCCTACTATGTAAAAAAGACTCTTCTTTTCACAAATAAATTGTGTAAGAAAGCTTTACGACAGAAATTCTCACTCTCCTGCAGCAGTTCGTATATAGACAGGGCGTTGATGTCAGATTCACCAATAGTTCAACAGGATTACCTTAAGAGCTGGTTGGCGATTTACTAACATAAACAAAAAAATCTAGCCAAAAAAAATCCATAGATTGAATTGTTTAAGCATCATAGATAGCATGTTCACCTTCAATAAAGCAATCCAGCATGCTATTTCCAGCGCCTGAGCAGCTTCATCAATAACAACCACATCAAATGATAAGCCATCCAACTTTTTGGTCAATACCCCAGTCAATGTTGTCAGCACTACATCTGCATTCTTAATAACATCCGTTACTGCTAGCTGCTGCCTTTTACGCTCTTCTCTGGAAAGAGACTTGAGTTCCCTCCGGATGTCCCTCTTCACATTTTTATCTTTAGCTTTTAATAATTTCCCATTCAATGCCTGCAGAATTCATCATGAAGCAAAAGGAACAATGCAATAGTAGAACAGAGAATTATCATGGTAGATATAAACAAAAATTCAAAAGTTACTGAACTACAGAAGAAGAGAAAGGGTATCAATAGACCTATCTTGAAAATGTGAACTGCCAAAGGAAATCCTTCTACTTGGAATTAACTTCCTCTAAAATGTTGGACAAGCTAAAGATAAAGTGGTCGTAAGTGATTACACGATACCTTCATCTCCTTGCGGATGTCATTTGCAAGAGAACTATTATCACCACGTAGAACCTATTGAGAAAGAAGAGATTACAAAACATATCTTTTAATCACTAAAAAAGAACATTAAGAAACAATACGTGCATAGGCAAAGCAACATATTATGAATCAAATTATTTTCCCCAAGGCCAAAAGTCATGTAAAAAGGTGGGTAAAAGCCGAGTACAAGCACCGGACCACCTTACCTAGGGAATCAACAACATACCCAGTGAAATCTCACAAGTGGGATTCGGGAAGGTTGTACCAGACCTAACCACTATCACGTGGAGGTAGAGAGGATGTTTCCAGAAAACCCTTGACAGCAAATCTAGGTACAAAAGAAGGCAGTGAAGAATGTATAGCACTAAACAATATGTAAGTAGTGTTAAGTCTACTAGAACGAAGAAAAACAATAGTACAATAGTGTGATAATTGAAACACACTAAACAATAATAATACCACTAGTACAATGACAAACACTAACCACCACAAGCAAAACAATTCTACACTACTTGCTAAGTGCTAACCTTCTACCCTAATATGTGTCCTCCACACCCTCCTATCTAAGGTCATGTCCACTATCTTACACCTCTCCCCAATACTTCTTCGGCCAATCTCTGTCTCTCTTCGTACCCGGTGTGTGAACGAGCTTCACATGTCCAAACTATCTCAGTCTTGCTTCGCTCGCTTGTCCACCACCGAGGCCACTCCCATCTTATTATGAATATCCTCATTCCTAATCTTATTCCTCCTAATATGACCACACATCCACCTAAACATTCTCATCTCCGCAACATGCATCTTCAAGACATGGGATTTTTTGATAAGCCACTACATTGTCGGTCTAACATTCACTTTATAGAATTTACCTTTGGGCTTCAATGGTAATCACATAAGAATCCAAAGGCAAGCCTCAACTTCATCCACGTTACACGAATACGATGTGTGACATCATCATCGATGTCCCTACTCTCCTAAATTGTTATTTTCTTTTGAAATTGATCGATATCCTACTCTCTTAAATTATTGACCCTAGTACTTGAATCTGTCACTTTTCGGGATATTTCATGTTTCGAGCCTCACTTCCAAACCTACCTCATGCCTCGTATCACAGAATTAGCATTCCACAAATTATGTATTAGTCCTGCTCAACATGAACCCTTTAGTTTCTAAAGTCCCTCTTCCTTTCACAATATTTATCCATCACTCTCCTCACAAGATGGATAGCTTCGATGGTCGATCGTCTTATCATGAATCTAAACTGCTTCTCAGAAATATACACAACCCTCTTTTACCCCATCTCTACCACTATCCCCCAAACTTTCATATTGTGGCTTAACAACGTAATACCCCTATACTTCTTGTAATTTTGGATATCCCCTTTGTTCTTGTTCAATAAAAACATTAGTTTTCCACCTCCATTCATTGTGCATCTTAGTCGTCTTACAAAATGACATTGAATAGACTAGTCAACCACTCCAACCCTACTCTATTTGAGCCCTTCCAGAACTCCACTAAGATCTCATTTGTCCCTGTCACTTTTCTCATGCTCATCCTACTATTAGCACCTCTCACCTGCTCAACCTTAACACGCCTATAGTATTCAAAATCCCGATGTCTCTCAGTGTGCTCCAACCCACACAACACAATGTATTTTTTCCCTTCATTCAAAAGTTAGTGCAAGTAGGTTTTTCACTTTTCTTAATGAGGGTCTCTATCGACACCCTGCCTTCTTCATCTTTAATGCATTTCACTTGATCCAAGTCTTGAGCCTTCCTCTCTCTTTCGCCTTTGCAAGCCTATACAACTTCTTGTAACTCGGGTGCTTTAGTCTATTTTTAACAACAACGCACTTACAGAGCAAGAAGGATACCAAATTGTTATGTTCCTATGTTCTAAAAGAAACTTACACCAGACATGATAGCATTCCATGATACAAGATTCCTGCCAAATGAAAATGGTAAAATCTCACCTGGGCATCCAGAGAGTTATCCAATACTTGTGGGAGCATACGTGCAGGATGTCCCAATCTCACCAGTTTTACTCTGACAAAAAATGGATAGTGCAAAACCTTTTAACAATCCAAAATAACATCACAAAAATATGATAATTAAAAAGCATCATTACATGTAGCTCACCACTAGGACATAAAAATCCCACAAAAAATATGGTATTGTCATTTGTATACTAGTACGAATTGCATCTATGAACTTACAATTAACACATTATCTTTGTTTGAATAGTAATAGGTATATATAATCCTCCTTAGAATAGGAATAGGAATAGTATATAAGTGTCCTACTTAGAAAAGAATTGTATTGTAGTGTCTATAAATAGGGTGTCTAGAGACAACAATTCAATAATATTCTTTTACAATATTTCTCACATGGTATCAGAGCCTCTACGATCTTGGTAAACAATCAAAGAGCTTCCGCTGCTAGCGGGAGGCTATTACCCATATATGTTGCTGATCTGGCCAATGATTATGTTAGCAAAAGTTGTAGCACCTTGTCATCTTTCCGGTGACTACGTTTTCATATTTAATTTGTGTAGCTTTCCTGTGACTACTTTTTCATAATTAATTTGTGTACCATTGTGCCATCATTCAGGTGACTAATTTCTCATATCTGATTTGTGTAGCACCATGCCATCATTTTAGTGACTGCTTTTCATATCCTATGTGTAGCACCATAACATCCATCCGGTGACTACTTTTTTTTTATATCTTATTGCGTAACACCGTGCATCGCTTCAGACTACTTTTCATAATTAATTTGCGTAGAACCAGGGATTTTCTGAACTACTTTCTCATATTTGAGTTGCATAGCATCGTGTGTCTTTTTGGTGGCTACTTAGATTTGATTTGCATAGTTCCTTTCATCTTTTTAGTGACTCCTCAAATCTAATTTTTGTAGGGTTGTACCATCATTCCGACCCTACCCATATAATTTCTCTTTTCCAGTAGGGTTGTGCCATCATTCCGACCCTACCAATATTATTTCTCATTTTCAATAAGATCATGCCATTAACTCGTACTTTCCTATATAATTTCTATTTTCTATTGGGATCGTGCCATTTTTCGAATCCTACCCAAATAATTTTATTTCTTAGATTTTGAGCACTTTCAACCATCAAATCTAATACTCTGGCATATGAGCATGTTCCAACCAATTTTAGTGACTTTCTTGTTTAATATCTACTCATCTATTGATTACAACACGACCCATATACTTTGTACTAGGTTTTGAGCACTTTCCGGCGACCGCTTCATTGTGAAGAAGTCTACAAGGAACAACCACCTAATTCTATTGCTAATGGAGAGGTAGTAGCCTTGTATGTCAATTATATAAGTCACTTTATGGCCTAAGTCTTTGCAAGCTTGGTTTGGGAAGTTCAATACTGTAATTTTGTCACTCTGTGTTTTATCGCATTATACATCAAATTCAGTATTTCATGAGAAGACCAAGCACATTGAGATTGACTGACATTATGCTTCAAATCCAATATTTCATGAGAAGACATTGAGATTGACAGTCAATTTTGTCAAGTCAAGTGATCAACTTGCATATATCTCACCATGTTCGTCATCAGTCCTCGTATTAATTATATTTGAAACAAGCTAGATACATATGATTTGTATGCACTAGCTTGAGAGGGAGTACTAGTATAGTAATAGGTATATAGAGTCCTACTTAGAATAGGAATAGGAATAGGAATAGAATATAGTATATAGTGTCCTACTTAGAAAAGGATTGTAGTGTAGTGTCCTAGTTGGAAAAGGTGTCTATTATAGTGACTGTATATAGGATCTCCCTGTAGAGACAACAATTCAATAATATTCTTCTCCAATATTCTCACAATCTTAAATAGAAAAAAGTGATACAGGCGTACTATAAAATAGACTGTTAGACAGAACAACATCCAACTTAAAAACTCATCAAACCATAGATCAGATCTTCTGGTCAAAGAGATAAAAGTGGCAGCATTAAAATTTTAAGTAAAATTACGAAAGGTGAAGCACATATCTGAGTCTGACCATTTCACGTTGAGCACTTGAGATCCATTAGAACAGAGACAATGTAAATTATATTGCCTTTTCAGTTGTAACTTTAGGCTGGCTAGAGAAAAGATGGTGAAAAGAAGATAAAGCGCATTCCAATAAGACATCAATGTTTCACGTTGAGGAGAAACAGGTTTACTAGAAATTATCAACCATGACAGATCATTTTACCTGTGTGGAACAAGTCTCTCAACAATGTTATCAACAGCAATATTTGAAGCAGCGCAAGCGAGAATCTTTGAACCACGTTTGACTTCCTGCAAAATTATCTCAACAACAGTGGTTGTTTTCCCAGTTCCAGGAGGCCCATGCAACAAAAATACATCCTTGGATGAAAGTGCCTTCGAAATTGCATCTTTCTTAAAAGTTTAAGAGAAAAAGTATCAGTTACTAGTGTCTGGCATATACATCTGCAATCATCAATACTTCTCAATGCTCCTTTACTCCATATTAAATAAGAGAAAACCAAGGAAAATGCAGCACAATGTATCCTAAAATCATTTTAAAAACCAATCAATAAACAACCCTAGATCCCAAACTAGTTGAGTTTGAGAATAACAACAAAGAATAGTTGATATTGCTTATATGGATCTTTGCTTCCGTTGAGTTCTATCTTAATTAAGCTAGTGTTGACTTATAACAGCCCCATATTTTGAAATCTCAGAATCAAAGAGGGAAAAATTGGAACCCAATTCACAAGATTTGTGGATATCAATCAAAAATTTAAAATTTATCCAATTTGAGTTATTCACTCAAATGATTTACTTATCATTTTTATAGCCCTATCATCAAACATTTAAACAAAAATTCTTCGCAAATGTTGATCATTTTATGAGGAAGCCATTGCTAAAAGTGTACTAATCATTGGATGCTTGGAAAATCTTGCAATTGTTTTAACTTTCAGGTGCCTAAAGAGGAACTGGTTTAGAAAGGCTGTCAAACATCTGAAACAAGAAATCATAATAGAGAGGAAAAATTGCAGCAAACAAGCCATTTGAACATCCAATTTCTAGAAGCTACGGTAATGCTGTCGCTTTCAGTAAGCAAAGGTTAGGCATTAACATGGACATCTCTGTCTGTCCCTACCTAAGTTGTGCGGCCTGTTTGTCCCCTAAATTGCACTGGATATGGTCAATAGTTCTAGGGTACTTTAACCAAATTGATTTAAGAAAAATTCAGGACATTTACAATGATTTCTATTAAAACAAAGGTTAGGGTGAAACAATAAGTTAAGGCATATGGTTTTAATCGTTAAAAGATATATTAAAATTAAAAATCTGCAACCAGAAGGTGCTTTAAATATATTTATAGGTCAACATCACAGTTGAATTTGCAATGGACTGAAGAAACACATTTGTGCCTGATAATAATTACAGAACATGCTCCTGAAAATTCGTGCATCCTTTCCTTTCAATTAATCCACAATAAATTTATCCATACTTTTACAACTATATTTTTGGATATATAAATTGTTTTTAGCCAAATCCACGCACCCGTATCCATACCCGGATACTGCCCCAGAATCATAAAATTTAGATCATGAAAGATCCGACCTCTAGATCGGCATTCGTATCAGGGACACCCGCAACTGAGTCCAAGCAACTTAGGTCCATAAAGATTTCTCCAAGCGCAAGTATTGCAGTTTTTTTTCGTAACTAAATCATCTCTATGGAACAGATTTAGGACAGTTCCAAAAAATCTTTGGGTTATCGAATTTAACATTGTGCATTAATTATTTACACTTGCAATTTTGTTGAGACTTCTCTAAAGACTAACACAAGTCAAGATGGTATACATGAGAAAACGGTCAAATATATCAAGCAAGATACTCTTTGCCTCTCTACAAAGACAGACTAATCTGAATACTGGTTATAAAAGAATGCACCAGTAAAACACGTCAAAAGCAGAGGGAAAATGATGAAGTGGGAACAGGGGTGTGGGTAAGAAAAAAATAGTTAAAACAATTGATGACTTCACAACCTGCGAGTGATCAAGGTTGCGATTCGAAGGAGTGAAACTGACATCCTTCTTAGACATTGTTGGAGGTCTCTCCCCAAAAAGAACACGAACCAAGTCAGAGGCAGGGCCCTTCAGCACACCTTTACTCAATTGTATCAACGTGTCTTTCATCCGACGGTAGGTCACCTATAAAAGCAACTCCAATAGAAAGATTCTTTGAACTTCAGAATTCCATATATAATCTTTTCTCCGCCAGCAGAATTTAAAGAATTTCTAGAGCGTGACTTTTCCTTTTACCTGAACTCCAAACCATCAAAATGTACAATAATAGCATGCATAGCATTACTAGCTTTGACAGCTTGGGAAGTTAAAGAAAAAATCTTCCTAGTGATTTTGGGGAAGATGCTATCTTAAACTTATTCAGGTCAGACCTTACTGTTTAAAAGATAGGTGATCCTTAAAAACTCAGGTCCGATCAAATTGTATCCTATGTACTTATCAAATACAGCAGAAACAGGGATTAAATGTTTTTATTTGTTATATCAAGATTGTGTCGGTGCTCATTCAGCTCTTTGTCAAATGTATTTCATACCTAGGTAACAAACATGACCTGTTCCAGATCAAGAATCATGTACCTCATTTGCCAGTTTCTCAAGGCGTAAAGGATTATTCAGACATTCTTCTGGGACATCATCAAAAGCAATAGTAATAGATGAGTCCTGCTCCATGAGAAAACAATCATTTAAAGATCCAACCAAAAAACATTACCAATAAACTACAGTTTTGTAGAAATTCAAAAAACAACATACCCAAAATAATCCCACAAATTGAGGTCTGGGGAGGGTAGAGTGTATGCAGACCTTACCCCTACCGGTAGAGAGATTGTTTTGGATAGACTATCGACTCAAGAACAAACTGTCCGAAGCAATCCCGATACAAAAATAACGGAAGTACAAGCAAATAGCAAATAATATCGTAACAGAAACTATAACAAAACAATGAACTAATATAAAACAAGAAAAACATAGAATAACAGAAATAGCAGGACAAGAAACTATAAAAGCACTACTACAAATACTAATATGACCGGAAAACAAGACAACGCACGGCTATCTATTAATCTTCTACCCTAATTCGGGTATTCCATACCCTCCTATCTAAGGTAATATCCTTGATAAGCTCAAACTGCCTTATGTCCAATCTAAACACCTCTCCCTATTCTTCTTCGGTCTACCTCTACCTCCCCTGAAACCATCCATAGCCAACCTCTCACAACTCTACTCTAATGCATCTCCTCTTCACATGTCCAAACTATCTCAGTCGGCATCTTGTCCTCCGTTGAAGCCTCTCCCATGTTGTCTCTGATTTCTTCATTTCTAATCCTATCTCTCCTAGTATATTGACATATCCATCGCAACAATCATTTCCGCAACTTTCATCTTCTAAATGTGAGATTTCTTGACTGGCCAACACTCCATCCCGTACAACAAAGCTGGTCTAACCACCACTTTATAGAACTTGCCTTTAAGTTTTGGTGGCATCTTCTCATTACATAAGACTCCAGAAGCGAGCCTCCATTTCATCCACCCTGCACCAATATGATAAGTAATATTCGTCCTTGTCAATCTGCCTATTGACTTGGATAATAGACCCAAAATACTTGAAACTTCCCCTTTTTGGATGACCTATATGTCAAGCCTCATTCCAAACAAGTCTCATGTGTCACGTCACTGAACTGAACTTGCACTCCATGTATTTTGTTTTGGCCCTACTTAATTTGAACCCTTTTTAAGCTCTAGAGTCTGTCTCCAAACCTTTAGCATAGCGCTAAAGTTGTCGCGAGTTTCGTCAACCAATACTATGTCATCTGCAAATACCATAGATCATGGCATCTCACCTTGTATTTGTCTCATCAACGTTTCCATCACCATGGGGAATAAAAACGGGCTAACGGCTAATCCATGGTGTAACCTCATCGAAACTAGGAAATGCTCTGAGTCTCCTCCCAGGCCTTACTCGAGTCTCTACTCCATCATACATGTCCTTGATTACCCTAGTGTATGCTACAGGTACACCTCTAGCCTCCAAGCAACTCCAGCCACAGATAAAATAATAATAGATTGAAATTAAAAATAGATTTTGGTCTCAGATCAACATTACATTCACTTAACATCCTTTCTTTTACATATTTGGTTTCTCTCTCCTTTTTGTATACCAGTAAATGCTTTAGAGCAACATTACCTTTAGTCTATGGACAACTCCCTGTCCAAGTGCAGGACAGCCTAAATCAGCTTTCTTTGGCTTCAAAACAACGACATCATGAGTGCCAAACTGCATGAGAGGAAATTATCTTCAGTACATATAGTAAAAACTAATTAAGAAGAAGACTGAAGGGGCAAGCCGAAGGAAAGTAGAGAACTTTTGATCAAAATAGTAAAACATGATATCATTAAAACACAACCATAGTGTATACCTAGATACATACGAATCGAATAGCGTTACAAGTTTAATTTTTTCTAAAAATTTATTCTCATTGGCCTCTGTGAGCCTGGTTGAGGAAAACTTAAAACCTGAAGCTAAATAAAGTGCAGGTTGTGCGCATCGTTTCTATTAAGTGATGTTTGGTGCAAGCACCATGATATCAAGATGTGCAACTAAACAGCCATGAACTTTGTGTTAAAGTGGGCAGCACTGAGGGATATAAATAGCTGGAAAATCAATAATTAATTGTTAATGAAACATTAAAAATAAATATGTTAGTGATTATGAATAAAAAACTATAAGTTAAGTAAAATTAGTCACTAAGTTGAATAAGATACTCAAAAGTACCCGTATGCATTTGAGTTAAAAGTTAGAATGGTCTTGAATGACAAGGTTTTACTCCACGAATTTGATTCATTTGAAAAATTTTAATTGTAATGACCCTTATTGTCATTTTTAGTGTTTTATCTTCTGTACATCGTTTAGAGCGTTCCTATAGCGATTCCAAGTCTTTATGACTGCTGGGACTTGACAGATCGGTCAACCTGGTCATTTCGTTTGGTTATTGGATGAGTTTTTAGTAATTTTTGGAGCTTAAATTAACCGTGAACGATTCATTCTCGACTCAAAAGTTCAATAAGATGAACATCAGAATCCAATTCTACATTCCATCAGTTCCGGAAGGGTCATTTTATCTAGTAGCAATTGTCGACCTACTCCCAAAGTTTCATGTTAGTTGGTGGGATTAGGCGGTTTAACTTTAAGTTTAAAGGCTAAGTTTGACTTTAGTCAACATTCTGAGTAAACATTGTTTGTGATTATAATTATATACATGTGGTACATATACATTTTGTTTTCTTCTTCTACTTTGTCAATGAAATGAGTGCTTTAACTTTGCTTTGCACTTGATACCCAGCTGACAGTTGCCTCATTTTTACGCTGTTCGCCTTTGACAGCATTGATCTCTAAGAGTCAAAATATTTTTTATAATTGCAATAAATTGCCTAGAGCTTGAAAGCATCAGAGAGAAATCCCCTTAAACACATCAGCATTCACCTTGTGAGGCGGAAGGATATCCCCTTTGTTTGATTGAAACTCCAGAAGCATCTTGCCCATTAGCCCTGTCTGTCCATAAAACAAAAAACTTGTGAAAATACCCGGCAAAATATAACATTATGTGCCCAAAATAGCATAAGCAAGCAGCTGGGAGAGAATACCTGGATATCGACACACTTCAAATTAAGAATAGTGGAACCCTTCTTCTGAGCAGAATCCAAACTCCTTGTCTCCGCAGAGTTCATGGAAACTGATATTTCAGCATCCTAAAAACACCATACAGGCAACAGAGCATAATATCAACACTTCTATGGAAAAAGAGAGAACAACATCTCTAGCTATAACAAGTACTTCCTCTGTCCCACTTAAGGTGTCCAACCAAACCATCAACCACGTCCTGATCACAAACTAGTTAGGGCCAACTATATGAAAACTTCTGATCCATTAATCTGTATTTAAGCATGTCAATGTAGCCCCAACTAACTCAGTGCTTACAAGATTCATTATAATTCGACTGAAGCGGTCAATCTACCACAGTCCTTCTCTTGTACATAAATTTTGACTCGGCTTGCTAAGCTCACAATAGGCCAAAGTTCCCACTTTTTGTGTCAGCATTTTAGCCTAATTTGCATCTTAACTTCAGTTTAGGTTGTGATACTTATTAAAGTAAAATAACAGTAGCAATTTCAAAAGACGAAATACATTGATAACCGAATCTCCCATCTTTTGACTGCCAAAAAGTCTTAAGCATAGTTACATTGGGGGCACCGGGAATATTTGATTAATAAATTATGCTACAATACATTGATCACCTCCGCTTCATATAAATCCTTCACAAATGAAAGAAGAAAACACAAACACCCCCTTGAACGAACCAAAACCACTAGACTTCCGTAAACCCATCATCAAAAAAAAAAAGTAGTGACAAGGTTGTCTTTTGCATGTACCTGAATGACAAGAAAAAAAGATATAGAAGAAGGATGTACCTTTTCCAAATCTATTAAAGGAGCCATGGTGGAAACGAATTGCTCCAGTGTTATGGCACTTGAGGGTGCTGGCTTGTTCTTGTTCTTGCTGTTGCTCTTCCCTTTCTCCATTCTTACTCACACAAACAACTGAAAGGTGAGAACCGATGAGGATGATGAACGTTGGAAGGCAACTATTTTTTTTTTTTTACTTTCAATATAATGGGGGGTTTTCAAAGGGTTATCAAGTTTTCATTCCTAATTTTTCCTTTTTCATTTTCCAAGATATAAAAATAGGTTGGGTGTGTGTTTGATAAGCGTTTTTTCAATTTTCTCACATTTGAATTGCTTAAATATTTTTAATTTAACTCAATTTATTTAAATTTAAGAAAATTACTCTCCTTCAAAAAATTTAGAAAAATATTTTTTGGACTCTCCTTCATCTGTAAATTAAAAAAAAAATTCTTACCCCTCCCATTTAAGAATTTTTTTTAAAATTTGAAAGTTTGACTATGTTAATCTTAATTATTCTTTCGTCTAAATTATGTGATATTACTTCAATGATAATTTTAAAAAAAAATTATATATTAAAAGTTTTAAATCAAATCATAAATATTTATAAAATTATATTAAATAAAAAGTTCATGAATTAATTTGGAATGTACTATTTTTTTACCTTTTATCATAAACTTCGAATTTAAGCTTGATAGAATCATATTGAAAGTATCCTCCAAATAACGGCTCAACCTAAATTTGATTGGGGTTTCGATTCGGACTCGAATAATTTTGGATGTCATTTTCAGGAATCTATAATTTCGTCGTGTTTTAGTAGTGTTTATGACGATTTTGATATTATAATTTACTTATTAATTTGGTGGGGTTTAGTTAGTAATGAGTGGTAGTGGGTTGATTTATAAATTATACTAATAAATTAAGTTATAACTAATACTTGAGCGCCAAATATTTAAAAAAAATATTTTAACAGTTTAATTTTAAAACAATTAAATAAGTGATCAATTTTGAATCCAAAGATGGATGACAATGGTATTTTGGAGTCAATAGGTGGGTAAAGGGTAATTTTGTACCATTTTTAATACTTCGAGTGTATTTTAGGCTCTTTTCCATTTTCCAAAATATAAATAGGATTGGGGGGTCGGGGTGTTTGGTAGACATGTTTTCCAATTTTCTCATATTTGATTAGCTTAAATAATTTTGAACATATTTTTAATTAACTTATTTTACTCACATTTAAGGAAATTGCCCTCCTTCAAGAAAAATTAGAAAAATATTTTTCGAATTATCCTTCATTTCTAAATTACATTTTTTTTCCTTACCCTTTCCCATGCCCTGATGACCTAATCCTCCCCCATTCAAGATTTTTTTTAACAATTTATTTTGTCCCTATCTCCAATAAATAAAAAAAATAACTAGAAATTTTACTTTTGAAAATTCAAATTCTTGATTTCTTTTTTACCCCGCACAACTCCTGGTTTCCCTACCCCGCCTCCCACAAAAACTTTAACAAGTATTGATTTTTAAAAAAGAATAATTTTAATTCAAAATTTCATTTTATTTAATCCACACCAAACCCCAATCCTCTACCACACCAAAAAAATAATTTAAACATTTTTAAAAATATATTTTAAATTTTAATTTTACCCCACCTTACCCATACCCCTACTAAAGGTGACAGCGGAACCGATAATTACCGGTTACCAGTCTGGTCCGGTCCGCTTCCGGTTCGATATTGGTTAGTCTCGGTATAGATCGATTCTTTCCGATTCCGAGATAGATATCGGGACGGGAACCATTATTTATCGGTATTTTCCGGTTTTGAAAATTATCGGTCTGGTCCGATTCGGTCCGACCTGGTAAATTATTTTTTTTATAAAATATATCCGTTAATAGTCGTTGGGTAACGGCTAGTGGACCCCCCTACAGCTATTTGAGTAAAATTTCAGCCAATAGGAGTCCTACCCCAACCCAAACTTTTTTAATACCCTAAAGTTTTAAAATTACACTTTAACCCATTTTGTACTATAAATACCCCTAAATTCATTCTTTAAATCACAAATCATCTTTCATCTTCTACTCTCTCACTCTCTACTCTCTAATCTCTAATTCTAAATATATAATATCTTAATCCGGTGTGCCTTATTTGTCTTTGAAAATAGATTTGGAGCTTCAAAATTCAATTTTTAACTTTCCACGTTGGGCTTCGGTGTCATAACGTCTCTAATTTTTTTAAGTAGACATTCGAGGTACCAATTCGTTCCCACTTTTATTTTCATTTCATTTATATTTAAATAATTATTTAGTTATTTGTGATTTATTATTGCATTATATTTGTCGTATTATATATAATCTCAGTTTAATTTTTTAATATGGATTCGGTAAAAAATGTTCACAAAGGAAAGGAAAAAGTGCTTAGAGCGTGTAAAAATATGTGTATCGTACATCCTCGATTAATACAAAAATCGGTTAGTTTAGTTCTTCTAATCAAAAACTAAAAAACATCTATATATTAGAATAATTACGATGATTATAACATGTGTGGAATTTTTGGGGGGATAAGTTTTAATATTGATAGAATTCAGGATTAGATCTTATCATGAACATTACAAGTCACTTTGGTAATTTGATTAGGACTTGCCTAGTGAAATGATAATGATATGATTGATACACTACTTTTGATGATGATGATGATGAAACTGAGCCACTACGACTCATTAATATTTAGTCACGCTCCCTTTCGGTCCTGCCCCTGTTCCCCTAGTACATCATATGCCTAAGGTAGAACGTGTTACAAAAATATGTTTGGTAATAGACACAAAACGAAGATAAAAACACAAAGCTATTGTATAATGTAAACATAGATTAAATATAAAAATGTTGGTAAAATCTGGGCGGGACGGACATTGAGTAGTCATAAGTCTTATTGTAAAAAACTGATTTTGCATGCTAAAGCTGGGGTAGCGAAAGTTAAAAAAAACAGTACCCCCTTCTGAAAAATGTAGGATTAGTCAGCTCTAACATGGTACAAACACAATTAAATCAGTTCTAATGTTTCTGGCTCTAGTTTACACTTAATATAGTAGAGAAAAAAGATCTGAAGAACTAGCCGAAATGATATGTGTTATGCGTGTGCCATTTAGGTTTTGTGAAAATTTCGATTTTATACATTTTATGGAGAACATAGGCATTCACTTAGCGCCGACAGCTTGGAGATACAGTATTATTTGGGATGGGGACTAATGCCGAGAGAAGAAATTGGATCATGAATCACTACCGACCAAATTTCAAGATGCGTTGATGAAGTAATGCTAGGATTATAGTGACGACGGGTTGAAGCAATGGAAGATCTTTCTATTCAACCAATTCCAGAACATGTTCTAAAGAAATGTTGAATGATTAGAAGGGGATTTAATATGTTGGCACCAACTATTAGTAAAAAGTATGATAATTTGAATTTAATTCAAACAGAACCCTTCTAGAATGTGGTGTGTAGATTAAATCTTTTAAGACTTACTAATATTTTTGTAAATGTAATGTAAGATCAAGATAAAATATTAATAAAAATATAGGCTATTCGGCCTTAATTTGTTTTTTAATATTATTGTATTACAATTTATTTTTAAATTGTCATTTTTAATTTCTAACTTTAAAGTTTAAATTTAAAATTTTCAAACTTTAAGAGTTTGAAATTAAATTATAACTTTTAAAAATTGAATTAACATTTCAAAACGTTAAAAAGTTTCAATTAAATAAATTTCAAACTTTAAAAGTTGAAATTTAAAAATTTCAAACTTAAGAGTTTGACAATTTAAAATTTTCTAACTTTAAAATTTAAATTTAAATTTTCAAACTTTAAAAGTTTTTTGTGAATTAAAATTTCAAACTTAAGTTTGAATTTAAAAATTGCCAAACATTTTAAAGTTTATAAAATTTAATTTGAAACTTTAAAGTTTGAAATTTCAATTTAACCTTAAAGTTGGAATTTATAAAAATTCAAACTTTAAGAGTTTGAAAATTTAAACTTTTATAACTTTAAAGTTTGTGAAATTTTTGAATTTTTTGTCAAACTTTAAAAGTTTGAAAATTTAAATTTTTATTTTAATGATTATAATAAAAATTATATTCATTAAAAAAAATAAATCGTGGTAAGTTTTTTTTTTGACAACGTACCGTCTGGCTTATAACCCGTTCCCTCTGGGACGGGAAGGACAATACAAATTTTATCAGTTTCCCTGTCCGAAACGGTACCGATTCGCACAGTACCGGTTCCGTCCCTGTTCCGGTACTTACCAGACCGGTTCACTCGGTTCCGGTACCGCTGCCACGCTTAACCCCTACTAACTCCACCCATTACCAGCCCCCTAAAAACAATTTAATAGTTTATTTTAAGAAAAATATTCAAATATTCAAATTTTATTTTTTTATCCGCCCGACTCCCCAACCCCCTCCCCCTAAAAAATTAAAAGTTTATTTTTAAAAAATATTTTCAAATCTTAAAAAAATTATTCTTTTTACCCAACCCCCTACTAGCTCCTCCCCCCCTCCCCACACACATAAAATAAATTTAATTCTTTTTTTGTTAAAAAAAACTTAGTTTGAAAGTTATGTCCCAAGTCGAGTGTAATTGGATCCCACTTTGAAAGTGAGGGTCGACATTTTGATTTGAAGTTAGATTTGGGTCTCACATCAATTGTTGTTTGTTGGGTTCAGATCCTCATTTGGAAGTCGTGTCTTAATTTGAGTGTCGAAGTCGAAATTCCGATTGATGGATCGTGTTCAAGTTTGAATGTCGGGGTCATGTCTTGGTCGGATATTCGGTCCCAATTTGAATGGTGGATCTTGGGCAAAAGTCAGGTCAAGTCCTGGGTAAGATATTATAGTCATATTTCATATATGTTGGTGATGTTGTATCCTAGTTCGTGTGTCAGGGTCATGTCCTAGATCAATTATCGATGTTGTTTTTTGGTTTAATAATTATTTTCTACTTCTGGTAAGAAAATAAAGGGATAAGGTACAAGTATCCCCTAAACTGTGACCAAAATTCCAAAGACATACCTTAACTAAACTAAGGTCTTATTAACCCCCCTACACTTATTTTTTTGTAACTTTGGACAGCTTTTTGGCTTTCGTGTCATCCAAATATATTCCACCGCCTCAATTGCGTGAAGTCGCAGAGTGTGTCACACAACTCAAGCGGTGTACAAAACTAAAAAAAAGTGAGTCTAGGGGTAATAGGACCTTAGTTTTGTTAAGTTGTCTCTAGGATTTCGATCATAATCGGCGGGAAGGGGGGGGGGGGGACTTGTGCCTTGTCCCAAAAATAAAAGATAAATTTTTTTAAAATATTTTTTTCATTCACAAATCAAACACTAAAGAATATTTTCCAGAAATTATTTTCTACACCGACGAAACATGAGAAAATAAGTAAGAAACCCACTTGTTTTCCATAAAAAACATTTTTCATAGAAAGTATTTTCCTTCCTACCAAACAGGGTAACTAGTTGTTTACTTTCATATTCATCAAATTATATTCTATGTCATTTCTTCTATGAAATACACTTGAATAGAAGAAAAATATTTCTTTCATCTACTTATCTTGTCTTGTTCTCTTATAGTTATGCTATTATAAGCTTAATTTTATTATACTTTATCAACCCTATTGTTCTATCTTCAATGAATTGTGAAACAAAGCAAAAACAAAAATGACATATAAATTAATATGTTCTTGATCAAATTTGTGAATTCTACACAACTGATTTGCTATTTTTTATATGAATATGGTAGCAACGCATAATATGTCAGACATATGACAAGTGGTTAAATGTATGAATATGAGCATGGTAAAATGTTAATAGTCATCATTGTGGTAATTAAAAGAAAGAACATTATAGGTTCTCAAAATAATCCTTCAAAAGGTGAAGGTAACAATTATCATCGATTTGTTTTGAAAGATACTGAGTAGGCAATTATCGTGTGACCTAATTCGATAAGTTTTATAAATCCTTAGTCAAAATAAGAAAATATAAGTGATGGTGTGTTTGAAATTTCCAAGTGATGTTGAGGTATGCCATTTGAAATTTCAAAGTAATGTTGAGATATGTCATATAAAAGTAAAATTTGTGCTTTGACTAAATAAATTGATTAGGGAATTTATAGTGATTACATGGTAAAATAATTTTCAAAAATGATGTAATTTCCCATTTAGACCATGAAACTTTGTCTTAAGATGAAAAGATGACGTCTTAGGACTATGATACGCGAAAATTTAATTCTTTGGTCATAAAATAATGTCCGTAGGCCATGAAAATGATGCCTTAGACTATGAAACCGTTAGAACATGATAGACATAAATTAAATTCTTAGGTCATGAGATGATATATGCGGGCCATGAAAATGATGTCTTTAGACTATGAGTCCTTTGGAACATAATAATCATAAATTTAGTCATCAGGTCATGTAATTCTTTCCACATGCCACGAAATGATGTCCTTATACTATGACACCATTGAAACAATAAAATAATGATAAAAGAGAGTGTATATGTTTTTATGCAATAAAGCCATTGTAGCTTGATTTGATAGATATGTCATATAGATGTATTTTTTGGGGCTCGATATGCTTCCGTAACTTGATTCAACAAGAGCTCAACGTAAATATGATTTTTGAGCTCAATATTATTGTCATGCCCCGAGCTACCCCCGAGACGCGGACACAGAACCTAGGACCACAAGTGATCCCAAGCTAACCCTGCTGGCATGATCATGAGCATACTAAAGATAATAAACTGTTGCGGAAGCTAAATCATAAATTCTAATGAAAAAGGATGGGAATCCTATATGCGAAAAATGGAGATTATGCAAAATTGATGAGTTTAATAAAAGAAAATATGAACTCACTACTAGAGATTGAAACTAAAACGAGGTCTGAACATAGCCCTAAACTGGACTAGAAGTATTGGGACAAGCCCCAGCTAAATCTAAGCATAAAACTGAAAAACTAATGACTAAAGAATGAATGAAAATCATGACTGAGTCTTCGAAGAAATGAGGACTCTCCACTGAATCTGATTGAACTGGAAGGTCGGACAGAGTAGATCTATGCGTGATCGGATGCTGGTGAAAACGGAACCTACATCACGAGAAGATGTAGCACATGTATGCGTCATTACTTGAAAGTTAATGAGCATGTAGGATAGAGTAAAAGCTGAAATAAATATAACTGAACAAGCATCTAGCAAGTATAATAAATCTGACATGACAACGAATGAGCCTAAATGGATGCAATGACCAATTTATAATTGCTGAATATGAAACTGAATATATGAATATACTGATAAATGGTCAATGCAGAGAGTCTGACTGAACTGTGGGAGCCTACTAATAATCGATACTAAACACCCCTGAGCTTTAAATGTGGAGTCGATGTATACAACCTATCGAGAGGAACCCAATATACACCTGCCAAAGATATAAAGCATGCGGGTGTGAGATTAAACTTTTCCCACAGAGGGGACTTATAACCTACTTGGCTTAGTAGTAGTTTGGGGACGACTGGTACGCTGAACCCTAGTCCAACTCGGTATTATGCTTACTCCTAATGAATTTTTGTAAATTAACATAATTATGTCTGAGTTTCTATTAAATACTGGATACTAAAAATCTGAACAGCAAAACTGAGCATGCAACAATTTTAATCTGGTTAATTATGATTTTATAACTTAGGCATGTAATCGGAAGTATCTGAAATATCATGTGTAATTCAAGAAGAACTAAAGAAGCAATACAAAGACCAGGGTTTCTGAAATTCAGGCGATAATCTGAGTAATAGTAATAACATGATAAATATGATTTGGGAACATAATATTTAAATAAATTCATGAAGTTATATCAAAGGTGTGAAGAAACCCTATGTCTAGCATGATATAGGAATTCAAGAATATGACTGAAAAAATGGGGACCCAATGGGGGAAAGGAACCCACTAGTGAAAATCCATATATGGTGAAGAAATCCACGAAAAAAATAACTAAGTTTTGGGGCTGGCACTGCTGGAGCTTGATGTGTCTGAACTAGGAGTTATTGCAGCTTTTCTCCTTCACTGGCTTATATATAATTTCCAATTTTAGATTAATGATGTGACTTAGATCGATATGTTTTAATTCTGTTCTAGGTTGATTTATAAAGTGACGAAAAATATGATGATTAGGATAAAAAAAAGACTAGGTTGTGTTTTAAAACGGAGTGGGAAAGGTCCAAAAGACCCCTGGGAAAGTTTATGTCGGGCCAAATGACGGCCAGGACTGACGGTCCGTCGTCTGCCCGACGCCCAGTCGTTGGGTCCGTTGTCATGGCCTGTTCGACAGACCTTTACTAAAATGGGTATTACTTTTTACTCGGAGGTCTGATTTGACCAAGGTCGGTGGTTATGTAAAGATAATTCAATTATCTATGTGCGGTATGTCAGGGGAACACCACATTTTTCATTTTTTTGATAAGAGTATTATCATTGAAAGTAACCCAACAGCATTTTTCTCTTAAGGGTTTGCAAAATTTTCCACTACGGTTGACTACGGGAAGGCCCAAGCGTACTCAGAGGCTATGACCAACATAGCGGACTCCATATGGGCCACTTGTCTGCCTCTTCTACCCCAGGACACACCTTCGTGGTAACTAGTTAGCCTGATGCAAATGCTCACTACCAGAGGTTGGTTTTCAGGGCTACCTTATGAGGATCCACATTTGCCCATATAGCTAAGGGAGGGATAGTGGTGTAAAAGCGGTTGTAGGGAGGCCTGACTTGGACTGATGAATAGGCTTAGAGTGTTTCCTCTCTTACGGATGGGAGAGGGCTGCTATATGGTTCACTGAGTGCCTTGACAACTCAATTTCACTTGGAACCAACTAAGGGGATGTTTTCTTAGCACGCGCGTACTACTCCGGTTCTCTAAGAAACTAAACCCACAAAGACAAAGTGAACAACTGTGTGCACTACCAGGAGAGTCAATTAGTAGTTCTTGGGATAGATTCACCTCGTTCTTGAGAAGCATCCTAAATCACCTTAAAAGATGAGGTCACTGAAAGGAATACTTTTATCGGGACAGGATGATAATAATAAAGCGAGGTGCGGGGTTGGACACTATGCCGGTGGGATCTTTGGGGGTGTCCTTTGGAGATTGCTGAAAAATTAGAGAAAATCTCCCGGAATAAAAAGCTGGAGTAATAGGAAGTCTATACCGGGAGAAATGAGAACTACCTTCGCAATACAGTTCACTCACAACCCAGCCATAGATGAGATTCATGAAGGAAATGGCTCAGAATGAGATACTGAGCTGGGTTGGTACTGAAACATGTCATGGGGGTGCCAGAAAAGCTAAATGCAGGTCAACTACTTGTCGAAACCACCGCCCACAAAATGATGAGTATTATTATGAGGAGGATTCCTTGTGGTAAATGAGGAGAAGGGGGGTTCCGACCAAGTGTCCAAGGCTATAATCAAGAGAAATGGCGCCAAGGCAAGGGAACCAGTCGGAACTTATGGTAACTACAAACCGTGAGGGTGATTATGTCCGAGGATGGAAACTACAACCGCGACACAATTCAACGGGTAAAATATGGTAATAGAAATGACCAGGATATGGGCCCTTATGTCCTCTCAAAAAATCGTGAAGTGTACCATAGGATGGTGGACGGGTAGTTATGGCAAAAAGTGAGGATCTGTTGCATAAAATGATGAGGATGGTTCGATGCTAGTTGATGGCACAATAAGAGTTGAGGAATGAGCTTTAGCGGGTATTGGGCAAAAAAGTCGATACACATGGCAGTATCGATTAAGCAAACTGTGAGTTACAATGGGTGGCACAAATTATCGCAACTGTGAACACACGCAAACGGGACTCTCCTAGAAACAATGTCAAATCCAAAAAATGATGGACATGTATGGCAATCACTCACTCGCTGCTTGGGGGTGGCAAGCAAACCATTGACCCACCTATGCCAACTAATGAGAAAAGGTGACCAAAGATACTGATAATGTGGGTGATATTAATGGTTGAAAGTAGAGGATAACATTGCAAGATACATGAAGGCCTAAAAAAAGTTACTCATGCCTAGGCCACCACCCCCATTTCCTCAAAGATATGAAAAAAGACGAGGATGATAAAGATCGGCGTTTTTATTAACAATGTTGAAACAACTTTCTATGCAAGTCCTTTGGTAGAAGCTTATAGAACAAATGCCCGGTACACCAAGTTTATGAAAGATTCGGTTACAAAGAAAAGGATTGGTTACGTTTAAGGATGATAATGAGAATGCAGCACTTAGGCTATGCCCACAGATCTCTGGTAAAAAAAGTAAGAAGATACGGGTGAGGTCACTATTCCTGTACAATCGGTTCTATTATATTGCGAAAAGAATTATGTGATCTGGGGGCACGCATAAATCTCATGCCCTCGTACCATTACCCTCGTATCTCCCATTCCAAGCTAAAAAGACTTTCATGACGGACACACGCAGCCTCGACAATTTATCGTAATCTCAATCGAATAAAATATCCTTCCTCCTACCATCTGGAAATCATACACAAGCCTATCCGTAGTCTAAACACTATTGGGCGAGAATACGGGATGCTTAGTAAGGACACGGGGAATGTAGGAGAGAAGGTGCGCAAGAAGGGGGGTGATTGAAGAAGGCAGCAGGTAGAGGAGGACGCAGAGTAGGTAAATAGACTGTCCCCATCCCGTTCTCTCCCTCTCCCAGTTTCTTCCAGTTCTTTCGATTTACAAGAAGTTGGGTTTGGGTAGGGACCCAAATCCTCACTGCGATTTGCTGATGCGATACTGATGGCTGATAGAATAGTTAAAAGGCATAGGGATACTTCATGATGTATGCTAGTAAAGTGGAGTCATTCATATTTCAGCGCCGATTTTGTTATTATGATGTGAAGTCGATTTAAAGTGAGCCTATTATATTCGGAGGCCAGTCCTTGACTACAGGTAGAGCCTTAGTTTGATATGGAAAAGGGGCGATGGAAAGGCAGATGAAATTTCGATATTAAAACACAATGCGGAAGGACTTTAACATTGGGGTCCATGAGCCAGATTGGTGAGCTCCAATCGGATCTTCCTAGCCTATAACATTGGTGAGGACATCCTGAGTCACAGATAGAAGAACACTAGGTGTTAGAAAGCATTAGCGGCCAGTGATAATGAATTTGATAGAGATTGCATGAAGAGTATTGAATGCAAGAGTATGAGTCATTAGTCGCGGCTCTTGACGAGGTTGATGTTCGGTTTAAACGAAGAATATATGAGTGTAGATATGAAGAAATCGCGAGTTCCCCACCCGTGAAACATCTTTTAGAGGAGGCTCCAAGTTAGAAACTAAAAGCTCTCCACCTCATACAGGTATGAATTCTTAGGAAATTGGGACATTTTGATGGTAATCATTGATCAACCTGAATGCACAACAAGTTGAGAGAGTTTGGTGTGAAAGTGCTTAAAAAGGGTCAAAAGAGCTTACTGGGGTGGACTATTGCGGACATACTGGGATCCCTCCTGTATTTAGCTTCTCAAAAATCCAACTCATGCCCTGATCATAGCCAAGTATTTCAGCACCAGAGACACTAAATCCTCCTATCAAGAGGCTGGAGAAGGAAATCATTAAGTGGTTGATGTATGGACTAATCTATCCGATCGACCGATAGTAATTGGGTATGTAGCCCTGTTCAGGTGTACATAAGATAAGGGGGAATGACTGTGGTCCCCAAAAGAAAAAAAAATGCAACTGTTCCCAATGAGACCGGTTACTGGATGGAGGGTATATTAGGATTACCGCAAATTAAATTATGGACTGAAAATAAGACCACTTTTCGATGCCCTTAATGGATCAGATGTTGGATGAAATTGCCGAAAAGGGGTTTGGTTGGGTACTATTTCTTGATGGATACTCGGGGTATAATCGATTTCTATTGAACCAGAAGATCAAAGAGAAAACTATTTTTACTGGACTTCTGGACCTTTGCGTTCAAAAGAATGCAGTTTGGGTGTTGTAATGCACAGCACATTTCAGAGATGTTTGAGTGTCGGATATTTTCCAGACATGGAAAGATACTTAGAAGTTTTTTATGATGATTTTTTCTATGGTTGATGAATCATTCGAGAGCGGCTTTTTGAAAATTATAGGAGTCTAAGAGATGTGCAGACTGCAATTTAGTACTGACTGCGGAAAAGAAAAAAAATTCATTCATGAGTTTGAAAAGAAGGTATGTTTTGGGTCCATCGCATTTGATAAAAACGGCAGAGAGGTTGAACGGCTAAAGTTGGAGGTAATAGAGAGATTCCCCCACGATCTCATGTGAAAGGTGGTGAGAGCTTTTTGGGCATGGCAGGTTTTTACCGGAGATTAATCAAAGATTTCAAAGATTTCACATCCTTTTGCAAACGCTGGAGAAAGATTGTAAATTTTGTGTTGATTGAATCCTGTCTTAAGCATTCGGTGAGCTTAAAAGAAATATTGGTTGTATGTACCATCATTATTTCTCCAGATTGGAACAGTCCCATTTGAGGTGATGTGAGATGCGAATGGGGGTGCTCTTGGTGTAGCATTGGCGACAAAGAAACAAGACAAGAAAGAACAAAATCCTTACCCCATTTACTATTCTAGCAAAGCCCCTAAATGAAGCTAAGCGAACTACACAGGGACTGAGCAAGAACTCCTTGCAGTTAAGTATTTGTTTGAGAATCCGCTCCTATTTGCTAGTACAGAGTTATAGTGCGATACGGACCACTCAGCATTGAGATATGATGACAAAAAGGAGCGAAACCTAGGTGATTCGGTTGGGATTATTGCTACAAGATTGCACTTTGAAGTTGATGGATATAAAAAGGACCTGAAAATCAAGTTGCTGATCATTTGTCCCGTCTAGAAGATGCCGCTATGAGAGAGTTGGGGTGATACTCTTACATTGATGATACTTTCCCCGATGAAGCATGTATGGTGCTTCACAAGACTTGATTTCCACGGTTAGCAGATTTGCAAACTATCTGGGCTAGTGATATTGTTCCATCAGAAATGTCCTTTCATTAAAGAAAAAACAGTTAGGTATGATGTGAGAAGTTCTTTTGGGAAGGAGAAACCATACTTATATAGAGTGTGGCCCGGAATGGGCTTATTCGGCGTGGATGTGCCAGATGTGAGATGTTGAGTGTGTTGGAAGCATGCATTCCTCCACCCGTTAGTGGGACATTACAACTGTATCCGACATGCCTCATTAGATATTACAATGTGGTTACTTTGGCCACAACCTCTTCATCAAGATGGCTCCATGAATTTGCTAAACTATGTGATGAATGCCAACCGAGATGGTGCCATTTCAAGAAAGCAAGAGCTCCCTCTAAACCCCATCTTGTAATTGAGTATTTGATGGTTGGCGGTATTGACTATGGGACTGTTTGTGAGTTATCATGGAATGAAGTACATTCTTAGAGCGGTGATGATGTATCTAAGTAGGGGTCGAAGCCATCGCCCCTCGCAAACAATGAAGGGAAAAAGAAGAGTGTCACTACATTCTTAAAAAAGAAAATATTCTCTCGTTTGGCACCCAAGGGCAATTAGTAGTGGTGGGGGCTCCCAATTTTATGAAACAGATTGTTCAGGGTTATTGGAGAAATATGGGTTCGCCAGAATGTTGCCACTGCATTCCACCCTCAAACTAGTTGGGCAAGTTAAAGTGTCGAAATCGGGAAATCAAGAAGATATTGTCAAAAACAGTAACGCTAGTAGGAACGATTGGTCAAGGAGGCGATGATTGCCCTTTGGGCTACCGACAGCGTATAAGACTCCCATGGTTGTCTCCATACCAACTTGTATATGGGAAAGCTTGTATCTTCGGTTGAGTTAGAGCCATAAAGACATGTGGGCTATGAGAAGTTGAAAATGGATTGGAGCGAAGTGCAGAGGAACAAAAATAACTGGGTTGAAGTAACTCGATGAATTGCCTGAAAGATTATGAAAGCTCCAGCTATACTTAAAGACACGCTGAAGAATACCATGACAAAAATTGAAAAAAACGATTATTTATGGTCGGAGATTGGTGATTTTATTCAATTCTAGGTGCGTTGTTTCCGGGAAAGCTCCATATCCAAAGGAATGTCCGTACTGGTTACCCCAAACCAATTACCTCATGGAGCAGTTGAGTAGAAAAACGAGGAGGGTGTGCGGCTCAAGGTGAATGACAACGCATAAAATCTATCCGGGGGAGCGAATGGCGAATGAAGTGATCGGGACATACTATCTGATGAAGTCTGAGTAATTAATAAGTGTCCTCAGTCGTCCGCGACGTAAATCTTGCGCTGTTGGGAGGCAACACAAAGCTTATAGTTTTATTTCTAGTAATGGTAGCATTTCATACATAAGGGTTTTTAATTTGCAGGCATATCACTAGGAAAATCTGCAAGAAATAATTACTCTGGAGAAGTCACTGACGGATACAGAGACAAACGTTTCAACTGTGACGGACCATCGCATGCATCACGTGCCAAAACTAGTCTTTATGTTATTTTAAACTAGGGAATGCGAAGGAACCTACAATGGATCGTCACATATGAAAACAGTCGTAGTCGAGGAATTCGTCGTGTCTAATGAGGCGTACCCAACCCGACCGGTGGGGGTTTTAAAAAATTTTCAACATTTTAAAACCCCCAACCCTCATTTCACCCCATTCCGGTCACTATTCCTCCTAGTTCCCCTCCCTTTTCAACTTCCCAAATCTCTCCATCTTAACCGATCTTGTTACCCCAAAAATTCTCCAAAGTCCTAAAAGGTTACATCTACAGTCGGAGTTGCTGCGGGTCGTGGGTTGCTTATGATCTACCAAGTACTTTTTGCCATCTTGTTTTTCTCCAATTCTAGGATGGGGTCTCTCTAATTCTACTCATTCCGATTTCATTTTCGTTGTATCAATTATCATTAGCAGAGTTCATTCCGAGATGTTCATTTCTTTTATATATAATTCTGTCTAAACCTAGTTAAAAATCTTAGCACTGCGCCATGTTTACAACACTAAAATAGGTGCTTAGCAGATAGTTTAGTAGGTATTTGGGTTAGATAAATGTAGGGTTTCAACACTACAATCAATTTTGGATCATAGGCGCGATGATTGGGGCACCCCCGTTCGTCACTGATTTACAGAACGAGACCCCGGACGGACCGTCGTCCCACGATCGGGACAGTGTGGTACCCACGACGGGACCGTGTATACAACGAAGGGACCAGTGTAGGGTCCGTTCCAAAAGCTCGAACAACCCAATGCCCAATTTTATGCAAGTGTCTCAAACGGACTAGGTGACAGACCGTCTTCTTTAGAAGGTACGTCCTGCACCACCGTTCTGTTGTCAGAGACACTTATCTGAGAGTCTTCATTTTTCAATTATACTCAAACGGACAACTATGTGGATCGTCATACCTTCGACGATCCATCCGCATGACCGTAATGACGGTCAGAGACACTTCTCATAGGGTCTCCACTATTTTTTAAGTGTCCCGGACGGACACAACGACAGCCGGATCGTACCTGTGACGGTCCGTCCATTGCATGACCAGTTTCAATGTTTAGAGACCCCTCTCCTAAGGGTTCCCACATTTTTTTAAAGTGTCCCTCCTGACATCCACAGACGGGACCGTAATACTGTGACGGTCCGTCCTGCACATACCGTCATACTGTCGAGAGACTCTCCTTCAGGATTCTCCCATATAAATATAGTCTAAGTAAGACACGGACGGACCCATGACGGTCAGTCGTACTCAAGACGGACCGTCACCTGCCGTTTTGTTTCCCTGTACTATAGCAATGACCTGTTTAATTTTTAATTTTTGTGGTTTTTCTTGTCTTGTTGCCCCTTCTAGTACTAATATTGTCCTTTACAGTCGACTATATAACCTATGGCACAAAAAAAAGATCGAAGTCTATGCATGCGAGCGAGCGAAGTCTGGTCCACGCGCCCCCCCTGCACGCCTGGGTATTGGCTTTGATGATGAGCGTGACCCGAGTACGTTGCACACCAGGCACTTCCACCACTTTCCGTGTGCACGTGCTGCCAGAGCCACACCTAAAAGGTGGAGTCCGACGTGTCACTGCCTCCCAAGTCTGATGAGGAGCGCACATGACCGGACACCCCTTCTCGGTCAGCCACCAATGAAGCAGGAGGCGTGCTGGCTCTTAGGGAGTTCATGGTCGGAGGAGGCCTTATGCTCTCCTGAAGTTCCCGCACCCGCCATCGCTTGGCAGCGTTCGGACTCGTCTGATGCGGCTGACAGTTGGAGTCCACACCGCTTCTCCAGCTCTTGTGCGCTCACCACGGTCACTAATCATCCCCAAACGGTGGTAGCTGTGTCGAAGGGAAGTTTCAAGTCTAATCCGATCCAAAAGTCCTGAATGACAAAGGAGTTATGACTAGGACATTAATAGGAGCGACGGGTCTTACAGGGAGTCTCCCAACGATGACTGAGATCTACAATCTTTCACCAGGCATGACTGGAGGGACATGCAAGTCCGTTGGGACGTATAGTGAAAAGGTGTCGCGCGTTCTACGAATCCTATGTAGCGCCTCTCCTATCACAGATTAATAGGGGGGGGGGGTGGGTGGGATGCCCCCGCCAATCAAGCCCCCACTGGAGCAGGTTCGAGTACGGGGAGTGTAGGCGACATCTTCCTGCATGCCCATCCGCCGGGTTCTATACGGCGAGGTAGTTTGTTGATGCCTACTCGAAACCCCTCTCCACTGCCGAAGTTGGACTACAGATGGAGCTTGTGAAGATGGCCCAATTCATGCGCGGAGCCATCGATTTGAAAAAGAACAACTCAAGAGGGGGATGGACCTGCACGTCCGTCATGGAGGGTGCCTACTGGGTGATTGAGAGAAGGGGGCATTAAGACGGCCAACTGATCTCTACAAAAACACAGCATTTTCACAGTCAGTACTAACTATTCATTTCTCACTCCCACCCCCAATTCTCACTCACCTATCAATTCAAACATACAACGCGACCGTTAATCCGACAACTCATAATACCCACATCATTCCGACCTAGCATTAGCTCCCTTCACGCCGACGATTCTTACAGGTCCCAGACCTCAACTTCCCAACTAGCTTCGCGCCAAGGTTGCTTCTCAGCCCCGCCCGCTTCACCTTCCGCCGACCCAGAGGAAAGTCAATTCAACAGAGCGCTACCGACTCGAGTTCCTGTAACAAAAGAACAGACGCATAACCACTCAGTCGGAACTAACCGTCCAGAAACCCACTTCACGTACCGTGTAGCACAGGGAAGGTTCTTACTAAAGATGATCGTAAATTATAATCGAGTTTGATGCGGGCTGTCCTTAATAAAATAGTGCGCAACCGCTTGGAGCATCACCAGGAGAGGACGGCGGGTCAACGCAAATGCGAACTAGAGAAGATGCGTAGAGAGCCTCTAGTAAACACGGGAAACTAACGGAGGGTGGTTGGAGGAAGGGGGGTAAAGTGAGGAGAAGGACAAAGGTGCAATAACAAACCCTACCCCCCATCAGCCCTATCCTCCCGTACACAACATAGAACCATTGTCCTCGCCCCTTCCTCACGAACCGTGGACCCTGCCACCCCTTATCACCAGTTTTCATCAAACTTGACCTCGCTACTCCTAACCTCTCTCTCTGCCTCTCTTACTACTCAGTAATCCCACTCGTATCATCCTCTCAGCCCTTTCCACCCCATATATACCTTTCACGGCAAAGTGTCTTGCTGGCTGATTGCACGCCGGTACCTTTCCCACAGCCGATGATAATATAGTTACATGGAGTGATCTGTATTGATGGCGTGGTGATGATAGCGGGTCGATGGTGGGATTTTGCGTGGCTTCTACAGGCGGTCATGCACGAGAGGGATTGATTTAAAGTCACAACTACCGGGGACCCTTTACGTGTAGGATATTTGCCCCATCAGGTCCGCAGGTGTGCATATAGGCACGTTGATCAGATCAAGACCCTCTGGGAAATACGGTTATGTCGGCCTCATCAGAGATAAGGGACAACGAGTTGGCTCCATGCAGAGGGCCCCGTCCAGAGCATGCCCCACAACTTGCTTGACGGCTACGACAGCCGGCCTCCATGACACTACCCCGGTCGAGTCTATCCTAGGTAGTGCATTGACCCATTACCCGCTCTAGTCCCCCCCCTCTTGCTAGGTAGGGTGCCAGATTTTAGGCACAAATGGCCATTTACTTCTGTATCACATCCAGCCTTGGAGCAGAGTTATTGGGAGACAGAAAACAACTTGGAGAAAATAAATGGTTCAACATACAAAGCGAAGATCGCTTGCGGTATTAGCGCTTGGACGCTTTGAGTTGCGGGTGCTAGTAGTCCAGCCCCTCCGGTTGGGGATATAAAATGATATAGAGGGGCTAGGTGCCTGAGTCTGAGGCCCCCTTGTAGAGCCACTGAAGACCAGTGATGGCGGTCCTATTCACACTTCGGAGATTCCCCCATCTCCCCTCGAGAGTAGCAAAGAGGGTAGGGAGTCGAGAGGAGGCTGAGACGCGCGCAAGGATGAAGGGTGCGTCGTGAGATGGAGGCTGCGAGGAGAGCCTAGCTTGCTAAGGAGAGGCGCGCCAGAAAAGAGTTCGAGAGTATGGCTAGGGCGTCTAGATCCAGAAATGTTAGGATGGAGGGAGGCACAAACTGATAGTGTTATTGTGCTGTGAACACCACTGAGGGTGTCCAGACTACAGCTGTAGGTGGGTACGGGGAAACAAGGACCACCAGCTTGTGATCGTCGGCGGTTTGCGCAACAGGTCGCTTCACTACCACCCTGTTGGATTTAAATATTTTTTATGCGTTGGGACATGCTTTCCTTTTTGTTGGGGTGGGGTTAAATGAAAGTGAGTGCTAGGGTGACAGTCTGAGGAGCCCAATCACTATCTTCTTTTTAGGGTTTTTCTTGCCTTGTATTCTTTTGCCCAAAAGACTGATTATTTTTCTTAGTGGGAACGACATGTTAAATCTTGTGTACATAGTTAATTATTGAGGCATGATTGGCAAAATGATATCATGATAAAATGGAAAATCAGCAGGACTAGGCATAGCTAATGCTAACCAGTGTAGTGGATCTAAGCAGGACATAGGGACACCACTGCATTATCCTAAGTCTATAATTCGAACTAGGTGTCTGATAAAAAAAAAAAATCTTTGTAGAGTGATGAGATGTCAAGGGAGATTGTGGGAAGATTTGAATATTCCACTATTTTGTACTGAGCTAAATTGCCTGTTAGTCTTGCTTAAAAGTAAGTGGTAATAGACAATTAGGAAAGGATTCATTAGGCATTATTCAATCTAGCCTATTGTTTAGACTAAATAAAAGAAAACAAATGAAATTTATCCTCTTTGATCCAAATTGATTTGAGATTAATTAAGACCTTCTTTCTCCACCCACTGATCTTTTCTTGGAATATTGTGTTGGCCCTGGTCCCTCTTGACATGTGCACCTCAAGCTTATGCCAAAAGCATAAGTTGAGGGTGGTAACATAGTAAACAAACTCTTTATGCCTGACCCACACTTTGGCTATTGATGTATTGGGACTCATGGCAAAGCCTGAGTTGTAGGGTGGCTATTATGAGGAATTAATCTGGATAGTTGGGGTTGAAAGAACAAAAGAGGAGAGAAAGAACAAAAGTAAAGTGATCAAAATAGTTGAAAGAAAAGGAAAGAAAAGAAAAAATATATAAGAACTACAAGAAAGAAGAAGGCAAAGTCACTTACACAAATGAAAAAAGAGAGAAAATAGCAAGGGTGAAAGAATATGAGAAACTGGGCGAGATAAAATGATTAGAAAATGTTGCTATGTTTAGTCCGATATGTGAATGAGAGCAAAAGTCACTAAAGTATACATAATATACCTACCTGACCTGAGCCTATGTTACAATGCTAGAAAGTCCTATCGTGATCTAAGGGTTGTATAGCGAACTTTTAAAGCAGTGAAAATAAGGGGCGAGTTATGCAATAGGTATGAATGAGTGTGAATTGTTCTGAGAGTGAGTGTTGAAAGAATCCCTTATACTCAAACTGAAATCATTGTGTGGAAAAGGAGGATTTTGTTTTAAATGAGACACTAGTTGCAGTAACGGAAATATTAGCACCTCGGTGAGAGAAAATTGAAGAGGCATAAGTGTTAGTGAATGGTGAGTCCGTTTGTAATGGTCTGATTCCACATAATTCAAGCTAATAGTGATAACATGCATAAATATGTGTGAGTAATCAGGTATTGATAGCCAAATGATTGCAAAGGATAAAAACATGTTTGATACTATTGTACAAAGATGTTGTAGAGAGTCATTAGTGCGTCGCGTAAGGACAAAAAAACGACAATTTATGTTAAGTTGAGGGTGTGATATACCGTGGTTCACGGTAGTATTAATGCTTTGCCTTAAGTTAGGGTGTTCAAAGCCTTTTGGTGCTAATTTTATATAAAGTTGACTCTTATTTGCAGGAAATCCAGTCGAAGATGATGCGGAGTGTTTGAGCGAAGAAATGACAGAAGAGACACTCCGGAGCTTGTGAACAGCAGATCATAGAATGAACACATAGTTCAAAGCAACTCTTTATGGAGTTATAATAGCCACAAGCATGGAATAGAGTTCTTCAACATAACCAAAGCAAGACAATTACCCAACCTCATGAAGTCAACATAAGTGCAATGACCAGGAAATCCCATAACCTTACTCAAACCAAGTGAACCCAATACGAACCAGACTACATATGTGCCACTTCTCATAAAATATCATTTAGGAGACTCTCATCATTTTCCACTCTTACATATTGATAAACGTGGTTTCATGCGTATTAGTCATACTTTTCTTAAGTTAGTTGTGTCCAAAAGCCTTTTTGTGCTAATTTTTCTATATAGTTTCTCTTATTTGCAGGAAATCGTTCCGAAGATGAATGTCGGTGGTTTGAGCGAAGATAGCAGAAGAGACCACCTATGGAGCTTGTGACAGCCGTCATTTGCTATGCGGTCGTAGGTGGCCAGCGTAGTGCAACTGCTGAAGGAAGATGAAGAAGTCGGACCAAAGTGTGAGGTTACGAAAAGCGTAACGGACCATAGTATCCATGATAGGTCCGTCCTGCAGGTTCGTCGTGACAGACAGAGACGAGTAGCCCCAGTACCAATTTCAAGAGTTCCAAGGGTTTGGGAACGGAGACCTCGACAAAACCGTTGGATCCGTACGATTCGTCATACCTGCCGTCAAAGGGTAATGAAGAAAGAAGCAGAAGAAAAAGAAAATTGCACAAGTAGGACGACAGAATCCATGACAGCCGTCGTGACTACGACGATCCATCGCGAGGTCAGTTGACCAAGACGCGTTTGGACGATTCCAGCAAAAGAGTCTTGTGTAATTAGGTTTTTATTTTCTTTATAATAGTCGAAAAACCCTTTTTGGGGTTAGGAAACTGTATTATATGGAGACAACTGTATTATTAGTAGACCTTCGATTATAATTAGACGCTGGATCAAATTTAGGACCTTTGAATAGTGTTAGATCATGGAGATTTCTTGTGAATTGCTTGTTGGTGATGGTGATTTTGTTGATTAATCAGCAAACTTTGGCTTTTACTTTTCTCATTTGAAGTACCAGTAAATGAATTATTATCATATATTTGAATATTGTTGATTATGCCTATGCGGTAATAAACTCCATAACTAGGGGTGTGGGAAACCATATGAGAATAATGGAGTAAAACCTAACTACAAGAAAATTCTAGAATAGTTGTCTTGCATTGTATTGTAATTTTTTCGTTTAGAACGTCTTTGAACGGATGACCAAAGTTAGACTCGCCTGTAATGCTACTTGCCGGCCAAGGAGGTAGATAATAGGAAAAGAATTATCAAATAGATTTAGGTTACTAGCTAATTAGGCTAGTGGTTGATTGCGTACGATACGATGGTGGTAAAACTAGTCAAAATTGCAATATGCTGCGGCTTAATATGAAGGGTAAAGATAAGGGTTAGGATAGCAACACACGTAGCCGGGACCAGTGGGTGCGGAGTGACAGTAGTGCGAGTGACAGTTTCTAGATGTCGGGACCAAGGATTTAGAAATTACATAAACTTATCACTTTGATGCAACCGGTACTAGGAAAGACTGTGAGATTTAGATTATTGAATTATGAACTGTGGGTAACACGTAAACCCTAGTTACTTTTATTAATGATTAAACTCCAACATTCTGAAGCTGTTAGTGTCTCCTTTATTTGCTAGTTTATTTTCATTTATTAGAAATAGAAACCCCCCTTTATTATTTTTATGCTTTCCAAGGAAGAATCGATGAACCAATAGTAGTAATAGATGAAGTAAGTCTAAACTATGTTCCTGGTGGAACGATCCCCCACCTCACTAGTGGGGTTATGTACTTGACATGACCGCTACTTCTTATTGGAGAAAGTAAGTTTGAGAGTACACATTCATAATATTTAGAAATAGAGACCAACACATACTCATACGTGAACCCATCATCATATAGTATCATCAATGTGAAAAGATCATCATATACATAAAGTGTACAATTAAAGCATCTTTACATGTAGAACAACTCTGCTAAAGCTTCGTTCAGGACAACTAGTGCAAGGCAAGTAGAGTCTCTACCCTTACCTTAATCTAAGTCAAAACCTCTTAAGTCACCTTAGCTTGGTTTGTATTCATACTTCAGTTAAGTTAGGGGAAAAACTTGCCTTAACCGAACCATAGACTACAAGAGCTAGTTGGAATTCTGGTGTTGTAAAACCTTACACGATGGAAGGTGGTTACCGGCCAAAGTAAAACACAACATTAAACGTAGATAGTCTAGATGGATCACTAGACTACTTTCCGATGAGGCAACATAGTTTACGGAGCTAGGAGATATGGTAGGAACTCTCTACAGGCCACATGGCAAATTGGAGACTAACTCATGGGAATCCATTAAGTGAGATCCATCATAGGGGAAGGAGTCGACATCTCATGTGGAACTATAGGGATTATGGAGTTCAACACTCCCATGGTCAAGTTAATCGGTGCTAAGCCTAAGTCCGTTGTAAAGTCTTTGAAGATTTATTAAACCCATCATGATTCATGTAATGAATAGGGCATCCCTTGTATAATCATCATCATGCATAGCTCAATAAGAATTTCGATGAGTATAGTCCTTTCATTACAATTATAATAAGTGACGTTTAGCACATTTACATAATGAAATAAGCTAAGGAACATTGGGAAGTTATCATCAATCTTATATCATTTACAGTAGCATCACCTCACAAATAATCGTCAAAGACATTTCAATTAACATCATATCAAACCTATTCAATCCTAATACAAGATATAACTTTAATTGCAACATCATAATTATACTCAAGAACCATAATTGAAGTAAAGAGTTGGGATCACAAGACTTACCAAGTATTCTTCATAATCCATCATCAAGGCCTTGCCATAAAACCTTAACTAAACCCAAAAATGTTGTAATATCATAATATATCAATAACCAACATGACAACAAAGGCAATTGAATAACTACATCATAATCCATCACTAGTTCATAACTTAAGATAAAAGACTTAAGACAAACTCATAATCTATATGAATTACTTAAGAACTAGAATTATAGGACTAAATTTCATCTTAATATATTCATAATTGATACAATAACATCATAGGATAGTAATTCAACAAATAACCAAGTCAATTGAACCAACACTAGACAATTTATATCAAGATCACAACATAGGGTTAAGGGGAAAAGATCATCTTCTACAAACTAGACAAATCCATAAAGAAATAACTTAATTGAGTTATAATACATGTTAATATATTCACAATATCCAAAAGAAATCATAAACAAATCAATTCACAAGATCAATTTCTAGATTGGAAAAGATCCATTTGAATTTCATACTTTGAGATCAATTTGATGGAACTCTTTGGGGAAAGAAGTCCCAAAGGTAAAATGAAGATTGATGGAGAAACCTTGGTGATTGCATCCCTAGAAACCCTTTGAACTTGACCTTCTATTGTGTTCTTCAACTTGGGAGAGAGAAAGAAGAGAGAAGGAAGAGACTTTGGGTTTTGGGAATTATGAGAGCTTAGGTTAGTCTAATTAGGTTAGGGTCTTTATATGGTTGTTAATTAACTTAATTAGGATTACCTAAAACCCTAAATAATTAATTAACCACCTATTTAATTAAACTAACCCAACTAAAAAGAGCAGTAAAATAGGTCATTCACCCACGAGACCTTGTCGACACCTCGTGTGTCAATCCACGGACCATGGAACAAACCGTCCCGTTGGTCCGTCGTTGAGTTCAGAGACTTGTCAAAACACGACCTTGATCAAATATTCTAAGTCTCAATCAATGGAGCCAATCTACACCGCGTTGATTGGACTACAAAACGATTGTGGCAACCGTCTGTGAATCACGCCTTAGGCAGCTTCTTGCAAAGTCGCAAGGGTCCTTTTCAAGGTCCCTTGGTTGGTCCTTTGGGAGTCGTACCCAAAAGTTTCGCTATGAATAAACCCTAATACATGTTAGACTCCCTTCCACCAAAATTCATCAATTTCTGACTCTAAAAGCTAGTCAAATAGGCAAAAGCACGCTAGTACCTCATTGAACTAGTTTTCGGATGTCATGCACATTCCTTGATATTTTGATTCCTGACTACCTAATTGACTTACATTAATTAAAATTGACCTTAAAAAAGTGTCTAAAACTTTTGACACTCATGTTACTCTATAACACGTCTTAGACTTTCAAAGTGTTACATTATCCCCCCCTTAGGAACATTCGTCCCCGAATGACGCTAAAATCATTTTAAAGGATGGAAATAGACGCAAGGCTAGCAGCCCAACCAACAACAATACATGACAACATGAGTTACAACATCAATCATAACATTACACAAGGCAATTCAGAACTTCAATTACCACACAATAAGGCTCAAAATCACATTATGAGGAATTTCCTTCTCACAACAATATGAGCTCAACATACCATATATGAGTCAATTATGCCAAACTAAAATTACCACATGCTCAATATAATTTCATAAAGACTAACCATATCAAAATGCACAACATAACTCAAAAAAATTCACGTCAATATGAAAAATTCACTATAACTTCACTTTAATGACATAAAAAATACACATTTTGCAAAACTTCACAAAAAATCAAAGCAACTTTTTGTTATTATTTTCATTATTAATAGGAATGACTAACCTTAGTTATCAAATAGATGAAGGTAACAATATTTCATGTCTATAATACCTTTACGGAAGACACCTCTTTGTTTCTTAATTTCTTTACTTGTCTATCAAGGATTTGAATCGGAACCTCCTCATAGGAGAGGTTATCCTTCAAACCAAGACCCTAACTAGGGAAAAAAGTAAATCGGATCACCGGTTCACTCTAAGACATTAGAACACATGGAAAACGGTGAACGAAAAACTAATTCAACTAGGGGTTTTAACGCATAGACAACCTTACCAACCCTTTGCACAATTTCATAGGCACCCACATAACAAGGACTCGACTTCCATTTCTTTACAACTCTAACCACCCCTTTCATAGGAGAAATTTTCAAGTACATTTTATCACCTTCTTCAAACTCTAAATTCCTTCTCCTATGATCGACATAAGAGTTTTGCCCGCTATAAGCTAGTCCTTATGATATGAACCTTTTCCAAAGTCTTATAAATCAAATCGGGACCCAAAAGTAAAGACTCACCCACTTCAAACCATCCAATTGGAGATCTACATCTCATACCATACAAGGCTTCACAAGGAGCCATAGATATAGATAAATGGTAGCTATTGTTGTAAGCAAACTCCCCCAAAGGCAAATGCTTATCCCAATTTCCCTTGAAATCAATGATACAAGCTCTAAGCATATCCTCAAGGATTTGAATAGTACCCTCATCTTGACCATCCATTTGAGGATGAAAAATGGTGCTTAACTTCACCTTGGTACCTAACCCTTCTTGGAATGACCTCCAAAACCTAGATGTGAATTGTGCACCCTTATCCGTTATGATAGATAACGGAATACCATGGTGATACACAATGTCATCTATGAAGATCCTTGCATAATCCTCGGCCGAATAGGTAGACTTGATGGGGATAAAATGAGCGGGTTTTGTCAACTATATACCACCACCCATATAGAGTTATATTGCTTTTGTGACTCAGGAAAACCTACCACAGAATCCATATTGATGTATTCCCACTTCCAAGTAGGAATTTGGATTTCTTGAATTAAACCACCCGACTTTTGGTGTTCGACTTTCACTTGTTGACACTTTGGACACTTTGTTACAAATTCCGCTATGTCCTTTTTCAAACCTTCCCACCAAAACACTTCCCTAAAGTCATGGTACATTTTTGTCGAACCCGGATGAATGGATTAACGGGACCTATGAGCTTCCTCAATAATCCTGTTGCTCAAACCATCCACATTGGGAACGCACAACCTTCCTTGATACTTCAAGACCCCATCCCCTCTATGGAGAATAATTCATTAATCTTACCAAGAACCGATTCCTTCAACTCCATCAATGGTCGATCAAGGTGTTGTTTGGACTTCACCCCAATCACTAAAGATGTCTTGGAGTTATGATGGACCATAAAACCACCTTTTGGAGAATTTTGTAATCTAACACCCAAACTAGCCAACCTATGAACATCTTTCATTAGGTCTTTCTTGGATTCCTCTACATGAGACACACTACCCATGATCATCTGAATTAGAGCATCCTCAAACGAATTGGCCTTGCCGGGGTGACATAGAACACTCATGTCATAATATTTCAACAATTCCAACCACCTTCATTGGCGGAGATTCAACTCCGTTTGAGTAAACACATATTATAGACTGTTGTGGTCGGTATACACATCAACATGAACACTATACAATTAACTCCTCCATATTTTCAAAGCAAATACCACGGATGCTAACTCAAGATCATGAGTTGGATAGTTCCTCTCATGCACCTTAAGTTTACTAGAGGCATAGGCTATTACTTTCCCGTGTTGCATAAGCACACACCCTAAACCCACTCGGGATGCATCACAAACACAAAGAAACCCTTTGTACCCTCCGGTAAAGTTAATACCAGAGCGGACGTAAGCTTATCTTTCATAATTTTGAAACTTCTCTCACACGCTTCCGACCACTCAAATTTCACACTCTTTTGGGTCAAAGTAGTCAAGGGAGATGCAATGGACGCAAAACCCTCCACAAACCTGTGATAATAACTTGCTAGACCAAAGAAACTCCTAATGTCGGTTGGAGTCAATGGTCTAGGCCAATTTTTCACCTCCTCCGTTTTCCTTAACTCAACCTCAACTCCCTCACTAGAGATGATATGACCAAGAAACGCCACCGACCACAACCAAAACTCACATTTTCTATACTTGGAAAATAATTGGTTCTCCTTAAGAACTTGTAACACCACCCTCAAATGGTCCATGTGTTTACCCTAATTTTTCCAATATACCAAGATGTAATCAATGCAGACAATGAAAAATGAATCTAGGTAACTTCAAAACACCCTATTCATGAGACCCATAAATGACGCCGGGGCATTAGTGAGACTAAATTCTTATTCTTCTTTTGTTAATGTGACTTAAAATATCACGGGAGACCCTTATTACTTGTAAAAAAAACCCTCTTCCCCCCACTAAAGTTATTATGAAAGATCTTTAATGTAACTCATGATCTTCAAAACACTCAAATATAACATAGATGTTTAAGCTATTATAAAACTTGGATTTTGAAATACTTCTTTATGAATTATTTCGGAACCAAAAAAAGTCACCATAAACTTGTTATCAATATCTGCAAGGTTAGATTATCTTTATGAATCCGAGTTAACTTTTAAAGCTTATATGAAAAAACATATGAGGTTCCATTAGATAGTTACATGTTATACGAAATGATTGGCAACATGACAATGATAACATATAGGTGTTGTACGATGACATAACATTTTATGGCAACATGACAATGATAACATATAGGTGTTGTATTATGACATAACATACTATGGATTCTACTCATGAGCTATAATTGAGAGCTATAAGGCCTATTGCCCATATTTATACATATGAGACAACGATGGCCACATGTTGGTGTTTATTATCCCGCTTAGCTACTGGTTGTCATGCATTTGCATATATATATATATATATATATTGACTAGGAAAGCGGAACATACCGGGGGTAGAGACTGTTTATTAAAAACACAGGACTCTGCTAAGTGGTAACACGATGTATAGAGTCTGACACCTGCCCGGTGTTGGAAGAAGAAATGTTATAAGCTTTGAATGGAAGCCCCGGTAAACGAAGGCAGTAACTCTAACTGTCCTAAGGTAGAGAAATTACTTTTTGCATAAGTAGCGACCTGCACGAATGGTGTAACGACTGCCCCGTTGTCTCCGACATGGACCTAGTGAAATTGAATTCTCCGTGAAGATGCGGAGTACATACGGCTAGACGGTAAGACCCCGTGCACCTTAACTATATATATATATATATATATATATGTATATATATATTCAAGACATACATTTATACGAGCATACCATGCATATTTAAATAGTAGGAGGCAAAATCTAAGTAGGGAGAATTTGAGTTTCAGTTTCAGGTGTTATCTCTATTACCTTATTACAACAAGTATTTATGATTCTAATTCTCGCTTTACATATCGGTTTATTTTTATTCGTACGGACGTCCCATTGCCTACAGATACTAGTTTTTGTTTCATGCAAGCAGGTCAAGGAAGAGATTTTGATCAGCCCACCCCTAGGATTCAGGTTCAACTATGATTTAGTAAGCTCTGTCTTATCCTAGGAGGCTTACTTTTGTTGTAAAATTTGGGTATACTCAGGACCTTGTCCCGATGGTGCTTATGTCATTCAAAGAGGGTATATGGACTCAAATGAATAGGGATTTCGTGTGAATTTTTACAAATTATCAAGCCCACACACTGCATGCCTGATATATTATGTGTATGTAGGTTGTATTCAATTGTTGGCGTAGTGCAGTCTAGAGTACATTTTCATTTTTTTTTGTCTACCACTGTTTGTATGTTTTATTATCATTTGTCTCATGACCTTTAGGGTCCCAACTTCACTTTATAGAGGTTGTGCTGCCCAATGTTTTTTTCTCACAATTTGGTTAGGTAGCATGTTTTAGAAGGTAACCTAATCTAGTTCCATTTACGATCCCTATTTCACGGCGTGATAGGAATGTCTTACTAAAATAAAACATCAAATTATTTTTTTGCATTCAATGTGAAAAATGGATCACAACACTTCTACATATGTCTTTTCAACAATGATTTTTGGTATATTAACTCAAACAGAAGATGATTTATGCATTCAAATTGCTCATAATGACTCTTGAAATGTATTTTTATATTAAATATCTATAGAGGAAATTAGGTATGTGTGAAGTGAAATTTATGCAAATCATGCACTTAAGAAGTATTATAAATATTGCATTTTTCATGTAGAATATCACCTTGCATAAATAGTGCTATCGATAATGTAGTGGTGTATAGTGCTGAATGGATACATCCTTATCACTTAAGAAAGAAGAAGTTGAGACTTTCATGAGTCAAGGAAGTAAAAATACATAGAGAGGATTCTTCCCTACATAAAAAAACATCATTATGTAGCATGAGGCGAAGAATAGAGACTTTGATGGTATTTTTTTGAAGTTTTCAAGTAGAAAACTTTTTTCGTGTTCTATGTTTAAGCATATATTCGATCCTTTAGTTAGAAATTCTTATATATTATTTTTCACCATTGTCTAGTAGTTCTAATTAAAGGACAAATATATTCTTTACCAATGAACATAAATGATATTTCTACTTGACAACAACAGAAAATATCATCAATGTTACTAACTCTTCAGCTCATGTATATATCGAGACTGATTTTTAAGGGTTAGAATCTTCTCTAAGGATTTCATTGTCTAGTACTCATGATATTCTTATCCTTATGATCCATGAAATGATAAGAATCTATCCTTTAGTAATGTACATAACCATAATCTCTTTTGAAAACTTAAAACAAGGGAGAAGCTACATGACACAATACCAATGTTAATGAAGAAAATTTTCTCAAGATTTTTGTTTTTAAGATTTACATACGCACAGCACTAATACATGCCCATTCTTTCATTTATATCTAATAAATATAAAAATATCCCCACAATTGTTGTTTATAGTTACATAGCATAACTCCTATTCTATTGTTATCTCATTTTTCACATTAGATGCGAGTACATCATTTGATGTCCCAGTAAGTCATCACCCTTATAAATATTGAGATGGATAAATATTCAATAAATGAATTGGTTGATCAGGAGGAGAGACTGCAACGACAATATGATAATATGATACTTGGAATTTTTTTTTGGAGAACTTGGTAAGAGAAAACAATGTTCAAAGAGTATTATAAAAAATAGAGAATTAAAACCAGTAGAGAAATATAATTGGAAAGAAGAAAATCGAGCCTACTGAATAGAGAGGGTCCTCTTAAGTAAGTTATTCCCCTCAAGTACTAGAGGTTAATGGAACATAACCTCAGAGTGATGTTACTCACTTGTGTGTCAACACCAATACCCATGGTGTCACCAAACCACTTAATGGCATTATAGTAATCTTAGAATACTTGATTTAATAGTGGAAGAAATCCAAAAAAATTCGAGAGGAATCTCTCTATTTATAAACAACAAGTATTAGTGGAAAAAGGTTTTTATTATGCCTTACCCCAAATGTCACAACATTTTGAAAAAGCGCCAATCCTATGGAAAAGTTACAACCTTTCATAAAAGTCACAACTTTTCATAAAAGTTTCAACTCCTCATAAAAGTCATAACATTTTCATTAAAGTCACAAATATTCATAACACACAACTCATATTTTTCCATTAACACCTTTAAGACCCAACAATCACCCGTATGAATGGGGAATAAATCAAAGACAAAGAAATAGAAAATTGTGTATAATTTACAAGTAGAAATTAATTGCATATGTATAATTAGATTTTCCTTTGAACTTTTTGCAGTGAAAATATGTCAGATATACTCGGTCAATCGATAGATGTGATATCCTTGGTCGTCTAGCTTTAGTATATTCATAGACAATTATATGGTGCACAAACAACCCTTTGCCATTTATGGTTCTTATGGTTGTGTGTGTTTCAGCCATGAACACTTCTCAGTTTCATGGGTGTAAAGAGAATAAGATTTTTGGCAATGATTTTCTTTCTTCCACTTCACACTCATACAGGTGATTTCTAACATGTGACATCATGTAGATAGATTATTTCATAAAATTTGCGAAACTTAGCAAATCATTTAAAATTGTGTTTTGTCCTTATTCTGAGCATTATCTTCATCATGTGAACAGTGAGTTGGTTGACAATGCTGAACCGTCAGTCATAACTCTGTTTTATTCTTAAACATATCTCTTTGGATCTCTAGTGTGCTAGATAAACATACCACCATGATGACTTGTACTAAGCCATAAGCTCATTTCCTTAGACAATCTTTTAACTTTCTCTCTAGTTAGGCATTTTCATAAGTGGATCCGATAGATTATCCTCTGAGTTTATATAGTGAGATGTGATAATTCAACTATAGAGTATTTTACTAATAGTATTATATCCACGTATTTTATGGCGATACTTTCCATCATATATCATGTTCCATGCCCTACCCACTGCTATTTATTTGATAATCAAAGCGTTATGCCATATAAGTACAAAGTTGACCATTCAAAGAGTATCTCTAAAAAAAGTCCACAATATTCAACTTATTCACCAGCATGATGTACAAAGACAAGATCATAGATCATTGTAGAGCTTATTATAGAGTTTGGAATACATGTCTCTTTGTATGATTTCCAAGATACTACTCCTCCACCAAAAGTAAATTAATATCCACTTGTGAATTTTACTTTTTTGATATTGTTATCTAATTTGCATCATTTTATTATTTCAAAAGGGCTAGTTATTTCTTATATTAGAAGACATATTTTGAGTATGTTTTAAATACCCTAAAACTCTTTTCATTGTCACCCAATGAGTTTGGGATTACTCGCGATCAGACTTAGTTTACTATTAGCAAACATGCTATAAATGATTGTATAAACTTTCTGATATACATCATACTTCCCAATATTCTAGAACACTACATTTGTTAGTCAATTTTTTCTTTATTCTTTTAAAGTTAAAAGCTCACATGTATTGGAGTGTTGACAATATTAAAATCAATATATTTGAACTAGTCATGTACCTTTTCAAGGTAATGAGATTGTGACAACTATAATCATAATGGAGTTCGAAGGATTGTCATAACTAAGATTACATCAGCAACTCCAAGATCTTTTTATCAAAGTTGCTTTCTAGCATATGTTTAGTAGCAGTTATGTCATTAGTGTCTCTAGTGATGATTAACGTCTCATCAACATACAAACAAATATTACCTTGTGATTTTAAATGTTGTTAAAGTAAATGTATTTATCACATATATTATTCTGTAAACCATTTGCAAACATGGTTTGGTTAAATTTCTCATGTCATTATTGGGGTGCTTCTTTTAGTCCATAAAGTGACTTAATAAAATGGAATACTTCCTTTTCTTTATAAAGAACCACAAAACCCTCAGGTTGTTCCATATAAATTTTTTCCTCCCAGTATGCATTTAAGAAAGTGGTTGAGTTTGGTGGTGATATATAATAGCTAATGAAATGAAAATCAAAATGAATATAATTATAGTTACTAGCGAGCATTTGTTGGAAAATTATCTCCCTCACGTACATGAGGTTTATGGAATATATCCTCCAGGAAAGAATGATCTACTCACCGTTGTATTTATACCTATACCCATGATGTTAATGAACCACTCAACAAAAATAAATACACTTAAAATATTAGATTTAGTAGTGGAATATGTCCAAAAAATTGGTTCTCTTAATATGAGAGGAAATCCCTCTATTTAATGACAACAAATAGTATTATGAAGAGTTTCCTATTGTTCATTACCAGAAAGGTCACAACCTTTTGAAAAAGACAAAGTCCTTCAGAAAAGTCATAATATGTAATACCCAGGAAATTAGTAGACTAAACTAGAGCCAAGGATTATGGTTCTAGAGTGTCTTGTGGAAGAGTTGAGTCGTAGATGAGACTTTTTGTGTTTAGAATTAGAGGTTTAAGAGTTGAATGTTAAGGTACGTGTTAGACCTAGTAGATTAGAAGACCTTTTAGTGAATTACTTATGGTTTGGAAGGACATGTGCAAAGGAAAAAGGGCAAGCCTAAGCCAAAGGGACAAGGCTTCTCCACCTTTGTAGCACACTACACAGTAACCACGACCACTTTAATGGCCAATGGTGGTGACCACGGACCGTGAAAGGGTCTGTGAAGTTCCGTAAGGGTCATATATGTTTTGTCTAGGAATGTTAGCTACTGCCCAAGGAGCCACGGACCGCATCACGAATTGTGGTCAAGACCACGACTCGTGGGATGTCCCATGGTCTTCCTTTAGTGCATTGGAAGCTTGGTGAGGTAAGGTGGAACACTGTTCAAGGGACCAGGGGCACCTTCACGTGCTATGGTTCCCTTGATGGGTCGTGAAAAGATGTGTCGTACCTTGTACAATGCTGCCTAGTCAGGAACCTTTTAGTAAATTCGAAAACGTGTAATTAAATTATGGTTCATTATTATGGGATTTTATACACCTATATAAGTATTTTAAAAGTATTAAACACCCTTTAAGTCACATAGAAATAAAAACCCCAAATTCCTATCTCTCAAATAATTCTCTCTCTATGGTTTGAAGAAGAAGTTAGGGCTTGAAGTTTGGTCAAGAAAAACCTCCATTGTTAAGAGCTTCCTTAAGGCTTGGATATAAGGTATGTGAATCTTGTTCATACACCCATGGATCCCCCCATAGTTGTCCCCAATTGAAAGTAAAAAACCCAAATTCTAGTTAGGGTTTTGCTTGCATTGTGGGTAGTGAGTGGGTGTGATTCCAAACTAGTGATACCACCCATTTAGGATTGAGTTGGCTTTGTTTAGTGATTTTAAGATAAAATTATGTGATTTCAATGGTTAACCCTAGTTTTATTATTGATTGCATGTTTTGTGGGTTGATGTCATTAGAGGTGAAATTGAAGGTTCATGAGTGACCTTCTTTAATTAATGCTTTGTCTTCAAATTCATCAAAGTTAGGATAATTTGATTATGAATTGAACTAGAATAATTGAATATGATATATTTTGGATAATAATGATGAGTTTGAACCTACGGTCAATTATGATAAGAATCATCTAGTAATGAGGGTTATAACTACAAAACCTTAAAGTTATCTATAAATAAGAAATTAAGAGATAAACCTTGAGAGTAAGGTTATGATCATGATAGTTAGGATGAAGCTAATACGATTAACTGTTGATGTAAGGACTTTGAGAGTAAATTATAAAAGATAATATAAATCTAATAGGTTGGATTATGGTGAAAGACTTATACTCACCTAACCTACCATATGAAAGCTTGAATGTATAAAGTGATAGAATCACTTAAACATGGTTAGGTTTTCAAGGACATTCTTCCATGAGTTATGAGTGTTAATCAAGGCTTAACAAGTAAACCTTGGGGTATATGCCTGGATCCAAGTGGATATTGACAATGAGTTGGAGTGTCATACAAGAAAGGGTCCGGGCTACAACTAGAAAGGAGAACCACACCTAGTTGATGTGAGGACTATCCAAGTTCAAAGGGGAACTCTTATGTAGTAGAGTGTGGGTTTTGCCATAATTAGATCTCATGATATTGGATCCTTCATGTAGTTTATTCAAGGTTCATAGTATCAATCTCCATATCCATAAACTAAGACATGCTTGATAAGCATTTCATAGTATTCAAAGCATAATGAACTAAGGAATGCTTGAGAAGCATCTCGTAGAGTTCAAAGTATTATAAACTAAGACTTACATAATGAAGTAACTTGTCGTGTTCTAAAGAATAGATAGACTTAGACATGCTTATGATAGCATCTCATAGGGTCCATGTGACTGATGAACTTTGGCATACCTTAGAGAGTAACTCATAGAGTTCATAATATTATGAGGATAAACATACTTAGCATGTATCTCACAAAATCCATGTTAATAATAAACTTAGACATACTAAAACTTGTATCTCATATGGTTCAAGTAATAAATGAACTAAGATTTGCTTAAAAGGGTACCTCATAATGTTCTAAATATTAAAAGTGGAACTAGGTTCCAGACCAAGAAGTACTAATGAGAGGACCTAAAAGTAATACTTAGTATTATTAGTATTATGGGATACTATGACTGCATTGAACAAGTATGACTCAGGGTTACTAAATAGAGTAAGTTAGATAGGATTGTGCCATAGTTGCCTTCCTTTATTCAGTTGAATATAGGTGAGAGATTCCTTTAGTTATGAGACATTAAGCTTATAAGTGATACCAAAGTACGATGAATATGATTAGGATGACTTCAAAGTTATGCTTTGTCTGAAGGGTATTATGAGATGACTTTCATGGATTGCACAAGTGTACTTTGAGGTTATCTAAAGTATGGTGCCTTTATGGTAGTAAAGCCTAAATACTTAGAACATATACGTAGACTATGATTAAGAGGACCAACAGGGGATGCATGGTTTGGGTAGTATTATGGGATGCTATTCTTGTTATGCACTTGTATGCTTTTAAGGTTACTTGAGAATATGGTGCTACTAGATCACCAAGAGTCAATTATGTATGTATGACGCTTATCATGAGGAATTTTCTTATTCTTGTTATAAGTTATCTACTATGCTGATTTATTATGTTTTATGTTGACTTATTTTTATAGGCGGCTTATATGGAAATGATGCTATGACTATGATAATGGTTATGATTATGATTCTTATCTGTAATGATTATGTATTATGTTGAATAACCATTTTTGAGATGCTCTTATTATGCGTGTTATTTTCCATACTTAGTATGCTTTATAGTAATACATACCACCTACATCTAATCAAATGCAGGGATTTGAAGCTAGAGTTTCTTTGGATATAGGTTCCAAAAAGTCTAACGAAGATTGAATACTTGGTGAGTCCTTATTGTTTCGAGGACAAACCCATTTCCTTTATTATGTCATTTTCTTTTATGTTTAAGACTTTGTATGGTCCGTGTCCCAAAGCTTATTACTATTATTTTTAGTCAAGTTTGATGGTTTTGAGACATTGTGTTAGAAAGGACTTTTAGTTGCATCTATGAAAATGACTTAGATTGTTGTCTAAGAGTTTTAAATTCCTCTGTATTTTCTATCAACTTATATTATGATTATGCTAAGGGGTTGTATGAGATTCATTTGGGGTAAAGTACGTCATATCACATCTAGGGGTGCTCTTGAGGTGTGACCCAATATTTCATTAGAGTCACAATTGTTATGCCCCGAGGCTACCCCTTAACGTAACATGGGACCTAGTATCACGAGTGACTTCAATCTAACCGTGAAACATGCGTATCATAAGCATGAACTATGAAGAAGCTTAATCAATAAATATCTGGTGTAGGAACAAAACACAAATAGTCTACATATAAATATGAAACCATAAGAGATTAGTGATAACTTAAACCTAACTCTAGTTTAACCTACTACTATGTATAAAAAGCTTCTAACTGAATTAAGTTGTCGCGACATGCCCCAATCTAAATCTAGTAAGTCTAAAACTAAAAAATTAACTAAAATGAAAGCATGTCTATTTTCCTCCGAATATATGGACTCACCACGAAAGTTGCTAAATGAAGACCAAGACTATATATATGGATGATATAGATGTTGAGTAGATGAACCTACATCATTTAATGATGTAGGGCAAAGTATGCATTACTACTTGGAATATACTAAGCATGCAATATATCGGTAATAAGATGAATAATGTATATAGGCTGAACAATACATAAATGAGCAATGATAAAATCATATCTAGAATATAAATATGTACTGAAGTACAATTGGAAGATAAATTGTATACATTGACCATGTAATAACCATGAAGATAACAAGCTGAACTCTATATTGAAGGGACTAGAGAAAACATAGGCAATGGATCAAGAGTTTGAATATGGGAGATACTTTTTACTAACATAAACCATGTGATCTAAATGTGGGATCCGATGTATGCACCCCATTGGCAGGGCCCAATATACGTGATCACTTATAATGATGGAAATATAGAGTAATTATAATCTTACACTGGCATGTAGTTTTGAGACTATGAGGGTATGATGAACCCTAGTCCAACTAGGTGCAAAGTCTACTCCCAACTAAATATATATATGCACGATAAACACGCACTACGTCCACCCCCGCCGAACTAGATGAGTGACAACAAAAAGTATTGAAATGTTAAATTCAGAATGCAATATTTACATACTAGAATGAATCATTTTTAAAAATCTTGCCATGCATAGTATTGGATTCATGAACTAAGAGAAATACACCAATTAATCTACTTGATCTCTTACCCCACCTGATGCACCCCCCAGAGATGAATTAAGCAAATTGTCTTCCCACAAAAAAGAATGTATTGTTAGACTATAGATACTATAGAAGATGAAAAATCACAATTCCTAAGATTTAAAAACCCTAGGTCTAAATAAGTTATGTGGAATCAAATTATGGTGAAAAAATCTACAAAAAAATCCTTTGGATTATGGGGTTGAATTTCGAAGAACATTTATGCTTGAAATAAATTCGCACCTGTTTCTCCTCTTTTCGTTTTAAATTGGATGATTTTTGAAGAATGAATGTTATGGGTACGTATTATTGGATTATTAGGTTTAGACTAAATAAAACGACCTAGTTTACACATAAACCAATATAGTTTAAGGGACCCAACACATACGGGAGGGACCAAAATGACCATGAGTTAAAACAGGCGAAGTGCCACTCATGAGTGGACTGGAATGTCGTCGTCTGGACCACTACTTGTCAATTGTCTTATGGTTTGTGACATGACGGATAGGGCTTTACTAAAACAATCATAATTTTTAACTCCTGCTTGGATTTTTATCAAACTCGGTGGCGTTGGAAAGAAGATTCAATCATGGGCAAGCTAATTCATTTATACTAAAAGATATGACTGTTTAAAGTTGAGCAAAAAGTAATTTTTCTCTTAATAGGTGTTGAACCTCACCAACAGCAAGACCTATGGTCCCTACGTCCAACCATTGACCATACTGCCCTATGCATGGTCCATGGTATGACACATAGGTTGTCGATGGCTTTCATTTGTTCTGACATCGGATCCTAGAATGTTGTTAATTTTATTATTTTTTAATTTTATGTGCTGGTCTTGTCCCGATAGCACCCCCTAGGCATGACAGAACGCACAAAACTCGAAAAGACTCATTCAAGCCTCATAGCATTTCATTGCATTCGATATAGAAAAATTACGGAATTAAAACTCATTTAAATGAAGAATATCAAAATTCATTCAAAGAAATACTTGAAAATACAAAACAGAAGTCTAAGTCTCACATGGCCATCTTAGACCCAATCTCAACACATTGTAGGGACACGACCCTTTAAAATAGAAAGACTACTGCA